>JACVBY030000195.1:0-127154 GCA_017589505.3 Metroxylon sagu
GAAAGATGCTCCGTTTGGTAAACAGAGTTAGGATTAGGCTGGAATGTTTGCATTATTCCCAACAGTTGTGAAAAGCAAGGCTCCTTTTTGTCAAAGATGACCCTTGAAGCAGTATGCTTTATTCCCTTGTCAGCCCACCAGCATCAATCCCCTCTTCTCCCTGAAACTGTACAGTCAACCGACCTTTCAAGTCTTGACTGGGACGCAATCGCAACTGATTGTATGAATCCTCCAAGACATATGCCCGGCGAACACTTATCCGCAGAGGAGCGGAAGGGTGCTGGTCATGTTGCTGTCTAATACGTGACCGGAAATATGCTCTCTTGTTGTCAAAATCAATCAGCCTTGGTACTTTCAACATCATAGACAGTGATTTTTCCAGCAAACTTGGATTTTGTCTTATAAAAACGTTAAGAAGACGCCGATGCTTCTCCGCGACCCTTGCAAATGTCATAGTGCCAGTTCCACTGCACCTAAGTGATGGCGACAATGAAGTGCTGGAAAATTCTTTGACTTCTCTTGCAGTCACATCATTATCTGGCAGCACAATTGTTTGGTTTGTCTGCAGCTTCTCGCACAGAACGAAAAAACCTTCTATGAATGGCAACAGTCGCTGTGTACCAGGAGGAAGAGGTGGAGAAAGAGAGGAAGAGCCAACAATATCACCCACATCTGGCAATGGTACAGGAGAAGAGAAAGCTGAACTCTGCCCTAGCCTTGCCTCAGTAGTGCTAATGCAATCACTTAGTTCTTGCCATAGTGGCTCAAGAGCTACATTTAGATTCCACAATATAGACTGTTCCTCATGTTCTTCGTCAACAACTTCACCCTTATTCCCATCCACTGAAGCAAGTTCACTGAGTGCTTGTAGAACACGCAAGATTGCAGCTCCAGCTGTAGAACAAGCACCAAGTCCCAGCATTTGCGTATTCCTCAAAGTTATGAGCTCAGACACAGCAGAAGAACTCAGATTACGAGCTAAAACTGCTAGCTCAGTTGCAAAGAATTTTCGATGGGGAGGAGCAACAGATGCCATTTTTTTCACTACTTCAGCACCAAGTGAATATACTTTATCTGAAAGTCTGATTAATACATAAATTGAATTAGTCACCAGGTTTGGGAGGACTCAAAACTACCACCACATGAAATAGCTAGGTTTCAATATGCGAATACAGTCTTTAAGACCTGGACTAATATGAAGACTCCAAACTAGTCATCGCATGAAATAGGAAAGTTTCAATATGCAATTACAGCTTTCTGAGACCTGAACTAATATGCATAAAATGAATAAATGCCAAAAGCATTAGCCAGAAAATTTCAGACAGTAAAAGGTGCAGTGCAGGTCAATCATGTGAATTGAGCCAACTCATAACTCAAAAATGACTTGAGTTAGTTTTTATTTTTTAAGTAACTGAACTTGAGGAAAGAAATAAGATAAATTGGAAAAAAAAAATATTGCTTGAATAAATCAAAGGATATGCAATGTATGCTCCAACAAATATGATTACTTTAAATATTATTATTTTACAACAAAAGGCAGATTAGATCAAATTTTCGGATTTTGATTACCCTTTACTTTTTTGATTGTAAACCAATATTTACAATATAGCTGATAGATTCCCTTCCATTAGGAGTAATAATGATGCAAAATATACATCTTCAACATCTTCTAAAATTCTGAAAGGAAAAATAATAATCTAGCAAAATGGTGTTTTGCCTCTTCTGAGCTCAGAAGTTGCCCTCTTTATCTTCTTAATGAAGTTTTCCAGACAACTGTTCATGCAGAGATGGATGACCTTGGAAAGAAGTTTGCCAAGCATTGCCCTTTCTCAGCTAGTTGGTGAATTGCCTTCTAATTACTCATGAGAATCAAGATTTATAGATTTCCAGTTTAAATAAGGATTACAACATTTAACAAGTATTGCAGATGTAAGAAATTACTCATTACAGAGGTATTCTACTAACAAATTATCAAAAACACATAAGATAATGGATGTGCAGTTATGCTGGTACACTATCAGAGATGATAAGTTGAAAGCAATTTGAGTAATGATGTCTTGACTATAAACATTAGACACATAAGGGAAAAGAGGAAGGAAAAGCATGTGATGCCTCAGTGTAAGAAGGAGCTTAAATTTATCCAAGGTTCAACAAAGAGAAGGGAAAGTGTTAAAACAAACCAAATGATAGTATGAGAATTAAACAAGTTAGGATGATACCACTGGTTGTGGTTATGTATGGTTATTACATTGCCATTCGAAAATGCATGGGATATTCGTTTTTGGCATATGAACAGTAAAGCATAGATCTATGAACTCAGTGGTGTTTCTCTTTCAATACTGAAACCTGAAGGCCATAGATATTTACTCCCATTTCTACTTAATGTGCATCTTCTGTGCCTAACCATTTCCAGAGTGTCTACAAGTGAGGCAGGCAAATCAAAAGAAACACATTTCACAGCATGGGAGTTCATATCTGAGTTTGTCCGGTTGCTAGGGCAACACAAATGCCATCTAAGCAATAGCTTCAAGAAGCAGTATATACAGAGGTGGTAATTCATTAATGCAAATTTGGCTAGTACAGGGATTGCACTACTTTACTGACATCACATCTCAAAGTTCCAGGCATAATCAGAAGCTCTGCAAATTACAATTGCTTTTAACAAAATATATTTCTAGATAATTTTAGTTCAAAATATTTACCCTTCATGAGCAAGAATACAGCATAGGTTGTGTAAACCAGAGTCAGGAAGCTGTAGAAGAAGATCATATTGGCTCACACAGTTTTTCCCACCCGATGATGGCACCCCAGGACAAGGACTTTGATTCATCTCCAGACCAGAGTTCTGTTCTAAATTGGAAGAATCTTTTTGAGTGTCTTGATTCTCAGAACCATATGCAGCTTGACTCCAGAGGGAGGTGGGTGATTGATCTTCGATACAGCATTGTTAACCACTACTTGGAGCAAAGACATAACCTGCATGACATTAAAGCAAATCTAGTTGCATGCATGAAATTAAAAAAGCAAATAGAAATGCATCAGTAATTCATCATAAGTTCGTGAGTACCTGCTCAAGATGTGCATTGCTGCACAGAAATAATAGGTCTCAGTTCAAAAGCTTCAAAAATATAACTAGAGGCGTAGAACTAACTTAGGTGATGTTTCTGGAACACCTGATGAGGCCATTGCCTCAAAGATTTTCTCTTTACCTTTTTTCACCTCTTGTTCTCTGAATGGGTCATGTTTGAGGATTCTGAGGCCCATGAACTACTTAAGAAGTTGAAAAGAACGTTTGCAACAGATGAATGATTTGTTTGCCAGGTACGTCCAGAATTTCAAGAAGCACACTCGACGAGACACAAGAGGTGGAAGGCCTACAAAGTGAAAACAAAAATGTCACAAAACAAAGATGATGATAACAGAGGATCACCCCAAAGAAAAAAGGAAAAAGAAAATAAAATGAGATGAGTAAAAGAAGAGAAAAAGGAAGTACCATCCAAGGGTTGAGGTCGGCCATAGACAACATTCCACTGACATCCATAAAGCCGCTGAGAAATCATGCTTGCAGAACCACCAGGCCCATCAGCCTCAGGTCTAATCATATCAATTAAAAGGCCAACCAAAATACTACGTGTAACACTATGTGCACACAGGTTCAATAGAAGTCTTTGGAGAAGGCCTTTGCTCAGGGGCTGCCAACAAAATAAATACCAAAAACAGGTGGCACCACATTAGTCCAATAATGAAATTACCATATTAAGTCGTTCTATGTTGGCCTGCTTATAACACGTCAAAGGAAAGTACATTTCATGCATAAAGATACCACTTGCACTCTATACTCAAAATTTCATAATAAAAGTACTAATCTAAATCTACACTTTGCAACTAGCAATTAAATGTATACGGTCGCAATACAATTCTTCCAGATAGTACACCTTGTCATGCTAGACAAATCTGATTTGCTACAAGGTGTACTGCTACCTTTGGATCCCCGTTCTTCCCCATCAACTCATATTGTTTACAGTAGGAAAATTTCATTCAGGTGATATCATTTCAATCATGTTGGGAGATCTATTAATTTATTCCAAAAGTGCATGTTAGATTTAAGGCCACATATAACATCCTTGGCTGTAAACTAGCTGAAACTGTTGCTGTGCCTCCATCACATTGGCAATCATAGCCACATGTCAGAAGAATGCTCTGGTGCCTGCATA
Organism: Metroxylon sagu; assembly: GCA_017589505.3. Lineage (NCBI taxonomy): Eukaryota > Viridiplantae > Streptophyta > Magnoliopsida > Arecales > Arecaceae > Metroxylon > Metroxylon sagu. The sequence continues at coordinate 4,215 of JACVBY030000195.1, forward strand.
TGAAGTTTGTGAAGTAGGATCCCAAAACCTAGGGTGGATGCTATTAAGCAAGCAATGCCTTACTTTGAATTACTAATGGCGGAAGTATTCCCAAGCATCAGACTTGCAGTCTTGTAGACAGTATATTTACAGCCATTAATAGCTCACAGTCATACCAAGGCCACGATAATCACTTTCTGAACAACTATGTTAATTAAAGGAGATTATACTTCTCCCTATTCATATGGACAGGGCACTGTCCTCCAAAAATGTGTGCACAAAATTCTTTCCGAATCTCCTGATATACCGCATTATCGTCCACTAAAAAGAGCAACAAAAGCGTTTTAAGGGACAAAGAGTCACCATTTGAGCACATTAAAGATTGCATATTGAAATTGCAAAGATTACATATTGACATTACAAAACTTTGCTGAACAGGGACTAGTATGATGATGATGTTAGGGTCCAGCATTACCCAGATAGCATGGCTGTCTCTTCTCTAAGCCAACAACTGTTAATGATAGAACATGCATGATACCTAGCATTAGATCAAAATATTGGCACAAAGAACCACAGTCATGCATGGACAAATGCTTGAGTAACATGGAAAACTCATAGAATAAAGTTAAAAAGCTAATGTGTAACTCTCTGATTGGACAATTGACTGGCAGCCTGCACATAACACAATACCAGCTGACAGTGAAATGACAAATAAAGATAATGCCTGCAATGTGTAACTTTTTCGTGGAAGATTTTTTTATGTCAATGCTATCACTGCTCACATGAACATGCAATTTGATCAAATGCAAGGGCTATGAAAATCTACATTTCCAAGGACGGCCAGGATTCCGAATTTCCTATGGAAATGTTAGCAGAGCTGCTTACTGCAAAGGTTATGCTTACTGTCAAATAACCACTAGGATTTATGGCACTTTGGCATTATTTTATTACACCAAATAGTACAACATAAGTTATACATATTCTTAAGACTATTTAATCCAATGAATCATTCAAAAGAGATTCTGCAGTGAACTTTGGAGGTAGTTAAACTGCACATTTTGTCCCCTCTTTTGTTTTCAAATGATGCACAATCTAAGTATGAATTATAAGCATATTCACAAGTAATACTTATTAGTATTTAATAAACTAAGTGAAGATGGTTTGGAATTTAAAGTGACTGACCATCTGTTCCAAAAAGCAGCCAAATAGTCACCTATCAGCACTACCTAGGCAATTAGATTACCATGACATAGGTCACTCTCAGAATCATGTCTTAACTAAGTGCAATAAGATTTGAACCACATTAAAACCAACAAAAAAAATGTACGAGTATATAATCACAAAGAAATTCTGAGTAGAATATAAAAATAAAGTACCTGAGCTAATCTTAAGAGGCGAATGATAGCTTTCAAAGCATTTGCATCCAAAAGAGGCATTCCCTCCATTTCTTTGACCTTTGAGCTGTTTGCAGTCGCAGACACTGCCCTTCGACCTATAGTTACTCCCACACCTCTCTCCATGACTGTATGCCTGTCAATTGCCAGCCTCCTGCCACCAAGCCTATGGCTCCCTCCAAAGAAGCTGCTTCGAGGATGGTATCTGTCTCGAAGCATTTGGGCCTCAGCAAGTAAAGCCGAAGGTAATGCCGATAAAACTGCTTCAGATGACGTAAGGAGTACCTGCAGTAGGGAATAGTAGAAGGTCATGACTCTGTAAGAAAATATAAATTAATAATTATCAAAACACATACCTCTTCACGTACATCCTGTGGGAAAGTGGCTATAATCGAAGCATTATCCATTTCAACTGGTTGCCCCTCCGCTTGCTGAGAATTAATACTTCTTTGTGCTCGCTGTTGAGCCAAAACTTCAGCTTGGATGTCTAGAGGAAGAGCAGCCAAAAATTCAGGATCTATTTCTTCTGCAGATGGTGGGACATATGTTGCAGCTTGGGCTGATCGAGGCTGGGAAATTTGCTGGGAAGCCAGCACTTCAGCACGGAGATCCTCCGGCAGTGCCTCCAAAAATGTTGGATCAATTGCATTTGTGCTAGAAGCCTCATTGTTAGCATTGACTTGATCAGCCTGAGTAGCATCTTGTGGAACTGTTTCATTTTGCCTGGCAGATAATTCATCTCCATTAGAAGCAGCAGTTACAGGGTTCTCAAATTGATCCCCGACAGTGTCTAGGCCATTCATATCAACATCAGCACTTGCAAGAGCTGAACCAGCATGAGCATCACTCAATTCTGGCATGCCAGAGCCAGAAGAAATAAGGGCACGACTACTAGAATGGCTATTCAAAACTAAGGGTCCCTCTCTACTTTCATTGCGAAGTTCTAAGTTCTGAGGATCAGCAGGTGCTTCAGAACCATCTTGCATAGGATGATCCAGATTTTGTAAGTCAGAAGATGATATATCCATTTCAGGAATAGTATCTAAAGGTACAGTGGTTGGGCCAACTTCTTCCACATGTCCTTCCCTACAGCACATAGTCTCACTACCATTATGTGCAATATTCAGATCATCAGGAAATCTTTCCCTTACTTCTGTTGTCCCTTGACTCTCCTCTGCTCCAATCACCGGCTGTGCATCAATTATTTGATGAGACAGGTTTGGAAGACTTGTATCAACTTCAACATGTAAGTTCCCTGACTGATGCCCCGAACTAGTCTCTATTTCTTGATGCTGACCTTCATTTGGTTGACTGGGAAGATCATCTGCCACTGGTGGATCCCTATTGGCTTTTAATAGAGGTGATTGTTGGTTAGCCTGTCCTGCAGAAAGATCCGACTGTCTCTGAGCTGGAGGGTCACTGACAGTAATTAACCCACGCAACTGAGACACAAATTGTTCCTCTACTGCCTGTGCAATAGCAGCAGCATGGCTACCTGCCTGAGGCAGACCATCATCAGTCCACCGACTATCACCAGTTCCCCTTCTTCCACCAATATTCAAGGAATCCATGCCAAATGGGAAATCAATTAGCGGAGGTGCAGAACCAACCAAACGGTCCCCAAACATGGATGTAGCAGCATGTTCAGTTGGAAGTCCATCATCTAACATGTAGAAATGCGCTACATCAAATCTTCCAAAAGATAAAGCCTCTAAGTCTCTAGACGAGTTCCCACTAGCAGACCACAACGAAGCAATTGGTTCTCCTGATTGTGAAGGTCTCACAAGTAATGGATGTTGGAAAGCATTCCCTTCAAGCCTTGACCGAGCAAGAAAAGTCCTACTTAGACGGCGGCGTTCTATACCCAATGGATGATGAAGACGGTATATGTCTTCACCATCAACACCCTGAAAGGTCTCTGCAGCAATATCGATGAAACCGCTTGCATCACCAGGTCCCCTTAAAACTCGCAATTGATCTAACGCAGATAAATTGTCCCTCCACCTCACCTCTATAACACGATTCCCAGGGAAATAGTCATCTTCTTCATCAAGCATGTCATCATTATATTCATCACCCATACCATTGTCATCATGGTCCTCCACATCTGTATCAGCTAAAGACATTAATGCAGCTCCTTCTTCTGCTATATCCTCATCCTCTTCCTCATCCTCCTCATCTTCGTCATCATCTTCACCATCCTCCCCTACTTCCTCCTCGTCTTCATTGCCCACATCATCATCTGTCTGGTGTTCAACACGAAAAGTCATTCCGACCTCATTTGTATTTGGTAGCGCACCACCTTCATCCACCTCCTCACGCATAAACTCCAACCCATGTTCAGCAGGTGCATTAGTGACAATATTTTCCTCCCCATCAACTCGCGTATCCTGCTCCATAGACTGCTCTGTATTTGTCCCATGATCCCTATCATTTTGAGAAGATGCTTCAATCTGCTGTTCTGCAGGTGGTACTGCAACAGGAGCTTCATGCTGATAGTTCACATTTTGATCAAGGTTTGCAGTTTCAACTTCAGCAGTAGTCTGATCTACAGTTCTACTGTGCATTCCAGAATATCTTTTCTTACCAAGCCCATCTAACTTAAGCACTTGATCGCTAGCATTGGCAGCCCTTGTAAGACTTTCTAAAGCCTTGAGTATAAGGTTCACAACCTTAGGAGAATCTGGGTGGTCCAAATCTATCACTTGAAGGATACCAGAAAGTGACTGCACTATACCTCCATCTATCATGGCTTTAGCAAAATCAGGTGAGCATCCAGGACCAGGCAAGTTACCGGACGAAGAATTTCTGGACAAAATGGAATTTACCAGGTCAACAAAAGCTAAAACCTTTTTGTCAGGTAACAAACTGCTTTTAGAGGAGCTGCCTTCTGAATCTAAAAAAGAAGAAAATGCTTTCACAATTTCAAAAATAACCCGTCTGCGCCCCTCAGTAGATCTGCCACATAACACAACCAAGAACCAAGATGCTTTTTCAGACAATTTATCATTCCATTCATCTGAGGTTTCAGTGGTTCTCTCAGAAGACAGTGAAAGTAGCTGATGCAAAATATGATGTACTATTCCGCCATTTCCAGGGCCACCTGCTAGCACAGATCCCCGTAGTTGGCATGCCTCCATATCCCGTCTCAAGATTACACTTACTGCATGCACATACATGAGAAGTACGTCACTCATCAACTTCAGGACAAAAGTCAACTTCGCCAGCCATGCAGATCTTTCAGAGAGACTATCATCATCAATCTTCTTTGTCTCATCGACTTTTGATTTGCCCTTTTCCTTTGTAGCAAGTTCATCAACTTCCATAGGAGTTAGGGAACTAGCACCTTCTTCAATTTTCTGTGTTGATGGAAAGCTCATAACAATTTCCAAAAGTTGATCAATCACTTGGGACAGATTGGCAGGAACTCTTTTATGGCTTCTAGAACATTTGCCTGGGGTATCGTTAGGCTTATTCTCAGGCATCTTAATATGCTCATTAGAAGGAACCCCACTTTCAGTTCCAGAAGCTTTCATTTTTTCCTTATCTTTTTCTTTTTCCTTCAACATGACTATGTTCATTCTCCCACCTGATGACTCCAACTGGCAAACTGCAGCTGCAGCTCTCATAAAGATCTCAGGATCTCTAGACATGACAGGTGCCATGGATGTCAAAAATATGCGAGGTGAAAGACGGCCAGCGTGTCGGCTAAGAGTGCCAGTAAGGGTCTGTCTGATCTCTAATTCCATTGCAGTTTGTAGAGTTTGAGGATCTTCAATGAGGTGCCGAACAATAGCAGATGCTAAGCTGTCAAACCCAGGGAATATACAAGCTCTTGGAAGACTAAAAAGAGCAACTAAACCTCCAGTTTCAAGGAACTGGGTTGCTATAGCATGTGTTTTTGTCAAGCGTGCACATAACTGTAGAACAGCCTGCATAACTACTGCTGGAACATGCTGCTTTATAAGTTCACACAAGATAGCCAATGCCCTTTGACTCTCCTCGAGAGATAGATAACCAGTTGACTTTCCTAAAATCTTCTCAAACACATTGCCAGATTCTTTCTCAAGGCCGTCTGACACACAGTTTTTCTCAGTGGCAGATGAAGGATTTGCCAAGGAGAAGTCCACTCCTGCAGGATCAGATAAAGATCTAGAAGAACCTTCAGCAGTTTCTGTATTAAATTTTGGTCTGGATTGCAACATATTATCGATTATAAGCAACAAAGAACTTACAGCTTTTGTTGCTGAAGGCTCATTTCTGGACTCGATCCTTACTCTGAAGTTAGCCACTATATCCAGTACAACAGAAACAACACCATTTTCTGCAGCAATTTCCCTTGTGCTACTGTCTTCACTAAGAAGTAAGGCCAAACTATGAGAGATAGGGCATAGTGCACCCATATCCTTTGAAAAATCTGATGGGCAAAGTTTAAGCTGCCGAACGAGATACAAGGCCACCCTTGGACGGTCCTCCCCCTTGTTTCGATTGCAAAGTGTCACTAACAGATCTGTCAATGGAAATACCATTGAATCACTACTCTGAAACAACTTCATAGATGCACCAAGAATATCATCAACTGGGGGCATCTCCGCCCCCCTCTCTTCAGCAAATGCATTTCTTGTCTTATCACTGTTTTCCTCTTTGGATGTTTCTGATGAATTTCCCAATGACAAAGCAAGTGCCTGAGCAAGCTGCACATCCTCCTGCACAAATTCCTCAGGATGGCTGAACAACCAATCTGTGGCCATCTCTACACTATTTGTCCCCACACTTCTCAGAGCTTCCTCGGCGCGAGCCCTGGTAAAACCCATCTCGACTATAGTGGCGATGGTAGATTCATCAAGCGGAGGGCTAGTGAGCCGTTGGCCTGTGCTTCCTATGATTCCGTTGCGACCACGCTTCAGATCTCCAACACCAGAGTATATATGAGCGATAATGGAAGTGATGGAGGTAACAAAAGCTGGATTACAATTAGGAAACATAGGGTGATTCCATACAGGAAGGATCACATCCAGAACTTGTGATTGCAACATACGAACAAATGCCTCAGGGTCCCTTGGAACAGAGAAAAGATTAATCGATAATCCGGCAGCAACAGGTTGAACAAGAAGCTGAGCCTGAGATGGTGATGTTGGAGATAAAAGCAATGAAGAATTGCAATGATATTCCAGCAAACGACAATAGCTTTGCAATGTATCCAGCAGCCACGAACTGTGAGATACCTTCTCATCAATAGAGGGTCCTTGATCAGAACCCTCTGCCAGGATAGAGAAAGGCAAAGTCCACAGCAACTGGCTTGTAGCCTCATATGTAGTCAGAAGCTCCTTAAATGTTCCATTGACATAAAAACTGTTCACCAATGCAGTATTGCATGTACGCCGCCTGCTGTCAAAAATAAGTGCAGTCATATCTTCTACAACCTTTCCAAGATACCGGCATTTCACAGATAATAACATGTCAAGGCCAGCAATAGAATGTCCAGAATAGCTGAGGGCATCGACGAAAAGTTTCGCAAGAGAGGTCACTAGGCTCTTTGATGCAGGACTCAGGGAACTGGAATCACCCCTACGACGAGCAGATAATCCTTTCACAAGATTAGCAAGGAAGGAACGCGTGGCTAAACCAAGTTTGGTCAGAAGTTCTGAAACAAGGACATCTGGACTTCTCTTTTTAGTATCCTGAATCAGGGAACTCTCTAATAAGCTAATGGAAATTTCTGAATCGGTATGTGATGCATCCATCTGCCGGCTAATCCTGCTGCCACGTATCCGTGACAATGCATGTCGACCATGCCGATGCATACCTCCAGCAGAACGCACAGCAGACAAAAAATCCTGTTCAACACTCCAATGTGATGAAGATGTATTCCTTATTGATACAGGGTTCATATATCGGACTACTGGAACAATATTTCCATCATCATCACTCTCCCTTCCTGGTACATTACATGCAGAACAATTTCCAGTTCCCGCTTCTTGATCAGTATCCCGCTTCTCATCTATATTGGAATCACTAGATAAAGAGATCTGCCACATAATTTCTTTGTAAGCCTTACCAAATTCCTTCAGAATATCAGCATCTTCACATCCCAACTCTAAGACCATAGCAGTTGTTCCCTTCAATAGAAAATTGGAAAGTGACAACAGCCCCTCTAAACTAGAGAGACATTTCAAGACATCAGTTTGTTTTAAGCAGTAAATATCAGCAATCTTAGTTCCACAAACTGATGATAGCAATTCATTGGTCAACTTAAGATGTTCCCGAAAGAAAGAGCACACAGCCTTGGCCAAAGCAGCAGAATGCTGAGGCGAAAAGTTTTTAAATGCAATAGATATACTCTGACCAACTGACACAGAAAACGGCAGTAACTGCAAAGTAAATAATTTTAGAACAGCTTCAATACCCTTTTTGTCAATAAATACACGGCATGTATCTGCATTCTGAAGAACAGTTTCAAGGAGACGAGCAGCATTGCTTATACACTCAGGAAGAAATGATTCTATGGTCATAGAAGCATTGTCTGAAGATACCTCATTCATTGGTTCAGAATTTCCAATCTTAGATGTTTCTCCTTCACCAAATGAAATAAGCTTCCTCTCTTCTAGGTCAGTTTCCATGGGAACAGGAGTACAAGAGCTCAGTAACTCTGTTGAAGAACAAGACTCTAAGCCAGATCCAATTTTTGATATTGTATTCAAAATTGCAATAAGCACATCAACTCCAGAAGCACGTAGGGAGGACGCATGACGCATTAATTCATCCAATCCTTTGGACAAGGTTCCTGGTGTTTCTCCACTGAGGGCTTTTAAATACGACCTCGAAGTGAAAATTTTTACAAAACACCTTAGAGCATCTTGATCCTTCACCAGTTGAAGACCAGTGTTGTTCAGACACAATGCATCCAAGCACTGGGGGATACACAGTACTGCTTCAGCAGAGCAGAGAACACCACTTGTGATGGCATCAAGAAAAGCTCGAGGCAAATCAGCTGCATTAAGGGCAGGAAAACATGTAGGATCTTTATGTATAAGATCACTCATAACATTTGCAGCAAGAGAAAACACTCCACCACCAAAGTCTTTTGCCCTCCTGAAAATAATGCACAAGCATGGTGGCAACACACTCTCTTCTGCACCATCAACACGAGCAGAACTACCAGGGACATAAGTTGCAAGCAATATTGTCTGGAGTAATGCTTTCATTAATAGTCTCCGGTGACTTGCTTCAGAATAAAGAGGTTGTGTATCTAGCTCAGATGAACTGCCCATGACTTGCTTGCCCTTGCCATCATATTGAGGCTCTTCTCCGTTCTTTTTCAAACCTTTCTCAATATGCGATACTTCAATCTTCAGACGTGCAATTGTGTGATCCAGGCCACCTAAATCTCTGAATAATGCTGAAGAAGGGTTATGGAAGTCTAGGAAGCCCTCAATCACATGAACTGCAGTACTAACAAGGTGTAGGTGTTGTGGATTAGTATCTTTAAGAAGGGGCAAAATAGTAGGTATAAATCCAGCTTCTTGCAGAGCTAAAGAACCAGGAGTAGATGAAACCAGAATGGAGACAAGAGATAGAAGTGCTTCAGCAAAATCAATAGACCATTTTGTGGAACCACTGGTAATAGAATCGATTGCTTTCTGCATGAGACTGGGAAGTATTTCACGATGGCCACCAGCTGTCACAGAAGATAAAACTGTAGGTTGATGACATCTGCCTTGACAAAGAGCAACCAATGACAGAATTCCCAGGATTCGAATTTTCTCAGGAATTTCATCTTCATAGCTTAGTAAAGATAACAGTTCATTGATAAATTCAGGCTGATTGTTAAAAAAAGCTGCCATATCATCAGCATCGTTGCTTGCTTGGACAAGAACTATGAACGCATATAACTGGATACAGATGTACTGATGTCGAGCAGCCAAAGAGTCAAAAGCCCTTGCAAATCTCAACCTTGTCAATAGTGAGAATCGTAAATTAAGGGGTATACTGCACTTCTTCACTAACTTATGAAGAAGTTCAAGATCACTATCATTGTAACAAGTGACTTTTGGCATATGAATGACTTGCAACCCCTGTTTCTCATGTTGTGCAATATTGGACTCTGTTGATGTACCATGCACAGCATAGAACTCAAAATGAAGTGTGGAGCCAATCTCAGAAGCCACTGGATCACAACCATTTTGTAAAGAGCAAGCAATAAGTCCAAGTCCTTCTTCCTTGCCCCCCCACCCTTGTGAAAATGCAAATAATTTTGAAGTCAGAGAAGCATCTCGTATGGAGCACTTCCCAACTGTTTTCTTCAAAAATGCAGTCAATGTCTGAAGGCTTGCCTCAACAACATCTGCATCAGTTGAAGCTAGAAGAGATGACAGATGCTGCTGCATTCATAAAAGACCAGCAAACGATAGAAAAACAAAAATATCAGACAATAATTACAAAGGAAAGCATGGCTTTCAATTAGAACCAAAAATGTTTATTGAACTAAAAATTGTGACAGTGTTACAGACCATGAACCTTATAAATCATAAAAACAACAGGAAAAGCATGCATAGTTAAATAAAAAATAAAAGCATCACGAAATAACGGAGCAAATTTCCAATAAGATGACACATACTTCAAATGAACTGTAGAAATGCTTATTTGTACACTTTTCCAAGATAATCTTTGTGACTCGAAGAATTTGGAGAACTGCTTCCCTAGGAAATGGAGGATCCCCTTCCAGAAAATTGTCCTCAAGTTGTAAATCCTTCCTTGGCTTTATGAACTTCTCAAAAAATGAGTCAAAGTGATTAAAAAGATCGATCCAGTGATGAAAATCTCCCTGTATAGAGTGAAGAAGGGATAGCTCAGATACTATTGAATGACTACAGGTTGATAACGATTAAAAAGAAGATTTTTAAAAAGACAGCAGAAAAAACAAACCTTATCAAACTCCCAGACAAAGTCCCTCAGTGGTATTTCCACATTCTCAAGAGCAGCAGTAGTGACACTGCTAATAAAGGATCTTATATTTGGAGGCTGGGGAAAAAGGTCAGTAAATTAGCTATGTCTACTCAGGATGAAAAACAAAAAACAGCAATAGATGTGACAAGAATTATTCTTAAAAAAAAAACAGTTGGGAAATGGAAAAGATGCATTACAGCAAAAACCAAAGATATATGATGGTCAAGGGGAGAGGGATTTTTTTAAAAAAAGAATTTGACCACCTAAGGCAATTTTGCTTTTGGAACTACCAAAACTATAATGCACAAATATGACACAAAAAAACTTGCAAATGTTAGCCTGATCAACTACATATTATGGCACAACAAACAGTATAGCAGGAAGAAATGGAAGATGATGGAAGGCATAAGAAGGAGCATGCATTATGCTGAAAAATTGCAATAATATTTAAAAATACTAAAAATAAAATAAAACTTCAACTGTCTAGACAATAGTCAATAACCACATGCAATAGTCAATAATATTTAAAAATACTAAACTTCATTATACCAGAAAGAAGCATATGATAGTCAATAACCACATGCTAAAGAATGTGAAGACAAGGAAAATGCAAGACCTTAAACCAGTAAGGAAAAACTTCAACTTTATTTTCTAGTCTTAAAAAGATGGATACCCTTCTTACAGTGTGCACAGAACAACCCTAACGGATTCTGAAGAATCAAAAAGAAAAGCATGTCATAGACATAAGGAGAAAACATGACTCTTGGTAAAAAACAGCTAATTCTATAATTTAAGGGTCACGCATTGAGAGCAACTGTCTATATTGGAGAATTCTAAACTGAGAATCTAAAAAGTTTACAGATAAATGATGACAGGTAATGTACCTCTGTAATGTCGTAAGCCAGAAACCTTCCTCATTGATTGTTGCCCTGTGATTATTTGTCTTTATCAAATTATATACTTTGCAATGCCCATCTCTGCTCACTCATTTTGAGATTTGATGGGTTAATTGTTCTACAAAAGTTTGGAGCGCTTCATCTGAGAAGCCTTTTGGTGGGAGATTTGGGAAGAGAGAAACAGAAGGCTTGTATTCAGTGTTAGAAAGGCCCACGTGAATTTTTTCAGGGTTATTTCAAAAAGACATTTTCCTCATGGATACACTTTCAGCAATTTTCCATTGCTTTTTTCTAGACATCTGCCTACAGCAAACAAGCTTCATAATTGCCTTGTTACGAAGGTCAGTTCAACCCAGTGAACTTGTTTTTTTTTTTTTTTTTTTTTCATTGATCATTGATATGAGCCATTTCAACTACTTCTGAAGTAAAGTATCTACCTCACTCCTTTACTACTAGCCCAGAATTCCAAATGTTCTATATAAATCAAGAATTCGAAATCAGCATTATTTTAAATTCTCATATCCATCAAAAAGGAGAGACAATTGATAAATGTTTCCAAGTTACAACATGCCTATGCGTGGGAATCTCATAATACAAATCTGTAAACCACAAAAGAAAAGGAGACATAAAATCTGTCAAGAGAAGGTGATCAAAGAAGCTCGTTTCTTTTTCTTACATTTAAAAGCTTGACATTTCCTATAGTTATTTTTCATGTTTTGTTGATATAAAACATCTTTTGCCTAAACAAGTTCCCGTATTTAGTTGCTTGTTGTGCCAGACTCTCCAATCTCTATTGGATTGGATTAAATTTTCTCTATTGGATTTGTCAGACTCTCCAATGCATAATAAAAACAAGTCTAATGCCCACATGATGCAACAATGCATGCACAGACATTTTCTTTTTTTGAAATAAAGTGAACTGAATTTCTATCAACATATTCCTAGCTAGTTACATTAAACAATAGAAAAGAATAAAACTTCATTTCATATAGAACCCACAACATGGGATAACACAAAAAACACGTCACCTCTAAACAGACAACAAAGGTTGCACACTCAAATAAAATCCATAATTTCATAGAAAAGCAAACACAAAATAGCTAATGAAAAAATGTTGTTGATAAAAACTAGAGAAAAATTAACAAATAAGCCAGATATTAAGAGTGAAATTAAAAAGATACAGATATAGATAATATGTCAATAATTAGGAAAATTTCAGAGAAGTTTTATAAAGATACAGGTATAGATAATATTTCAATAATTAGGAAAATTTCAGAGAAGTTTTAACTAATCCAGGAAATATTTGCAAAAAACAATGAATTATCTGTAAGGGTCACCTAAAGTTCATAAATGCATAATGTCTCATTAAGTCAATATAAATTCTGGGGACAACCGATGACAAATTCTAGAATAATTGAAGAATTTGCCAATAAGTCAATGAATATTCACAGGCAAATAGTTTTTGCAATTCACATTTGATTTTTTTTTTTTTTTTTTTGATATTTGAATTTTCATGTATTAGAAGATCAATACTAGCATATGAGAGACCAAAAACAAAGAAACTGCAGAAGCTATTAACCTCTTGATCCTGCTAAGCTCAAGACTTAAATTTGGATCCTTGGTTTATTACATTTTTTTACCTTTCACAAAACTAGATGCATGTTTAAAAAATAAATAAAACAAAAAATGAAAGAGAAAGTGCAGCCCAAAGTTTTGCAAAGTCAAACATTGGTATTCCTATATTGGACAGGACATCAAAGCACCAGGATAAAGGAACTCATCTAGCACAGCATTAACAATAAACCAAGGGAGTTACACATGATTTTAAAGACTAAATCCATGAATTTTAATTCAGATCAGAAGCATTTCAGGGTTTACTGTTATTTTAAAACTTTGCTCCAGCACTTGCCCAGGCGTGGGAGGCCTATCTACACAGCCAAAAGCCAAGACAAGCACCTAGGTACCCCAAGCAATCAAGAAAATCAAGTTCCCCACCCCCCCAGTCCCACAACAACAACTCATGCCTAAAGCCTCTAAGGAAAGAGAGAAGGAAAAAAGGAGAAGAGGCCAGTTGGCAGCCTATGACCAAACCAGGTGATTTTTTCACTTTTTCTTTCCATTTTTTACATCTTGTTCATTACCTCCCCTTTTGTTCTCCTTATTCATAACATTGTCACAGGAAATTGTTTGCAGTACTATAGAATAAACTAATTCAGGGTTGTGGTGCCTTTAGGGCTTCTTCTCTTATATTTTAAGGAATAGTTAGTATTTAGTTTGATCCAAGGGTGAACCTTTAATGTTGTCAAGGTTTTCAGACAATTGAACAATGGCAATCATCTTTCATGAGAGATATTTTCAAGTTCATTTGATCATCCGATGGAAAGAAAGAAGCTAATGGTGTGTTTGGTTTAAGAGCAGTCCCATTTTCTATTTTATTTTCATAGAAAACAGAAAAAACTTGTGAAAACCAATTTGGTGAATAAAAATAAAAACAGTTTTCTAGAAAACATAACTCCAAAATGGCAGAAAACTAAAAGATATTGTTTATAATGAAAATAAACTAAAGACTAGAGAACTTGAAAATATAAGAGTTGACGGTATTCTTTTTACTTCTTTTGCCTACCCTTTAAAAGACATTATTTATAATGAAAATAAAAATAAAAAATAAATTTTGTTTTCACTTGCCAAACGCATTTTTTAAAGATCAAAAATAGAAAATTAAAATGGAAAATGTTCATGAAAACCAAATGCAGCCTAAGGTTTGGCTGGTCCCTTCTCCCCTTTCCTTGTGTCCATGCTTATTTCTTCTTCTTTCCTCTGATTCTTCTCTCCTCATTCTATGTTTTCAACTTCTCCTCCAATTATCACACTCTCTCTCCTATTTATTTTTCTAAAGTTAACAGCTGAGCATAAATTTGACACATTATAAGCCTTTTAAGTATATCCATAAAAGCCTGGAATTCTTATCTTGTCACCTGTTGCTTAACTTAGAAATCTTAGGAAGACCCTTTAGCTTTCTTGTAACCAGCTTCAATCTGCCCAGATTTCTGGTGCAGAAAATGAAATAAAAAATCTTTGTACAAAAAATTTTTAAAAAAATGTGAATCCTTTGCTTCAAGATCCATCCCTACACATATGCAACTGTAAACCCTAGCTTCTTACAACACCAACCACCCTAACCTCACCTGAAAAGCCTGAGACAGCACCTTTTTCACATTTCAATTCTCTCTTTCAACAGGGGGGCCCAGATTTGTGTGGTTACCTCCATATAGCACCATATGACAGGCTAATTTATTTCTGTAAAAACTCAAACAAAAACTGATTAAACAATGGAAACCTATAAAATAGAACTCACAATACATGTCTCATCCAACAAAAAAGCTACGCAACTAGGCCCTCCACCCCTGCACATGGAGTTCTAGAACCATGGCTTGGGACCAGGCACAACCCTGTTAAGAAAAAGGTTCATACTGTCCCACTCCTATTAAGAAAAAAGTTCATAGCATCCCACATAATATAAGGCGTCAAGGGAAGTCTAGAATTCTAGAACAGGTTCTAAAAGCCAAAAATAAAAGGGCTGGGAAGATAATTAAGCAAACATTATTTGCAAAATCTATCTCTGGTCAGCAAAAGTAACTCTAGTGTATGAAGAAACTTCACATGCATATTAAGAGTCAATCTCTTTTTAAACATATCATGAAATTTTAAAAGTATCATTCCATTTCCCCTAGCATCTTATCAAGGAAAGCCTATATCATTGGACCATTTTCTCTTTTTAATAGCATCATGAAATTCTCAAAATTCAAAAAAGTAAATAAATAATGAAATTAGAAGATTCACTGTGAATTTTAGCTATTAGAACAGGCCTAACAGATAGAACGATTTTAAACTTGAAACTTTTGTAGGCACTGAGGGAGACCCTGTTGCAGTTGTTTATGCATATAACTTGCTTCAAAACAAGTGTCTTGCAAGTTCAATGCAGATTCCATTTCTTTTATATATTTGCTAGGTTTATGACCAGTTTCTGCATGGCATTATTTGAGCACTAATTGAACCTGGTGTATCAGTGACAGGGAATAACCACAGATATAGACATCGCAAAACTTTGAAAGTGCCATTAGTTAAATGCAGTGTCTGTTGCTTAACATATGCACACATCTTGCTTAAAATGGGTATCATGAATGCAGGAGGAAGTGATCATACCCAATACAAATATGTTCATGGCTTGCTTAAAAATTAAGTCCTTAATTTACAGTTTCATTTTTTTTTAAAAATTTTCATAATCCTTATATGTGATATAGAATACAATCCAAGTACAACATAGGCTTGTATCTCAAAACTAGAGCAGGAAGTAACTTCCCTGAAAACCTTTTTTTTTTTTTTTTCCATTTCTTGTTTTTCCCAGTGAATATACAGAAAGTTCAAAAAATTCAAGATGGTTAGCCTAAGAATGCATATGACATCTCACAATATTCTTGAACATTGGAAACACAATTTTCACTAGAACTAACAAAAATTACAATGATATGTCTATGAACCCTTCCATGTTTTCTCTCCTCTTTAATCTCAAACTGGAGCTAAAATATCCAAACTTTCAAGGACTTGTACAGCGCTATGAATACATTATAAATAAAACTTTCAAAGGCTAGTACAATTCTTAATCACACCAGTAACAAAAAGAAGACAGCAACTAAAGAACAATATAGAAACCAGAGTAAGAGAAAAAGTAACGAAAAGAACGGAAAGGGTTATAACAGAGACAGGAAGTAAGAAACAGTATAGAAACCAATGTATGGGAACAAGTGATGAGAAGAATGGAAAAGATTGCAATAGAAACAAAGGTATCCTGCAAAGCAAGAGGAAGTTACTGAGAATCCTGGGACACATAAACACAGCTTCCAAAACCTAACTAATAATCTCGAGCAACAAAATGTAGGTCACTTCAACATGGCAGATGATAGCATACAAAAGCATTTTTATCAGAATTAGGGCTTCAATATTCTAGAAAACTTTATTTTCCCTGAAATTAAGTTAACAAAGAATAGTTTCCCAACTGGATACTTAACATAATCAATGCAATTAAACGAGAGTTCTGCATTCAAGAAACAGGATTATATGATCCTCTCTGACACCAAAAATAAGAGCTCCATCATGATGCAAGATAGTCCAGCAAAGTCTCGCCCTTTTCTTGATCAAGAACAACGGGATTCAGTTTGATCAATTGAAATCTAACATATCTACGAAGGAGAAGCTAGAAATCAATGGTGATACTTACTTTTCGTGTGGCAAATTCAAGCAAAACAATTTTACAAGGACAAGAAATTTGTATAGAACTAAAATTTAAAAAAAAGAAAAAATAAAGACGGAAAAAAATTAATAAACCAATGATCACGTAATCGATCATCAAAAAACATAAAAAAGCTTCATCATCCAACCATGTTTCAGACCAAGAAAAAGAAACCCAAAAAACAAATGGCATAGAGTAAACATCTGAACAATCGAATCTTTCCATCGGAATTCGAAATCAAGAAGAAAACACAAACAGGAACATCAGACAGAAGCTAAGAAACGAAACAAGATGATCAGAGGCCGTTGCGTACCACTTCTAAAACCCTTCTCCGCTTGAACTTCATCTCGAATTTCGCATCGCCAAAACCAAGAACGCTGCGGCGAGAGCAGCCGCGGAGATCCCGATGGTGGAGCCCCCCGAAATCCAACGTCCGATCGCAGTAGAATCGGCAGTCGAGTAGGGTTTCTGCTGCGAAAATCGGATCAAAAGGGACGGATATACAGAGAAAGAGATAGAGATTGAGCGAGCGAAAAAGGATTACGATCGTTTTGGGAGTGAAATTAAGGTTAGGGTTTTCCTCGCCCCAATGGGATCGGGGGCAAAGAGAGGGAAGAGCGAGAGAGAATGGGGGTGAGCCGGAGAGGAAATGGACTTCAGAAAGAAGAGGAGCGTCGCTTGGGAGCATATATAGCGTAGTGCTTTTATAATATATATATATATCGGTGATAGAATTGATTCGCTTGGACTAAAATGCCCTCGAGGGATGCTGCGATTTATGCTGTCGGATATTTTATTTGTGATAATGGTCCAGGGGTGCTTTGCCTTGGCTTTAACGCTGGGTTTGGACTGGGGATAGGTCTATCCTCGGTATATCCCGGAATAGCTGCCAAACTGATCGGCGGGATAACGGATTACCTTATCTCGCTTATCTTGTCAAACCGGGTCTAAACCGGGCCCATGAGGTCGGTTTATCCCCATTTAACGAGGAGAAATGACCCGCCCATCGTTCACCCCTCCTTGCCTTTTTTGAAGGAAATCGCTCGCCTACTTCCCGTCTTGCTCCCTTCGTTGCTCTGCTCTTTACCCACGCTCTGCCATGGCCATCTCCTCCGATATGTCGCCAAGCCTAATCGATTGCCTTCTTTTGCTTCGCCATTAACTCCGCCTCATCTTCTTTCTATATTTAAGGCCTAGCTCGCTCGCTCTCGTTCGAGTGGCCTTTCCTAGGGTTTGTGCTTTAGGGTGAGGGTGACGCTTGTGGATCATGCACGGCGGCGGGGAGGTGCCGGGATCGCGGCGTTCTTCATTTCCGGGGAGGAATGGTAAAAAGCCCTTTTTTTTCTCATTTCTTCTTCCGACCCCAATTCATGGCTTACTTGATGTATTAATTTGTTTTCTTTTTAGGACTTGTCCCTAGAGAAATGGGGAAGGAAATCTACAAGGGCGGTGCTGGTCGGTCTTTGTTTTATTTTATTTTATTTTATTTCGAGATCAAATTTCTCCTGGTTTTTTTTTTTGGGCTGCAGTGTTTCTCTTGAGTCTACTGTGCTGTTTCTTGTCTAGCTGTTGGTCGAGACCTTTCCATCCCCGGACTTCTTCTTCATTGCCGGTGAGTATAATCTTATCGTAGCTCTTTTTCACGAAGATTGCATTATTGGTTCCTATGTGAAGGTTAATCCACAAGTATGTGTTGCTGGTCATGTGGATATTGTTATCATGAGTTTGGTTTAATTCATTTTGCATTTTGATTGTGTTTGGAGAAATTCTTGAGAGCTGCTCACTGCACTGCTGGCAAGCAATATGTTGTTCTATATACCATCTAGTAGTCAGCAATCTATTTTCTAAAGCCTTCTGTAATTTATATGCAAGTCTGTTTATGTTATGCAATTTAGGTGTTAGCTTGTACCTACAATGGGCATGAGAACTTCTGTTAATTATATGTAGTGAAAATGGTAAAAGCATGTAATTGTTTCAGAGTAATCAATTTTTTGTATGATTTATTTAATTAATATATATTTACTAATCTTTAGAAATTTGTGTCTTGTCAGGGTCCCATCTGCCAACTTCTAGTAAAAAAATAATATATTTTGGATGTAAAAATGAGCATAGGAACTCTTATTTTAATGATCCTTATACAAAACCACAAGTCCTGAGGCTTGTGTTGCCAACTTACATCTGCATCTTATAAGTCATTTTTCATATCTGCTCTTGTAGTATAGGGTGCTAGACTATAATCCACCTCTCTCTCTCTCTCTCTCTCTCTAGTTTTCTCCTAGAAGGATTGAAACCTCAATCCAACCAAAACAAAATCAGTGATAGATGTTTTCAAATTTGAGAATCCATACCGTTGATAATAATCTATGTAATAAAATTATTAGAAAATCAATAATCTTGCACTTTGAGATCTCTTATTCATGTGTTAAGTGAATATAAAAATTGACATATGTAATAAAATTATTAAAAAATCAATAGTCTTGTACTTTGAGACATCTTATTTGTGTATTAAGTGAACATAAAAATTGGCATTAATGATGATATTAGTTTTCTAAACTAATATGAAAAGACATGTAAATTAAAATCAGCACTATTGAATATAGTTTACACATCAAAAAACATGTATAAACTAAAATCCACTATATTCAAATGCTTCTAAAACATAGATCATGCAAAACACCATATTGAATCATTGAAATATATTTTGAGCAATAATGACAATCTAATATAGAGAGTATCATTAGCCAACCATTTTAAATTTTTCGTCTCATTTAAGGATAGGCATCATGCAACATTTTATTTGTGTTGCTATTTGCAACTCCTGCAGTAAGTTTTTATTGGTTTTTATATTTTTTTGAGCGGACAAGGGTGGGATTACCTGACTTAGATGGACACAAACATTGGACTCTCACATGAAAGCAGGGCAGATTACCAATCCAAGTTGTGTGAGAACCCATATATTGAGCAACTTTCATATGGTAGGTCCTACTGCAATGGCCTCCTGCATGGCCACAAACCTCAATGCTGGTACATGACAGCTGCTAATAGAGTCATACAATTAACCTTGACCTCCAACACAAATGTGAGAGAACTACAATGGTTGAATGAAAGTACAAGCCCACCACAATTATTCATACTAAATAAGTTTATTGTTGACTTCACCACAGCGATGTTGTGTTAGCACCTGGCACCAGGCTACTTCCAGGTGTTGTTCATCTTAGAGAGATCTAAAGCTGGAAAAATTAAGAATAGATCAGATATCAATATATGCATATTTATATCTCCTTTTATTTGTGGATACGGTTATCAATATTAGCCAGATGCTAAAATCGATATCTATATGTTATTTTAATATGATATAAACACAAATGGGATATTGTTAATACAAATATAATGCAGATAAGTAAACTTTATAAACCACCAAATCTTATGAAATGAAAGATGAAATAACTTTAAAACATATTAATATTACCTCTCATTCTCTTTAAAATTCTGTGAGAGTTGTAAACTGTGAATATTTGGATATGCATGATATCTTTGCACGTATGTATTTTGCTACTTCTCACGATAAATATGAATATAAATATGGATATTAATAGGATGCTGAAACTTTTAGCTATATTCAGGTACATGAGGTTACAAATACAAATTCATACACAATATTTTGTCATTCGATTTTAACCCATTTCACTCCTAGTAGCTGGTGCTGCCTGGATTTTCTGCCTTATCACAGACGGCCAGAGCTTAACGTGGCTAATATATTATCACATTGGTATGAGACTCTTGGAACAGTGACTAACCATGAGTCCTAAGTTCAAAATGCACGCTCTTTTATCAAGACATTATGTGAGAGCAACGAAAGAACAAGCTGCTGAAATAGGAAAATATTTTTTTTATGAACTTCTCTGGTTCAGGGAAATCTTGCAGCTAATTCATCAAGAAGGGAAGTTGGTTACAGTAATAGGCTCAGTTTGGTACTGTAGGTAGGGGAGTTTTTATCTGCAAAATTTGGACAATAGAACTTTTACTAGTAAAATATTTGATAAAAAATTGTTTGTTGTTTGATGATTGTACCATAGAATTTTATCATCTGCATAATAATAAAAATAAAAATAAAAAAATACTTTATGAATCAGGAAATAACAATAAAATATATTATATAGAACTTTTAACTGTCAAATTATTTGTAAAGTCAAAAAAATAAAATGATAATTAGAAATTATTGTTAATTTATAAATTATTATATTAAATTTTAATCTAAATAATATAATGCAATTATTTTTAAATTATCGATCTGATTTCAAAACTTCCAATTCATCTTAGCATAACCAATCTTATCTAGGCTGTTTGCTGTTGCAATGCTCGCTCATTGAGCCCCAAATTTGGCGAACTCAATCATGGTTGCTGGTGACAATGAGGCCACCATTCCAAATCCGCTGGGATCATCATTGCTGCTGGAGTAATCTCGAAGAGGATGGAGAGGGAAAGGCGAAAAGGTACGGCATGGTCGTGAAAGAGGTACTCCACACAGCAGGGGAGGGGAGTTAGGCTGAAGAGGGTAGCAAGAGAGGTGGCTGGCTGGAAGGAGCCAGCAATCAGGAAGATCGCCGCCACGACTGAGGCGGAAGCCAACACGATGAAGAGGGCGGCATCTACAAAGAGATTGGCGGTGATAGGCGTCCCATGTAATCAATCACTCACATTGGGATGATACTCTTATTATTACGGTGACCATGCATTTACTTTAGGCCCCCTGTTTGGAAGAAAAGGAGGTTCAATAAGCTAGGTGATTTTAAATGATTCAAGACATGATACGATAGGAAATACAAAAACTTAACAAAAACAAGTTATAAACTTCTGATATCTTGCTGCGGGCTCATTGGGAAGGCAAGCTGGTTACAGTACGAGTTAAGTTC
This sequence comes from Metroxylon sagu, assembly GCA_017589505.3. NCBI lineage: Eukaryota > Viridiplantae > Streptophyta > Magnoliopsida > Arecales > Arecaceae > Metroxylon > Metroxylon sagu. The sequence goes on from JACVBY030000195.1 coordinate 25,630, forward strand.
CAGGATAAGAGAGTCAGACGAATTTAATCCCATGGAATGGAGCGAGCACCAGTTACACGATGCAAACATGCATGCATGAAGAGATGCGAATGCTGAGGTCATACAAGGAAAAAGAGGAAACATCTTGTTTGAACACAGTGCGTGACAACCTGGCAATACATTTTGTCAATCTCAGAAAAAGACTTGAACTTCAATGACGGAAAATGTCTTTCTTTTTTCTCTGAAAAATAAAAGAAAAGCATAGGGTTTCCTTTATTTATTTTTTTTTTTTTCCTCCTCTTTTCCAGCAATATCCAACCCTGTTACCTGATTTTCAACAGCAACCTTTTTCTCCAATCCATAAAAATAACGTTATGCATCATTAAAATCAAGCATTCAGGTTTGTATTCGCTTTTATTAGAACTTGAAAATTTTTTGGCACAACATGCATCAGACTACACCAAAAATAGGTGAAAATTTATAATCATAAAAAAGCCCGCTCCACTCTCGCATGATGCTTGCACCTAGGAGAAAAGGCAAAAATAATTGGTCAGAACAGGCGGGCACGAAATTAACAAGGAGGATACTTCAGAGAGCTAATATAAATCCAGCATTTCTCCATAGGCTGGAAAGCCATGACAGCAGAAAAGTGATTGCTACCTGGAGCAAATGTAGCTTAGGATAACAAAATGCCTAGATATGGTGGCTATTTAGACCACCTTATTCTCATGATCTAGTATAAAAAGTAGTTCTACCGATGCTAAATGAAGGGAAAATTTTGGACATAGTGCAGCCATCTGTAGACTAAACATCAATAAGGCATTGCACATCAGTATTTGTATCACTATGTCAATTTGGCCGAAGAAATGACAGCTGAAACTGGATCTAAAGGTGGCTTCGTTTTTTTTTTTAAAAAAAAAGATAGGTGCTGGTCTTGATAAGGACTGTTGGTAGTGTATCAAGACTGTTAGTGGTGTTGCATGAATATGAACCATGAAGCATGAACAATAAAGCTTGGACTCAGCAACCATATGAGAATCAGACTCAGCAAGAGCAGTATATATGGGTTGGAAACTGTCTGCAAAAGATATAGACTAATCAAATTAAAACATCTATTAGAAGAAGCCCCTAAACATAATGAAAAGGAACAAACTCCTTTGATCCTTTTATTTTTCATGACTAAAAATTATATATACACCACATGATTTAGAAGTAAGGGTGAAGGTGGATCAGATAAATATCTAGCCAGACCTGTTTTTGCATCCAAATCTATCCAAATGTAAATATTTGAGCAATCAACTAATATTCATATTCATGTACATCAAAGAAAAATAAATATAGATATGGATAGAAGTATACAACATAAATATTTAATTTTTGTTATCCTATATTAATCTTATATGGCACTTTAACTTTTAAAACAAATTAGTAACCAATAATAATATGATATTAACTTAATTTACCTTTCACTTACTAATATCTTTTTTGATTTGATGATCATAAAGTTTAACCATTTGATTTCCATACATACTTTAAATATTCTGTATTTATATCCATTTAAAATAAATATGCATATGCATATTAGCATCCAGGTAATATCCATATTAGCATCTGAATAAAAATGGATAAAGTTATGGATACACCGCTATCTGATCACTATCCAATCAGTTTTCAACCTATTTAGAAGTTGACTGTCCCTCTTTACATTTTCAGCTACTTCAAAATATAAAGATTAATTTTACATGACATACTAAGGCCTAACATTTAATACGTGAAAGTGCAAGAACCTTATCAATAACCAAAGTAGTAAGTTACAGCCTACTTTCCAAAGTTCCTGACAGGGAAAACAATTTCTTTACTGGCATGGTAAATGATAGAAAGCAATTTAATCTTACCGAATTAGAAGGGCTTATACAAGCTCTAAAACAAGAGCAGAAGCTCCCCCTCCCCCATTGCAAACACCAGCAACTCCAATTTTACCATTTCTGTGTCTGAGAACCTGTCAAACAGGAAACATATGCTTATGATTATTTGATACTTCTCCTTAACACTGAAAACCTGACCAACGTTTTCCTCCAAAATAACTACAAAATGAGTTAATACATTCTTCTCCCTTTTAGACCAAAAATAGCCGCTAGGACTCCTTGATAATAGACAAAATTACATCGGCAACAACCCTCTAATAATTAAGACAAATTAGCAATTTAAAATTATTAGTATTTAATTTATATCAAACTTAGAATATAACAATAGATGCTGTTTCCTGAAACCAGTGCTGTTTCTGGGGGAGGTAATGAATGAAGCTTGAAATATATTGGCAATTTTAATGTCAAAACTAAAATTCAGAAAAAGCTAAAAGAGCCGATTTATGAAGCTTACCCCTAACAAGGTCACCAGAATGCGAGCTCCACTGCAGCCTAGAGGGTGTCCTAAAGAGACAGCTCCACCATGAACATTAACTTTTCCCTGCAAATAGAAGCAAAAGAATTTAAAAAAAACAACATAGAGCACAAAATTTAAGACATAAATGATGTGGAGAGCTGCTGAGAAAACTGCATGGTAAGGTGACATTGACGTGCGAATTGGCAAGAAAGTCATCTTACAGAAGGCAGCCCAAGAAGCTTTTGATTTGCTAGGGCCACAACCTGCCAAAAAGAGCTAAATGATAAATGCACAAGCAAGGGCAATAATCAATTGATCCACAACATTAGAAATGAAAAATGCCAAAACATACAGAGAAAGCTTCATTTATTTCATAATAATCAACTTGAGAAGCCTCCAAGCCAGCATTTGAGATAGCTTTTGGAATTGCAAGTGCTGGTGCTGTTGTAAATAGCTCAGGAGCCTGCAAAAGAAATCACATTATAGATTTTAGAAGGATAGCCTGTAAGAAAATAACTCCACCTATGTATAAGTTTTTCATACATAGCCGGTCTCAAATCTGGATAAAGAAGAAGGGTTGTGGTAGATTGATGGCCAACGTAAAATTATAATTATACCCTATGAACATAAATTCAATAGAAAAAATTGATAAAGCTAAGATATTCGCCGAAAGCGACACACTACATCAAACCTCGGATATAGTAAAAATGGCAATGGTAGCTAAAACGGTCTCCAAAAGCAACGTGTCACATTAACACTCCGGTATCACGAAAAATAAATAAAGGTTCCCACACCTTCATGGATGGGTATGGATAAAGAAGTTAGTCCCAGAAAATAAAATAAAATAAAATACGTTTAGTAACTTAAAATATAGGGTTATTAATAGGAAAGTTAATGAAACTAATAGATACAATGACAAGAAGGAGATTTAATGTAGCTTGCTTGCAAGAGACTAAGTGAATAGGTGAAAAAGTAAAAAAAGTTGATGATTTTAAACTTTGATATATAGTAAAGATAGGAATAAAAATGAAGTAGCAATTATTGTACATAAAAGGCTAAAAGATAAAGTTGTAAATATTAAGAAGATAGGAGATAGAATAATTTTAATTAAATTAGTGATAAATGAAGAGTTAATAAATATTATTTGTACTTATGCTATCAAGTAGGTTTATATAGTGTGACAAAGCAAAGTTTTTAAGAGGATATAAATACATTAATTCAAGAGATTCCTACTAAAAAAATAATACTTATTAAAGAAGATTTGAATAGACACGCAAGAAAGTATAATATAAATTTTGAAAGAGTACAAGGAGGTTATGAATTTAAAAATAGAAATGACGAGAGAAATATCATTATAGAGTTTACGATAGCATATGATTTAGTATTAGCCAATACATATTTAAAAAAAAAGGTACTCTTATTTGATAACTTTTAAAAGTAGATATAATGCTAATCAAATAGAATTCTTCTTTATTAGAAAGATTAATTGAGTGCTTTGTAAAGATTGTAAGGTTATACATGGTGAGGATCTAACTATACAACATAAATTAATGGTTATAAATGTATGTATTCAAAAATGTAGGAGAAAGACTATAAGATAACGATTAAATGGTAAAATCTGAAAAGAGAAAAACTAATAACTTTTAAAGATAAAGTTATGAAGGAAAGAAAATTAAGCATAAATGAAGAGATTAATATTATATAAAAGGAAATAGCTAATAGTATTACAAAAGTAGTTATAAAGGTGTTAGCAAAGTCATAAGAAAAAAGATTATATGATAAGAAAACTTAGTGATAGAATGAAAAAATTCAATTAGTAGTAGTTAAAGCTAAAAGAGAGCACTATAAAAAATTACCTAAATATAAGAATGGGGAAGCATATGAAAACTATAAGATGGTTAAGAAAAAAATTTAAAAAGACAGTATGTGAGCTAGATGCAAGGCATATAAGAAATTATATAACAAGCTAGAAATTAAAGATGAAGAGAAAGGCATATATAGAATTACAAGAGTAAGAACTAGAAAAATTAGAGATATGTTTCAGCTTAAATGCATTAAAAATGATGATCAAAAAGTTTTGATTAAGAATAAAGAGATCAATGAAAGATAGAGAAATCATTTTAATAAATTATTAAATAAAAATTATATAAATAATTTAGGATGCCTTACTAGTTCCATTGAGGATAAACTTATGGTGTATACTTGTAGAATTAGAACATATGAAGTAAATGAAGCTATAAGAAAGATGAAAGTAGAAAAAGCTGTAAGACCTGATAAGATTCATTTAAAAGTTTGAAAATGTTTAGGTGATGCTAGAGTAACTGGATGACAAATTTCTTTAATAAGATTTTAGAAACTAAAAAGATGCCTAATAAATGAAAAAGAGCATTATACTATCAATTTATAAGAATAAAGAAGATATTCAAAACTGTTCTAATTATCATGGTATCAAACTCATGAGTTATATTACGACAGTAATATGATTTTATACTAGGAAGGTCAATTATAGAAGCTATTTTCCTCCTTAGAAAGTTAATGAAGATGTATAGAGAAAAAACAAGATCTTCATATGATTTTTATTGATTTAAAGAAAGTATATGATAGTGTCCTCAGAAAAACATTATAGTAGGTGCTAGAAAAAAGGAGTACTTGTTAACTATATTAACATAATAAAAGATATATATGATGGGGCGGTTACTAGTATAAGAACTATTGATGGTAATACTAGCAAATTTTCAATCACAATAGGCTTACATTAGGGATCTGCTCTTAATCCTTATCTTTTTACTTTAGTTATAAATGAACTTACTAAGCATATTCATGATAATATTTCATGGTGTGTTATTTGCAAATGATAACGTACTAGTAGATGAAACTAAAACTGAAGTTAATCATAAGTTAGAACTATGTCAAATGTATTAGAATGTAAAGGTTTTAGGTTAAGTAGAACAAAGGTAGAATATATCGAATGCAATTTTAATACAATTAAAGATGAAGATGAATGTAGAGTACAAATTGGGAACCATGAAGTTACTAAAAATGATCATTTTCGGTATTTAGGATTGATATTCATAAGAAAGGAGAAATTAAGGATGATATTATCCATAAGATTAAAGCAAGTTGAATAAAATGAAGAAGTGCAATTGAAAGATTATGTAATCATAGAGTACCTACTAAACTGAAGAAAAAGTTTTATAAAAGAGCCATAAGATCAGCTATACTTTATGGCACGGAATGTTGGATAGTTAAAAAAATATATGTACATAAAATGAATATGACAGAAATAAGAATGTTAAAATGGATATGTAATAATACAAAAAAAGATAAAATAAAAAATGAAACCATTCATAAAAAGGTAGAGATAACTCCAATCGAGGATAAATTAAATGAATGACTTAAATGATTTGGACATGTATAACGTAAACTTAGAGATGCACCTATGCGGAAGAATGACTTAATATATATAAAGAAAAAAAGAGATAGAGGTAAACCGAAAAACATATGAAAAGAAGTTTTTTTTAAAAAAAAACATAGAATTTTTATATCTTATAAAAAAAATATGAATCAGAATAGAGTTAAATGAAGAAAAAGAATTCATGCAGCCGATCCCAGCTAGCTTGGAATTAAGGCTTTGTTGTTACTGTAGTTGTAAGAAAATAGGGATATTTAAAAAAATTTAATAAATTCAAAATTCGTGCATGAATCTGCTGGACCCTCCAACCGATGCAGAAATTTGATTAGTTATATTTACTAAATGTGATCCAAAAATAAAGCTTTTGGTCCTTTAATAAGCCAATACCTGAGCAGCATCAGCATATCCTCTGATCTTTGCAATCACGGGCAATCGTAATTCCAGAGCTTTCTTTCCACTCACCAATACCAATGCAGCAGCACCATCACTATCCCAAAAATATTTTTTTTAAAAAATGGTTAGATGACATTAATTAAAAGTGTCTACACTTGTATTAAATCCAGTAAATCCAGGTTATATCAGAATTATATCCAAACAGTATCAGATCATTTCCAGTGTTCAGAATGGAAAATCAGAAATATAGAACAAAAAGGCATTGAAAGAAAAAGATCATAGCACCTCCAAAAATATTCTTAAAGACAACAATCACAAAATAACTAAAAATGTTAATATGTGATATAAATAAATGGAGAAAAGTAAACATCCTTCGGAAGAAAGTTTATTGGTGCATGAAGTTTCTCTATTCTGCACCAAGGGTTGAAATCTTGACCATAATGTACCATCTTGACCCAATGTCACGCATACCATATCAGCCTGTATTGACATAGGCGATCTGTCTTGTTCAGAGAATTGTGAGCAGATTTGGGATTGTACAGTGTCTCGTACCATACTGATACGTGAATGCTATGGAGTCAATACCTTTCTCCGCATATATAATTCCAAATTATGTAGCGTTGCCCAGCTAGAGAGGCATTTAGAGAAGTTATTTTCACACAACCATGAGCTAATGTAATGATGACATCAAATGCATAACTATCTTCAGCATTTGTAATATCAATCTAAAATATCATTCATCACTAATGGACCATCACCTAGAAGTTGGGGAAAGGAAAGAAGAGAAATAGCATAGATAGACCACCTAATGACAACTATAATGATAAAACGAGTAATACTGACGTCACAAACCCAGTTAGCACCAAAGTATGCTTAAAGATGAAGCAGAGAAGCAAATGAAGAGCATGAGTAATAATTCTTCAAAAATACTGAAGATCTACGAAGTAGTGAAAAGTGTGAGGTACAACACAGTAACCATCTGCACAGACTAAGCAATATACAGTTGAGGGACCATGATATAGATCCAGCTGATAATGAGTAGTCCATGGGAACAGGAAGGGGCTCATGATATATCTAGTTGAAACTTTAGATAAAGTAAAACATAGCTATAAGTGAAGAAAAGATATAGCAGATCCTTTTACTAATTAATTTTTTATGTTATTAATCCCTAAAATCAAATATTTCTTGGATCAGTAGCCTAAAATTAGGACTTATTAGCGGACAATACAAGGATATTGTTAGTTCTTAGTGCATGGATACCTTACTGTATGCCCCACTTGTTCCAAAACCTTCATGATATTTGAACCATGGCCTGAAATGGCAATTTAACATGGACCATAACTAGGTTTCTTCATAAAGTAAAAGGAGTTCACAGAAAGAAGGGACTAGAAAGTTCTCTCTCCTTCTACTGAGTTCCAATTATGTCCTAAAATGACATTAAACATGCATTATTAAATATCAAGTTAGCTAAAAGCTTCCTCTAATGGAAATCATCTAAACACTAAACTGCATTAAACAATTCTTTTCTTCCCTCCATATAGCCCATGCTACTGCTGGTAAATCACAAAAAATAAAAAACTCATTTTGTTGCCTAAGAAACAATCAACCTTACCACTAAAAGTTGACAAGTCTAGACCATTGTTCTTTGGGTTTTTGAAAACAAAAACAGAAAACTAAAGCAATACCAAATGAACCTTTAAACTTTCAAATTATTCCTCATTGCTTCACCCACAAACCTTGATAAAGTGCTAAAACAATTGAAACAACTTTGTGACAGGGACTATGAATTTAAAATTTTGCTATAACAGAATGAAGATGATGGAACCAATGTAAAACAAAAGCTGAGTTGGGAAAAAAAATGTTATTAATTGTATAGCACGATAGATTTTAATATTCAATTTTTATAAAAAGAAGAATAATGCCAGAATTTAACACTATTAGTTCAAACAACAACTAATGATGATGCACCGGTTCCCCAATGCACATGAATTTTACTTTTTGAGAAATGCAATGGGCAATAGTACTAAAGATTTTTAAGTGATACCTTATACTAGAGGCATTTCCAGCTGTAACAGTACCACCATTCTCCTTGAAACTTGGCCGGAGCTTCCTCAGTTTCAAGGGATCAAACTAGCCAGACATTAAGAAAATGGATTAAGTGAGAATTGACAGGTTTCGTGCCAATAGGCTTAGCACCAGCCGTAATGTTGACAAAACTATCTAAAGTAGCATAAACAAAAGCAAACTAAAGCAAAGAATTGATTGGTCATGAATGCTGCAGATATAGAGAACTAAAACAAAAAAAGCAGTTGGCAGCCATGGGACATTATCGCATCAGTAATGAGACAATAAAAAGAAATATTACTGTTCCAATGGTGGAGGAGGTCTGTATGCAGGATAACCGATGTTTGGCTCAATCCTGGAAAAGTAACAAACTTCTTGGTTCTCACTATGCTTGGCTCAAGAGTAAGTGCACAAAAGAACAACTTTCTAGTTTTACCTTTTCACTGCCTGAGCAAGAGGTTTAGACTTCTCATACCCAACTTTCACCAGTGCAACTTTACATCTACTCACAATAGAATATAAATCCAGCCCAAACAACCCAAAGGTCCAATCAAAAAAAAGTTAAAAAAAAAAAAAAACCCTGTTTCAGGCTCAGAATTTAGGCCTGGAGGCCCAAGCCTAAAGTTCAAGCTGAAATGAGTTCAGGCTGGGCTTAGACTTAGGATTATAAGAGAATCTAACTAGGACAATTCTGAGCTAGATTTGGCCCAACAATGAGCCTAAACTCATGTTGAGGTTTAGCCTGCATATGTTCCTACTAGTTTCAATCAGGGCCTGCGCCAGCTCAGGCAACCCATAACCTAGGCCTGGCCTGGCTGTTGGCAGTCCTATAAACATAAATATAAAGAAGTTTGGGGCCCTAGCCTTTATATGCTGACAAAGGGTAAATAGATTTAACCATCTTTAAACCACCCACAAATTAGCTAACCAGCAGTTAAAATTATCCACTGTTTGGTTGACATTCTAAGGTTAGTGGGATAAATATTAGAAAAATAGTATGAGTAGAGAGAGAAAGAGAGAGGCGATAGCATTGGTGATTAACTTTATTTCACCCTCACCCATGAACTAACATTACTTAGGTTAAGTGGCTTTGAAGGCATTGACTGGATAATTTTAACCCTCACTCTTTGGCATTTGTTTGGTTGGTTAAACTGATAACCTGCCCTTAACCAGCATATAACCAGAAACCAAAAACAGCTTTTACCTAGAAAAGGCTAGGTTTTTTCTAAAGTGCCTTAACTAAGAGCTGGTGTCAACCAAAGCACATAGAGCGACATGGACACAAGATGTCTTCGCTGGAATTTTTCAAGCTCGGATTGAAGTTTTAAGATTTCTAAGAAATCTTCTTGGTTTGCCAAAAATATAAATGGCTTACATTTCAAAACAAAGTGCACAATTGTAGAAACTTTACAAAACATTTTTTCCTCCTAATGATGATGATTTATCTCAATTATAGTATAATTTAATTCTTTGGGATATAACAAAATATAGAGAACTGCTTTTTCCTCAAAATTTCTAGGAAATAAGCACAACGGTAAACTCACGATGAATTCTGACAACAGTGAGAAACCTGCAAATCATGGTATTGCATGAAAACTGATATGATTAAAAGATATGTTTTAGAAGACTTTACTTTTGCGAGGCTTTCATCCTTGTCAATTATTGATGATGGTTTTCCTCTACCAGCAGAAACCTCAACCTGCATTGTCTCCACCACAGAAAAATAAATCAGACTTCTTAAAGGATTAAACATTTGCTTCAGTACTTTATGGAACTAGAAGTCTAACCGGAACTATTTCCCATGCAAAGGCACCACTGTCTCGAGCAGCTATTCCACGCTCATTGCTTTGAATGGCGTAAGAATCCTGCAAGGTTCAACAAGAGAAAAATCAGTCATCTACATGAGCTAGAACCATAAATTGTAATATATGATTTATCTGGCAACACCATTGAACCAAGATCATGCAGGCAAGGCAACTAAACTTCCATTAATACCACTTTTACAGAATGGTGGACATGGATGAAAAGTTTATACAGAGAAACTAGAAATAATATTTATGATTCATTTGCTGTAGGATGGAACAGAACCAAACCAAGCCAACCTACAAACAATGCACGTTTTGCCACAAAGATTCAATGCACGTAAACTCTTTATAAATGTTGTCACTATGCGTCCTTATACAACCATAGAGGGTTATGTCAAAAAACAACATGCAGAACACATACACGTTACGATGATAGAAAATCTTACTAGTACTATCGCTAGCAGCAAATTTTCAATTCCTTCCAAAATTCTTTCAAACACATCGCCAGATAGAGAATTTTATCCCATACTACAATCTTAATAGCTCAAATATCAAATCCCATTATCTAAAAGAGATGCTTAATTTTGGCACAACCAACAAAGCCAACATCTAAATTCATACAAACCAGGATGCATGACATTTTTCTAGGACAATGATTCCTACATCAGTGGTGAGAAAAAAGTTATTTATCTTGTACCACAATAAAAGTTAAAGAAAATTACAGCGAGACCCCACTTAAGTTTGGCCGATTTGTGTATTGATCCCAAAAGAAAAAAAAAAATTCAAAGACCCTAAAACTTCTGTTTTACTACACAAAGACCCCCCCTGACTGTCTCCACCATGAGGCATTAGCTTGTGATAGTCACAGGTAGCAAGACTTTGGGGGAATACCAAGATTACCCTTTAGACTTGGCTCCAAAGTTCAAACGAAAGTAAAACCACCATAATTTCGTAAGGGCAAATTCAACCTTAATGGTGTTAAGGGGTAGATGGACGAAATGGATCTTGTCTACCAAAATGAGAGTTTTGAGGTCTTCAAAAAGGTTTTTTTTTTTAATTTTTTTAGGGTTAACGTATCAGCCAAACTTAAGAGGGTCTAACTGTATTTCCCCTAAAATTTAAAAAGCATATGTGACCCAAAAATTTACCTGCTCTTCTCTTGTTATTGAATGATGATCAGCACATAATTCAGCACACATTCCCATGGCAAAATCATTATATGCATCCCATAGACCATCTTTAAGCATCCCATCAACAAGAGTATCATGTCCAAATCGAGATCCTTTTCTACATGAATCAATGGGCAAGATCAGTAAGTACAAAAGCATCATGACAAAACCAATTACATAAACTGGGCCTACATTGAATTGATCGAGAAATGAGAATTGCAATTTCAAAATGACATTAATAACACCATCAAGTTATCTTATAGAGCGACTCCTACAGCTCCCACAGCAGCAAGCAACATGCATTATGCATGCACATATCTATGTATATCTATGCATGTATATATGCATGATCTTTCTGTATGCATGCACGTGTGCAAATAACAGTTTAAGATTTGTTTCAAGAACAAGGAAGAATGACAAAATACTGTACAGAATCTGTGTCTTTTACATGTCAATAGACTGAAACCAGAAGACCAATGCACGACCAATCTGGTTCACAAGCCTGCTCTAATATTTAATCAGAGGGATGTGTGAGAAGGAAGCTTTTAAAAAAGGAGAAAAAATCTTTGTATTTATTATAATGAAATTATTTTGTTGTCTTGTGTTTCACCTATACCATTTCCATGAATATGCTAAAAATCAGATATCCCCAGAGTAAAGATACAGGATGTCCACTACATAATAATAATTGCAGACTATAATTATTACACAGTATCTAATGATAATCCAGTGAACCTTAGTTAATCCCAAAAAATTGATTGAACCCAGAGAAAGAACAGAAACACAGGTTTCATAAAAGATAACTGATTGCATATGAAGAAGGAAATACTCAAATCAGTTCTACCAGAAAAACAAGTGTGATGAAACACTAACCTTGCTTCTGCAACATACTTAGGAGCATTTGACATGCTTTCCATACCACCAGCTACAACAACATCATTGATACCCAGCTGGATACTTTGTGCTGCCAACATTGTGGCTGTAAATAAAGAATAAACATGTTATGATTGGCATCTGCCAGTCAAGAGATAATAGTGATTTACTAAGACTAACCGCCTCATACCTTTCATTCCAGATGCACAGACTTTATTAATGGTAGTGCAGACCACTGTATTCGGAATCCCAGCCCCTAAAGCAGCCTGTCTAGCAGGAGCCTGCCCCAAATTGGCACTCAAAACATTGCCAAAGAAGACCTCTTGTACAAGTGCTGGAGCAACATTTGCCCTTTTAAGAGCACCTGAACATAATGGATGATAAATTCAGGAGATCCAAGATATTACAGCAATCATGAAAAAAAGGGTAGGAGAAAGACAAAAAGTGACATTGTCTTACATTCAATCGCGATAGACCCAAGTTTGGTGGCTGACAAAGATGACAGGGCTCCAAGAAAGCCACCCATAGGTGTGCGTGCAACACCAACAACACATACATCTGTCCAGATTAAAAAGAGGGAAAACAGGGGGAACACATAAGCACTAGCTACAAAAATATACTATGTCCAATTAAAACTACTCTGAATAAAGCAATATTAAATTGGGGGCAATCTAAAAGTCAAAATTAGCCAGCTTGATAAACTTTAGAAAATCAAGCAATGCTCAGTCCACTTAGTTACCATTAAACTTGCATGAAAAAGTTTTCCTCTATGGTTTGGAAGCTCTTTAGGACATTGCACCAAAAATTTCCTTCATGTTGCTGTATGTTACAGCCTACTCAAAGCCATCTAATTAGGACTAAAAATGGATCGGATATATGGGTATCCATGTCTCCATCCTTTTTTTTTTTGCTTGGAAAATATGGATGCGAATATGGATATTAGCTAGATACAAAAATTCATATCCACATTTGTTTTAAATGGATGCTGGCACAAATTAGATAATGAAAGTACAAACATAAATATCAATATAAGACAGATAGTTAAATGCTATGATCATCAAATCAAAGTGGAAAGTAAATTAAGTCAATACCATATTAAATTGGTCACTTAAATTCATAAGTGCTAATATAAAATTAAATAGAATTGTAAGCGGCACCTGCTATTCAAATATGAACAAGGATAATCGTCCATCCCTATCCATATTTATTTTTCTTCGAAGGATATTAATCAGATGCTCAAATTTGTATCCATATCCAGATGCATTCAGATACAACCAAATATATCATCTGATCCACTTTCAGCCCTAAATCTAATAGTCCTAGCCTAATTTAACAAAAAGCACAGCTTAAAATTATCATGAGTACTAGGAAATAATGAATCTGAAATTTTTCACTCTGAAACAAATTCAAGCACTACTAAGTCATACCAATTATTGTAAAAAATCTACAATTTAACATGGTTAAAAACTTAAAATAACATATCAAACAAATAGGGTAGTAATATATCTTGCATTACAAGAAATTAATCGCTCTACTTCAGTTGGTAGACTTTCAGCCATGTTTGGAAGCATCACAGAACTACAAGCAGCAATATTTGAAGCCAAAAAATTTGCTTCCCAGAAGTCATTTCACAAATTCATTACAAATTTTAAGATACAAGAATGGTTAAGTATATTTTCATATACAGAAGTCATATCTTGTAATATTCGTGATGAATCAATATCAACTTGTCAAATTCATCATGACATGGACTCACTTGATAATGGCACGAACCCAAAACTTGGGAAACTAAAGAAAGTTATCATTTGTACCAGTTAGACAAACTTGAATGATCAAACCAAGGTAAGCTTTTTCCCTATGACACGGACAAACTTGAATGGTCAAACTCCTGGTCTTAAACATAGTGACATAAAAGGAGATTTCAATATGCTTGTCTAATTGTTGAGTAACTTACCTAAGTTAGCTATGTGCCCACCATCAGAAGCTAATAAGTCCAATAGATGTATCACTTCGTTGAAGAGTTGCAGCTTCTCATAGCGATGCCGTTTTATAATTTTTAAAACAGTGAAAATGAAAATGCAAACTTGATAGAAAAAGGAAAAAAAAGTTGAAGTAAAACAATCAACAGCTTTACTCTGAAATGTCTAGGAAAGCAAAGAATGAATTTGTCTTTCAAACAATTGCTGGTGTTCACAATTTTTTAAGGACTTGATAACAATAAAGCAATCCTATGTAACCATTAAATTGAACAAGAACTTTGACAGAAAATACATGGGCCTGAAGCATGGGGGAACCAGAAAGCCTTTTCCAGTTGTCAAGGGATTTACTTCATAAACACTTCATCACAAATCTACAACCCTAGGGAAGCATTCAATTAAAGAAACAAAATCATATGAAACTTAACTCAAGAAAGCAAAAGTGAACATTGCCTAAACCCCTGAACGCCAAATTTTTCCTCGAGTCACGATATGTCATGGTTCAGATTGGTGATCAACTTACCTCTGGGGTTGATCTGGTCTGAAGCCATTTGCGGATCCAAACGAGAGTAAATAACACAGCCCACTAGTTATGATGAGGAATCAAAGACAAGAAAAGGAAGAGGTAAGTATGAATCACTCAAGCAGATTACAAGAAAGAAAGCAAGAAAAAAAAAGTAAAGCACATCGAATAGTAAAAACCCAAGAACTATAATCAAGTCCCTGGATTAGATTACGTAAATAATTGTTATCAGCTCGGACATTTGGAGAAGAAAGATATAATCTTGATGCAATGAAAAATCGTTACTATTTTTAATAATATACTAAAAAAAGTGATGTAAAAGGAAAACTTGATAATCTATTCAACAACTGACGCCATAACCAAATCTGTTTTTTTTTAACCCTAGAAGGCACGATAAGAAGAGAACAAAAATGGAAAATCATCGGAGAAAACTGCCGATTGACAAGAAATTAATAAAAAAATGCAATACATCCACAGAGAAAACGACATTAATACCATCATAAATTAGGATTTAAACAAAGATCTCCAGGACAAGCGAAAGGACAGCACGGCAGAAATAACCGAGGGATACCGAAAGCAGCTTGCGGAAGATATCAAACCGAGAGAGAAGTGAGAAAGAGAGATGGGCACCGGAGAGAATAGAGAGTTCGGAGAGGAGATCGGTTAGGGTTCGAGGAGAAGCGAAGCAGGACGAGCTCACCTGGGTCGAGGGCTGCAGTGAGGTGGGAGGAAAGAGAGCGTTAACGAAGAGCACAGAAGGGTATATAAATAGCGACCGCACGGACGAGAGGGGCATGCTATTTTGCATATCACCCCCTGTCAAAGTTGATATATTAAAAATACTTTTTCCTTCCCCGCCCGAGTAAAAATGCTTCCATGGGTGTTTATAAATATATTTATTTATATTTATGCTAAGATCATCTGAAAAGAAATAACATTAAACTGTAAATATATTCATCAAAATTATTATGTTGATTCAGTCATAACCTAAATAAATTATTATATCATATATTAAAATATATCAATTAAAGTAAAATTGATTCTTAATAATAATAATAATAAAATTTTAATCTAAAATTAATTAAATTAACTACATTAATTTCTTTCTTCATTTTATTTCTAATTAGCAATCATATTTTTAACTAAAATGTAATGTTTTAAATTTTTTATCATTTCTTTCTGCATAATATTATGATTTATTTTTTATTTTATACTAATATTAATTATCCATGCTTCTTCAATCAAAGAAATAAATCCAGTTGTACTTAAAAAAAAAAAAAAAAAAGGGTTAACATGTAAAATTGCAAAAGAAATCCATAAAATGGGGTTTGCAATAACGCCCTTGCCATTTAAAAAAATTGCTCTGAGAAAATTTGCACCCTGAAATTTAAGAAATGTACGCCTAGGGGTAGGTAGGAAGATGGGCAAGCACGTGGGGGCGAACATTGGAACACGAGTCTTGTCGTTGGCGTTCTTTATTGATTATATTAATTATTTCCATCCGCCCTTCTGACATGAGATCCCTCCAGCCCTGCCTCCGGTCCACGTCGGCAGTGAAGCCTGACAGCAACTAGACCGGACCGACCAAACCGGTTCAGATTTAGCAGACCGGAGTGGACCGTAACGGGTTGGTTTTTTTTTTTTTTTTTTTCAATCCATATCTGATTTTAAAACTTAAATACCAAAATCAATTTTAAAACTAATTTTTTTTTTTTTAGAAAGAGTAAACTTGAAGCTATGACTGAACCAACCTGTTAAATCTATAACAAAACCATATCCGATCATAAAAATTGAATAGGATGAAAACCGATTATCTGACCTAAAATTAAAATAGTTTTATTTTTATCATAAAAATAAAAAAATTATATCTCTATATCAATTGATCAATATAAATAAAATTAAAATAAATTAAATCAAATATATCTGTAACTTTTTTAAAAAAATAAAGATATAAAATAAACTATAACTATTAAAAATATAACAATTCTTATGATTTTTAAAAAATTTAAATTTTCAAATATTCGGCATACTAAATTCGAGCACCATCTGTTTTCAGCTAGTTTTTAAAATCTAAATTATAGGCTTAAATTAAATTTAATTTTTTTTATCAATAATTTTTTTAATAAAAATATAATTTTAATTTTTAAATTTTTATTTAAAATTTATTTTGATTCTTAAATTTTTAATAGTTATCATTTACTTAACCTTGCATTGCAAGAGGTCAATGAAAATTAATAGAATAATTAATATATTCATACTATAAACTGATTCATATATTTTAAAAAATATATGTAATGAATTATTAATAGTATAATATTTTTAAAAAATAAAAAAAAATTAAAATATAATAATTAAACGATCAAAATGAATTTTGAGCGAAAATTTAGGTTTATTCGTTACCGTTTGATGCGGCCTGATAACGATAACAGATGAACCCAATCTGGACCGGAATAATAATGGCTCAAACGACCCCAGCTGTCACGACGACGGTCACCGCGAGCCAGAGGTCGCCGGATCTCAGATGCCGAGGCCTGCAAGCTTGTGACCGAATCCATATCTTTCTCTTTTTTAAGTATTATTTTTACTGATTCCTTTTGTCCAGGTGTTGCCTGAAATTTTTTTTATCTGACACGAGGGTGGATGGATGAACACGTGCGAAGAATCATAATTGACGCTGCCTGGAGGATGAGGTGACACGTGGCTGGATGACCCGCCCGTGTAAGCAAGAGTTTTTGGAGTCTAATTGTGATGATGCATAATTATTCATCAGCCATCGCTTGGGCTCGACGATGGATGTGACATTTGATGGTGTTGTATGATGTAACAAGCCTTAGTTGGTTCCACATGCATGCATGGCATTCAGCTTGCCCGTTTTGCGAAAAAAAGAAAAATTAAAATATTGACACAATACAATGGCCACCGAAGGAGTGCCATAATATCTTTCTCTTATCTTTGTAATGGTAAATCACCATGATAGCAGCCTTCATTAGGAGTTTGAGAACCACTTTTATCTAACCACCCATTTTATATTAGCAGCTTATAAGTCTTAAAATAATTCATGTTTGGTTGGAGAGTACAACTGATTAAAGATAAACCAGCTTTAAATCTTACAAACATGTATGTGTACAAGGATAATCAAACATAAATTTGATCATTTTCTTTGTACTTGAATTCATAAAGTTCATAAATTATAAAGATTAAAAAATTAAATTAAATTAAATGGTTCTGAGATTTATATGGATTTAAGAATAAAAAGATGGCAAAATTCTGATTAACATTATGATATAAATAAAATTTATATAATACTAATCTAACCTATAAAAGAAAAGAAAATCCTGATTAAATTAGATATAATTTATTTATTTATTTATTATATTGCTAAATTCTATTATCAGCGCTTGAGAAAGTTAAATTAGTGTTGATAAATGCATAATATAAATCTTATAATTTAATTAGAGCCTACCTGAGAAGAAAAATAGGGAATTCGAACTGACTAGATGGGCCTAAAATTAAGACTTTTAGATTTGGTTGGGCTTGATCAAAAATATAAGTCCAATGATTAGTTAGATTGAGACTTAGTACTAGTGTGTAAACCAATTTGGCATTCATTGGTGTAAGCTATTATTTTGAAAACTAATAATATTGGATTGAAAAAAAAAATTGGCATTTAGTAAAAGAGAAACAAGGTGGTATAATATGTCAAAGGCACCACGCTCATAGGATAAAGATATGTGCATTATATATGCAAACATTATAAAAAATTGATTGCACAATTATGGTATTAGAGTCAAGCCGATCCGAGTGTGCGGAAGTTGGTGGGCATGAGGAAAAGGTTACTTATGAAACGATGATGGAGTTTGATCATGATGTGGAATCACCTTTGCAGCATCAATGACCTGGCTCAAGATAGCTTGTGGCGTGCGTCAAGGATGTCGCATTATAAGAAAAAAAGAGTGTAATACCCCAAATTTAGTCTTATATTGGATAAGAAAGAAATGTGCTATGTGTTTATAATTCAAATTCACTTGTTATCCGTTAACTTACACTCGAGTTTTTGGGACATGTGGTTTCGATCCGCTAGCGGATTTAATTGAATCAACAGTCGAGCTTGGGGTGTTACATCACCCCCTTAACATTAGATGGATAATGTTACAAAGACTGGTACCAAACCAAGGCCATCACATGTGATTGCATTCAACCCATAACGTTTGGTCAACAATACATAGATGCTCAGCATCATCTCACCTAACTCATTGATCTTAAAATAAATGGGAGATAGAAGTGGGACATGTTGGCGACGTGCCTCCCATCACATTCAACCAACTCATTGTCACTGGTTAATTAGCTAGCCACCTTGTTCCATTTGATGAACAAAGTACAAATTTCTACTGGGAAAGCAAAGGGAAAGGGAGACTGCCAATATAATAATCAACTAGCACAATCCCTTACCATTTTAGAGAAGTAAAATTTAAGTTGAAATAAAAAATAAAAGTTGAACTGTATTTTTCATTTGAAACAAAAGAAATAATGACATTGTTTTCATTAAAATGAGAATAAAACCTCTTTCATTTCACAAAACAAATTAAAGCCGGCTTCTCTATGAGATAGGGAGACTGCCAATATAATAATCAACTAGCACAATCCCTTCCCATTTTAGAGAAGTAAAATTTAAGTTGAAATAAAAAACAAAAGTTGAACTGTATTTCATTTGAAACAAAAGAAATAATGACATTGTTTTCATTAAAATGAGAATAAAATCTCTTTCATTTCACAAAACAATTTAAAGCCGGCTTCTCTATGAGATAACCATGAAAAAGGAAAAGACAATGTTTCTTTTTTTGGTTTTGTGAAAATTAAGAGGAAGAAGAATTCCTTTCTAAGGTTTTTATTGTAGAAAAAAAATTACAAAAGAAAAGAATTTATAGGATGAGATCCGGGAATTCAATTAGATTTTTCAGGACAAAGCGAGCCTTCGAGCTAAATATTCTTGAGAAGAAAGAGTAATATTAAAGAAAAGCAAGGGAAGAAATCTATGCAGCCTTGGCTGATGCTTCTCATTCATGCCTAATTTGTTTCATTTTGTTGATCTAAGGGCTTCATGCATAATTCTTATTGCAAGCTAGTGCTGATACCAAAATGGTTGTTCTTCAAGTATAATGTCCACTCACTAAAAAAACAAAAATAAAAAAATAACACACAACATTATAGAAAACAAATCGAAATTATAAAAACAAAAAAAACTCAAAAAAAAAAAAGAAGAAAAGTTTGCTCCATCTCTTTCCGGAGACAAACAATAATGTGTGACATTTGTATATTGCTATTCAAATTGCAATTTAGTAATTTGTTTTTGCAATAAAGATGCTTACTAACTCTGAGGAAAGAGCTTCTCTTATAAAATAAATTACCTTATACAATTTTCATTCAGCATCTTTAAGAAGGTGATTTCATTGACCTACAAGAAATTACATTAGACGCAATGATAAAGGACATATTGGGAGTTCTACTAAGGAAAAAAAAAAGGACACATTATGAGGAAGAACAGGACTTTAACTTGAAAAAAAAAGCCAAACTAGTTAAACTATACCATTCTATATCCCATCCCTCTGATCATTATGTAAAAATCTGTTGCTGAAATTTAAAGAATTATGTTACTATGGTGCATGTTGTTCATGTTAAATTAGCATAACAGATCACAGAATGAACAATATTGGATTAAACTTTATGTAGTTTCTGGGATTTTATCTTGTTTCACCTAATATGACTAAACGTGCCAGAAGGTGCCCATTTGTTGTTTTCATCATAGGCTCCAACAATTATGACTTCATATAAAAACACTCCCATCAGCGCTCTAAGAAAAGGCTTGACAAGAACAGACAACAGCTATCTACCAAAAGTAATTAGAGTTTGATTCAAAAATCTACATATATTCAAATATTTCAGATATATGCTGGGTTGTGAGTAGGGGCGTGAAGCATATAACCTTTTAACACTGCAATATTAATCATCTAACCATTTTTTCATAAGATGAATGGACAAAGGGTTCATGACAGTAACATCTTGTTTATATTATTACTAAGAAAAAACTAAGTGTTAAATTAGATATGAATTTTAGAACAGATAGCATAATAAATATTATATAAACCAAAAGGTCTTAAACAACAAAACAAAAAAAACTCAATTTGACTTCAATTAGATGTTCCATAGCATCAAATAATCATTCAAAATTTATAATCTGCATTAATATGTTATCCATGAGGTGCGATGAACATTCTGTACTCAAATAGATAATTCATAGCTTTTTTCTCTCTCTTTTTGGTGATATTTTTGAAACGGGATCACTCGAATTGGTATTAAGAAAAATCAAATGGTTCTACTCAATTTAAATTTAAATTGATTCTCATATCAAACTAGTAAGTCAATCTGATTTCATACCAATTTGGTACCTTACAATTCAAATCACATGGTTGGAATTGGTTTTTCAATTCTTGTAAGCACCTCTTTCAAATATCAAACAAATGGTTGACAGTGAAATGATAGTTATTAGTTTATTAATAAAAGATGAAGAACACTCATATATCCTATTCTTCTATAAATTGAATTTTAAATTACTAATTATGAAAACACACTATATATGAAAATTTATCTTATAAATTCAGTTATTATTTTTTTAATATTTTTTTTTTATAAACTAAACTTCAATCTTATCCATTCAAAATTGTCATTCATTGTCTTCAATATTATTCAATGCTCTTATGCCATTGAACTTTTCATTATTCACGACATTAATTTGAAAGCATGATAAAAAAAAGTACTTATCATATATATTATATATTTTGAATATATACCTTGGTCACCGATAGAGGGCGTGAAGTGTAAGTTGTTAAATTTCCAAAACCTAAATAATCTAAGACTTTCCACAGGATGCCTGAAAAATAGCCCAAATGGACCGATGACGTTATTATTACAACACAAATTCCATAACAAAGCATTAAAGCCGTCTAGTACACCTCTCATGGTACAAGTTCAGTTTGAACAGTTCCACTAGAAAATTTTCTGATAATATGAATCCCTAGGTTTGACCAGTGGACTGGTAATTTGACCCAATTATTTGGAAAATTTCCTGAATTCTTGGTCATAGTTGAACTACTGGATTAAACGACTAGACCAATAATGGCGTAAAAAGAAGCACAAGAACAATAAAGAACATTGATTGTGATATCAAAATTCTTCAAACAACTAGTTAGCAGTGTTCTGATTTTAGGAATAGAACTAATAAGTTGGATTCTAAACTACAAGTCTCAAAAAAAAAAAAAAAAAAAAAGACAGTGACATAATCCTCATGTGTTAGTTTGAATCCAACTGTGTCTTGGACAAGGCCTCCTCAAAGATGGGCAGGTCATCAAAAGCAACAGAATTTGGAAGCTGAAATCTGATATGAATAGAACCAACTGCATCTTAATTTTGACCAGGCCAGAGCAAGACAAAAAATGTGCTGAAAAGTTGTAATTTTTTCAATGCCAAGTGAACCGAAGGTTAAAACAAGTGTCTTAAGTTTATCCAGCCTTTTCCACAGGAGGAGGAGTTGGGTGATCAATCCACTTGACTGTCACATATAATTCACCAGATTTAACATCTTGAAGCTTCAAATGGACATCAAGCACAATCTCGCCGTTCAGACATGTCACAAAGCTGCCGGCCAAGAGGCAATTGTCACTGTTAGGTGCCAATTTTCTCAACATGGTCTTGCCTGTAGTTAGCTGCAGCGCCTGCTTCAACTTTGAAGCCAGGGCAAGTGGTCGAAGGTCGAGGAAGGCATGACCCATCTGTTTGTCCGATTTGAACCGATCCCTATCGAACACCTCCTGTGAAAATTTTTAAGTTGTGTAATTTAAATTTGTTTTCTCAAAACATTGGAATAAAAAAAATAAGATGGTAAGAACAATGATATATTTCATAAAATGTATTTCAGCTATCCGTTGTTTATAATATGTATAGGGACAAACAAGATCCTATCAAAACTTTATGCTAAAAAGTAAATCATAGACATGGAGACATCTAGGTAAGGTAAGGTGCATGTAAAGTTTTAAATCACATAGGATAGGATCGTTTCAGTTTTTTCATGAAACGAGATGTGTTGTCATCCTATTCCATCCTGACACTTAGGATGTAGGTGTCCTAAGATGCTCTGATTGAGACGCTCAAATGATGGCAAGATGGTTCCGTTTCAACACTTTGGATAGTAATCTGTCCAGGTATCCCATGGGATGTCCCCTAAAATTATGGGTGCATGTTGATGACACCAAAGAAATCTCCAGCTGTCTCAAGTGTTTTTGAGAAGAACAAACAGTAAATCACCATTGGCACAAATGGTGATGGAAATTTTGATCATAATTATCAGATATTTGAACCTACATGTGCCCCCCCCCCTCCCTCTGCGGGGCCCAAAAAAAAAAAAAACATTTTGTAATGAGTATCTTCCAATAAGTTGCATGATAACCACATGGATATTTTAGGAGCTTGCAGTGAAAAGAGGAATACACCAAAGAGTCAAAACACCTGTGGTCTAGGGACAACTGTTCTATTGTTGTTTAAGTTTATGCTTTCACAATAAGGTTATGTTTATCAAAGGACAAATGAGGCATATGATAGTCGAATATGGTAACACGAGATCCAAAGCGGACTCAGTCGACACATGATGGTCAGCAAGATCATTATCTCTCAGAACAAAGGCAGCAATAGAATAATTGGCATTTATTGAATTTTTCTTCAACATCAACAGTCTTATGAAACACCACCTTCAGCAGATTAAATTATCATTCAAGTATTTATTTCTCATCAATACAAGCTCAGACATAGGCCACTATCAACTTCCCATAAACTACGGGTTAGCAGCCTTTCTACATAAACTAGCATGATAATTGTCATTTAAACAATCAAACTTGTAAAATATTAATTATCATACAGCTTAGCATCCACAGAATAACACTTTGACTGACCACAGAAAGATTGTTGAATAAAGAACATACCAGTTTTAAAACACCAAGAGGTTCTTTGACAGAGAATGTTAGCTCTTCATTCCAAACAGGATTTAGGCAACTGTTGATGACCTTTGTCTTTGCAGTCTGATGAATTTATAAAAAAAAAAAAAAAAGGAAGAGTAAGCATAGAGGAGAGTACAGAAGAAGCTCCTCTGCAAAGCTTTTCTAAGCAAACGAGGCGACTTGGCCAAATAACATGCAAATAACTCACCTGATTTCCTACCCTGACCACAACGTAAGGATCACTGCTTATAGAATCCCGAACAGCGAGCTTCCTCCCTTGTACGATGATCACCTTAAGAAGTCCAAAATTCTCAGCCATGTTCCCACTCCTCTCCTACCCAAGGATTCAACCTTAGAGATCCCTCCTACTGCCACCAACCAAGCTTGTTAGAAATCACAGCAGCCGATACTTTCCTAAGTCCTAATGCCTGACATTAATACTAGTTCTTTCTATGGCGAAATTTTGAGCAAGAATCGCCAAATCCAGCTCCAGCTTTATAATTTATTAAAAAAAATTGTTTTTTTTTTTTGTCATAAAAGATCTCAAAAAAGGGGACAACTTTTCTCTTTTTAACAAACACCTACAAGGGAATTCTGGAAGACAAAAAAGATTCCTCTTTTCCCCCCCCAACTTTTTTTTTTTGGTTGTTGTTTCAATCAACAAAGCCTAAGTGATCGAGCAAATACTTTGATTCACATTTCATAAGAGAATCAAAATAAGCAAGAAAGACTAGTAAAAAAAAGAGAGAAAAACAGTACACCTCCATCAAAACAAGTCCATCTTTTCATCTCTATCTCACAGCATACGGATTAAAAATAAAATGAAACAGAAAAATCGGAAGAAAAGAAACGGATAAGAAAGCAGAAAACCACCCTAAAAAACAACTGAGCGGACAAGACACCTTCGGAAGTGCACTTGAGAGCAGGAGAAGAAAAGAAGTCGGAAAACCACCCGACGGAGAAGCCTTTTCGGGGAGGGGATTTCGGGCAGTACCGCGGCTTTCCTCGCTGATTGTGGCGCCGGGGAGAGGCTATAATAGAGAAGGCAACGGAGTGGCGTACGGGGTGGGTGGCGGCTTCAACGCGGCGCAGCGGAGACTGCCGATTGCCGGAGCCCCAGCGACAAAGTCACAGAAGTGCCACCTGGGACAGCCACCTCGCCAGTCTCCAAGAAATAGACGCGGAGACCGGAAACGGGGGAGAAAGCCGGGAAGCAGCGCGCTCTCTCCCTCGTCTCCAAGAAATAGACGCGGAGACCGGAGACCGGCTCTCTTCCCCGTCTCCAAGAAATAGGCGCGGAGACCGGAGACCGGAGACCGGGAAGAAGCGCGCTCCCTCCCCCTTTGAAAGGGTGCGTTCGGTGATCGTTCGGCATTACGGGCAATGCTAGTCCTAAGGTTGTTCGATCCATGAAAAACCAAAGTTTATCGTACTTGATACGTCACACGACTCTGAAAGGGTGACGGAAAATTTAATATTACTAATTATAAAATATTAAAATTATTTTCTATTATATTTTATATTATAAAAATATAAATATATTATATTATATCATATATTATATTATAATATTATATACATAATATAATATAATAAATTATGTTGCATTATATTATCTTATCTTATATTATATTATAGAATAATAACATAATAACATAATAATATAATATATTAGTTTTATATATCATGGTATATAAATTATTTTTATTATAGTATATTTATTATAAATAAGGAATATTTTAGTCTATAGATTTTAATTAAAGATTATTGTAAGGGATAATTCCATCATCATCTCATGGATCATTAATAATTTTGGGCTCCATACCAAATGCTCTTTTGGGGTAATCTTAAATCATCATCCTTGAGGATATCTTCTTAGGAGGTGATATATAAGATAACGATGATCTTGAATCACTGTCGCATAAAATTATTCTAATGTAATCAAATAAAATGATCCCATCATCATCTCATGAATCACCCCGTACCAAACCTCCCTCAAAACATATGAACAAAAATATATCTTCGATCCTCAAACTTTCACTCAAAATTCATTTTAGTTCTTAATGTTTTAGTTATTACAGTTTAGTCCCTTATATTTTAAAAATATTATATTTTTAGCATCATGAGGTTAGTTAAAATTAATAAAATAATAATATGTTACTCAGACATAAATATGTGGACGGCCAGAAATGCAACGGAACATCAATTTTAACCTCCATATAATGGCACTTAATGCAACATTCTTAAAACGTGAGGAACTAATATATTATTTTAAAATAAAATTTGAGTGTAGTTTGAGGATCAAAACTATGTTCTAACCAAGTATTTATTTATTTATTTATTTACTAATATATTATTATAAAAGGTAAATGGATAGGTCAGATCTCATCTTGGAGAATAATATGAATTGTAGTACATGCTCTAATGATCTCCTTGCAACGATATAACAAGGAGGTAGGGTTTAAATTCTATTTAGAGTGAACACTAAAAAAAGAGTGCGTTTAAGGCCAGATTATTGTAAATGTGTGAAAACTTTCTGTAAGAAAAATAAACTGATAAAATTCTCTAATCTGAACTTTATAAGCATGATAAAATTAATAGAATTCCTGGATCTGAAGCATGTAAGCATTATCAAGTCATGTAGGTGTGTTAAAATTTCATGCCCCCATGATGGAACGAGAGATTGAAATGAGAGATATTGGATATAAATGCTTTCAAGCCCACAATGTTAAGTATGTTTTAGCACCGCTGGATTGTTTTCTTTCTTTTTTTTTTTTTTTTTTTTGTTAATTTGTCATCCATGGTAAGAATCTTAGTAATTTCTTATAGGAGTGCAAATCAAGATAGCTCACGAAGCATTGTAGTTTGAATCGAATAGATCAAACTTTCTAAATATAGAAAACATAATTTGTGAAATCTAAATTTATAATAAATTAGAGCTTATAGGCAATTTAAGTTTATGAAAACATAATTTAAGTTTGTAATAAATCTAAATTTGTGAAAACATAATTTCTATTTATTTAATATGCAATAAAAATTTAACTATTGTTATATCATGCTGTAATTTTATTCAATTTTTGTACATACTTATAACTTTATTTGCCATATAGGCCTTAATATTAAGTTTTTCTCTTTGATTTTTTTTTAAAATATTAAAGTATTAGCCACCTGATTTCATTTTAAGGGAGCTAAATGTATTATTGGTAACTAGTTCTAATGGATTATGTACGGGTGTTGAAAAAATTAAACTTTATGGATTATCTCGTCACTTCTTTATCTGTGATCACATTCATTGAGTTTAATGCTATTGGATTATAGTGACCTTAAAATAATCTTAAAGATTTCATTAAATCCATCAATAGAAGAGCAAATAATCAATGGAATAAAGTCAATGAAGTAAGAAAGTGAGCCTTCATAAAAATGAAAGTAATTAAGAAGAAAACGATTCCTACCTCACACATAAGTAGATTTAAGATTTAAAAATTTATTACTCATTGTTATCTACGAATCATATCTTAAGATTAACGTTGCGATGAATTCAACCATTTAGAGAAACTAAATGATCAAAATATTTTTACCGTAGTAAAATTCTAATATTAATGATGGAAATTATTATATAACCATCATTAAAGTTATTTACTTAATATACAATTTACTATACTAAAGCTTTCTTTTTACTACACTTTATTATATTACTGCATTGCAATTCAAAAATAATTAAAGAAAAACGTACTCCGATTAAACACCGGCTACTCTCTCTATCTTTTTGATTCTTTTGAGAGGAAATATTTTTATTTATTGTTTTAGCTTGGAAAGTCCTAAATAAATGTTTCTAAATTATTAGAATAATACAGATACATTGCAGAGTAGCGGGGACGTATCCTTCGTAGCAGACGGTTGTTTTTTTCAAACACTACTGTTGTTATTTTGTTTGTTTGGAAGATGACAACTTTGCTTCCTGGAAACTTTTTTACGTGAATGTATTAAAAACCTCATTAATATATACAGGTCTCAAGTCTTCACATTGGATGGGGAACATGATATATTTGAAGCCAACTTCATCAGCAAAATGAAGCAGATTGCATTAATATATAACAATCATTTCACAGTTCTTTGTGACCTGTATCCATGGGTGAACCATTCCCCATCCACATCCCATGTTACCCACAAGCTTGCGGGATTGTGATGATTATAACCAGTAAGAATGGAATGGTATCCAAATAAAAAATAAAAAAAAATTATACCACACCATAATGGTCGTCAAATCATCTTCTCAAATTTGTCTAGCATTTTCACTCTTTGCATGGATCTGATCACTAATATTAAGAAAACACCTGCATGTTTTGCAATGGAGTGGAAATCAAGTTAGTAAACCAACCTTGAACCTTGTATTGGTTTTTCAGACCAAAATGAACAAAAGGAAATCATCTTGAATGATTGTATTTGAATACTGTAGTCAAACAAAAGCTACATGCTGAGAAGTTATTATTCCTATAGAGACTGTTACCCCATATATGTATGTGTGCGGGCCACGATGCATCAAAGAAGGCAAGGATACAAAATGGAAGAGAAGGGGGGGTTACTTGCACAGGATCAAGTTGGAAAGGGAACATTGAGTTGGCTTAGAAATGCAAGGACTAAAATAAGGTGGGTTTAAGGAAGAGGGAGATCGAGATTCATGGAGAGTGATTTGGAACCGGTGGCGAAGAAGTTTGTTTGGGAGAGGGAGGGAATGGGATCGCAATGGCAAAGGGAGTTTGGCTAATTTGTATATTTCTAATGATGTAATTGTGTTATTTATTCATGCACGATGGATGCATTTATGCATGCATGCGAAAGCTTCACGATGTAAAACTCATTAGACAGCAAGAATACATTCCCCATATGCAAAACAAAACAGACATGCAAGGCTAAGCTAAGCTTATGATACATATAATTTAGCATAAAATTTCGGGAGTGTTATTTTCCAAGAACAACCAGTTAGGAAGTAAATAGGAGGAGTTGGTTTAGTGTGTATGCAAAGAGTGGTTGATTTGTGCAAGCCAATATTAGTTGGTAACAATGGTGGACATTGGAAAGGAGCTAGCTGTGAAAAGGATGAGGCCAGTGGGATGACAAGCTTGGCATAGAGCGAGAAGATGGAGGGTAGAAGGAGATCATGCGCCGAAGAGTAGCGAGATGAAGTAGGCGGCAGATAAGTTTGGCAAGGGAGAAAGTGGGAGTAGCGTCACAGAAAAGGATGGCAGAGGGTCAATGTATGTTTTTATGCATATACTTGTGCATTTGTCAATGTGTTAATTAATGAAGCCATGCATGATGAATATATATGTGCTGTGTGCATGCATCTATGCATGTACACGAAAGACAGGCCTGATATAAGTTCATTAAACAAGAATCCAGCCAGTATAAAACATGCACACATGGAACCGAGATAACCTATAATACGTGCACCATTAGCACAAAGATCAAGAGAGCTGTAGGTTTGCACTGGAGTTTAAAAATGTTATGAAACTTCCTAAGAACAAGACAACAGAGCCACTTACCAGCACCAATGAAAGATCCAGTTGCAATAGGTTGATTTCCTTGGCTGCTCAACGTCACCCCAACATTCAACAAGGTTCCACCAATGGCAGTATACATGGTAGCCATTTGCAGTATTGAGGCTTTCCTCATAGCTCTTTCCGACTGGAGAAATGAGTAAATATATGTTCATTATATTACTGATAATGCATCATATAATTAGGGAAAAGTAAAAATAGCAAATGGAAAGCCATTTATGAAAAGATCAAATAGGCTAATATCTGAACAAGAACACGAGACATACAACAATGTAATTGCTGATAAAAATTTCAAGGGCCTGTTTACAAAAAAAAGGTTTGAAGGGTTTCTTTGATGGGAGGCATCAAATAACATGAACAATCAACTTCTCTGTTAAGCATAGCAAGAAAAAGACACTCCAACCTAGGTGTAAGCAACGGGTTAGAGTAACCCAAGAATTAATAGCAACCCAATTTAATAGGATTGGTTCCGGGTCCAAAAATCTACCTAAAACTGATCCCCTTTGAGTTGATTCTTAGTTTTGAAAATCCAGTCCTCAGTTCTAACCTGAGAACTGACCACCCTCTTTTTTTAGTAATTTTTTTTTTAAAAAAAGAATCAATTCTAGGGCATCACATATGCATCATGAGTTACCTGGAGACCTTAAGTATTAAATTAGTTAACAAATAATATATATATACATATCCTTTTTATTAAACACGACTAAAAGAAAATTTTAGCTCGATATCAGACATGTGCCAAATAAAAAAGCAAAAAAAAAAAAAAAAAAGTTTTACCCTATAACTAACTTGAAACTGATCTGTTCTAGGACAGGGTCAGTCGGTTTCTAGATCTAAAATCCTAGAACCAATCTTAATTGGATCGGTTCCAGGTTTTAACCTGAAATCGATCCAACTCGACCCACACTCACCTCTGTTCCAACCTTCTGCTACCATATCAATTAGAAGCAAAAAAGGGCCCCAATTCAGCAACTGTACACCCAAAAATGATCATACCAATGATTTTCACAATGATACTCCACATGGGACCTGCTTGCTGCCATCCATATTTAGTCTATGACACACTAACCCCCCAACTTCTGTAGAGGATTTGCCTTATATAGCATCCAAATGCAAAAATTTAACAAATGACATTGAATAGAGCTCAATTGTATTTTCTTTTTAAAGCATACGGTCAAATAAGCAAAAGTTAAAAAGTCATTCAAATACATTATAACAAATACTCCATGGAGTTTATAGAACAGCTTATATAATCAGTTCCCTTCCACTTACACTCACAATTGTGTATCATAATAGAATCCAATATGTAATACCTATCTGTGCAATGGGGAAATTTTGAAATGTTATTGAAAAGGAATATTCTCTGCCAATACCTCAAGCACTCTGACTCGGAGTTTTAAATCCCCTGACTCAAGTTGTTTAACAAATTCTTCTATCCGCTGGATTCTGTATGGCATCGACATAGTGTACTTTCTAGCCTGCAATAAATGAGATTCATTCTCATATCAGAAATAAAAGGGAAAGCAATGGTGCATCCTCTTTCGTACAAAACAATTGGTAGCAAAGTGTAGAGACCAGAAATAAAATGAAAATGTCTCACAAAAATACGACATAGATGAGAAGCTAGAGGTGGTAAGATCTAGCATACAAACATCAAGGAATATTGAAAAAAAAAAAAGAAATATCCATAAAGTACATTAATGAAAAATCCAGATATAGTAATTACATCTTAGATCTTGTGAATTAAAATTGTTTTTTTTTTCTTTTGCTTAATTAAAACCACTTTCAAATAAGAAAAGTTGTGAAACATGCACCTCTCTCGATGAAACAATTGACAGGAGATACCAGGGAAAAGAGGAAAAAGATTAGTTCATTTGACAAAATAAGGCCTTTAACTTGAGGACGTGTCCTTTCCACTTTCAGGCCTGTGAAGAATAACACAGGAGCTGACAAACTAGCTGAGGCCTAGTTAAAAGATCTACGATTAAAGTCCAGTAGATCAGAGCCCAGTAGATCAGCCCGACTAAAGGAAAAAGCCCAAAAGGACCAATGCAACATGTGCACATGATGTGGCAATGATTGATTTGACAAAATCAATCATAATAAAGCATCTTTGGTAGGGAATGCTAAGACTTGCCATCTTTGCTGTTTTGCAAGGTTTCCTTGATACTCCATCAGCCATAAAAGGAAGAAACTAAAGCATCTATGATTAAGAGGATCAAGAAACCTACCGTTTGTTTTTGGATGAATTCTTAATATGTAATGTGGGAGATAATATGGTAGGGAAGAGGGTTGAGTTTACCAAATCAGTCAAAATTACATATTTTCTAGTATTTTTTGTAATAATCTCATGAATCGCATGGATAATGAGAAGATTTAGAATGAAATTTGCCTTCTCATGATCCCTTTTATTTTGCCCCTTTAGAACATAATTTGAATGAAATTTATCTTCTGTCAAAGTTCTTTATTGTTTTTTGTGAATTCGTCCTATCTTGCCTACCCAAGCTGGCAGAAAGATCTAGAAATCTTGCTCTTCAAGAACTTCATTCTCCTGCATTTAAAGATCTAGAAATCTTGCTCATCAAGAACTTCATTCTCCTGCATTTAAAACTCTAATTTATGGTAACAAAGACTCTGAATTACTCCCTATAGATTGTTCATTAGAATATCCTAGGATAGTCAAATATTGGGATATTCAACCATGCAAAAAGACACTTTAAAAGTACAAAATCATCTCTAGTTATTTTTGTAATTTGACAATAACATTGCAGTTGTATCCCTGTGGCCTTAGATTGAATTTTACCTAAACTTCATCAGATATATTGTGTAACAGCATCATACATTATGATATTTACAGAATCTATATTATGCTGTACAGCACAATAGATTCCTATGCACAAAACCAGAGAATTTCAATGCCACTTGACCATCATAAAACTGGAAGAATTACAGTCAAGAAGTTCATGAACTATAGGCAAACTAGCAAAATAGCTAAACAACTTCTGATAAATCAAACAGGTGATTTCAACCTTAAATCTAAATCAGAAAGGTGATACTGGAAGTGGATGATCTATTCTTTCAGGTAACAGCGCAAAATGATCATCATCAATGAAACAATATTCAGCTTATAATATGGCATTCACCATATATATAACCTAGAAAGCAGTTCATCGTCATTATCATCATCAACATGATGACGATGCTGAACTGCTTTGTAAGCTATATATATAACCACATCATATATCAGTAGTTATTATGTATAGCTTAAAAAGTAGTTACGTGATGGAGCACAAGGACTATTGATAGTAAAGCGGCATACTGCTGTGAAATTCTAAAGGAGATATTGAAACAAAATAATAAGTTGCTAGAGGCCATACATCATTAGCTTGTTTTTGTATCTCTCCAACAAATTCTGCTCCACCACGTTGCCTCTGCTTTATGTCCAGTAATTCCTAAAGTATATAGCGTGAATTTAAGAATCAAGTTTCAAGCATATCTTTGCAACTTAAAACAAAAAATGCAAACAACAGTGAGGCCTGCAATGTACAAGGTTCAAAATGTTGGGCGACAAAGAGGAGATGAGAAGAAAGTAAATGTTGCTGAAAAAACACTTTTGAGATAATTGTGACGTAAAAATAGGAAAGTTAGAATGAAAAATAAGGACATTAGAAGACCAAGTGATTGAGACTGATTGAGATGATCCGAATTATTTATAGCAAGGAACTTAAGGGGGTTCAGTAAAAAAGAACATTAAAATCTTTCTTGAAGTATGTAAAGCTGGACCATCCACTGACCATCGATGAAGTGAAGAAATGCAGAAATTTTATGAATATCTTAGTAAGGAAGCATTACTTTGCTTTTTTAGATAACATGGATGGAAACTCTGACAACAGATATGCAAAAGCTCAAAATAATGTTAAAGTAGCCTTAAATAGGAATGCTTGGTGAATGGAGATTCATAAAGTCAATCCTAGATACCTAAGTCAAGGCTTGATGGTCATCATTTTATCCATACATCTTCATGTGAGGTGGTGCTGGCTTTTTCTAGCGGAGTGGGGGTTGTTGGACAAGTAGACCAGAAAAGGCATGGATGTGAGTTAAAACAGAAAGATAAAGTGGAGAACAGAGAAGGCAAAGGAGCAACATTGACAAAATTCAGAAAGGTGGAGAACTTTGATGTTATGGGCATGCAAAACAGAGTTGAGGAGGCCTTCATAATAAGAAACTTGGATCTATCCAAAATGGCTCAAAAAGATGAAGGAAAGAATTTACTTAGAATGACAGGTATATAAGAATGATAAAGCTAAACTATCAAGTTGGGACAAGGTTTGATGGTAGATAAGTTGAAACGAAGATTAATTTTGACATGGTCCAACCTGTGCATATGGTGCAGCAATCTTCACAAAAGAAAATTCTGGATCTAACATATACCCAATACCTGCAAAACAGATATCACAGTTCACAAATAAAGATAGTGAAGATGATAATTTGATAACTTAATAATTGACATGATAACTAATCATGGCCCATTAATGACACAACATTTCCCAATTTTAATTTTGTATCATAGGAATCCTAGTTTAAATAATTATCCATGTTTGCCTTGAAGGGTTACCAAATGGGCATATCAGTGTATCTTGTTTACCCACATTACAATGTCTAATCAAATGAAGCCTCTGCCTGTTCCCATGTGAACTGTTGCAAATTGCATCACAGAAAAAAGTAGATAAGTTTATATTATTTGAAGAAAACTCCTCAATTTTGTTTAAATGCGAGAACTATAGAATCTGGCATGCCAACACTCCATTTAATAAGGTCTTTGACTCAGTTCAAGTCCAAAAAATTTCTGATATGAAATCATTTAGCACTTTGTTTCTTTTCTATAATGGATTTCATCAGATTACAAGTCCAACCAGGAATCCTCTAGCTCTTTGATGAGTTAGCCATATCAGTGTGTTTTTCCATGTCACAGCCAGCCTGCTGCTAATGCCAACAGCAAGCCTGGTCAACCACCAGATTCATGACATGGACAAATCAAACTTGTGTAATTAAA
Source organism: Metroxylon sagu (assembly GCA_017589505.3). NCBI lineage: Eukaryota > Viridiplantae > Streptophyta > Magnoliopsida > Arecales > Arecaceae > Metroxylon > Metroxylon sagu. Next base: position 59,858 of record JACVBY030000195.1, read on the forward strand.
ATGTGGCATGTGGTCAACTTTTACAGGGACCTAGAATAGATTTCTTTTATGTAACAAAAATTTCTTTTATACCTATTAAAGATCTCTTTCAGATTTTAGTAGTAGTAATATTTTATTAGAATCAATCCTTTTTATCTCAAAGTATTTCCATTTTCACATTCTTGATGAAAGAAGAGCAACATCTATAGTAAAAATTAAAAACTAAGTTTCAGGCCTTTTCAATTGAAGCTGACAAATAGAAATTTTTAACCTATCTAATTGATTCAAATTATTTTTGATGTTCTCAGTTCGCATGGAAAATTTGGTAAAACATAGCTTTTCCACCATGCTTTGTAAAATTTTTGCTTAACTCCAGAAATAAGGGCTAATCAAGAAGTACCAAAATATGCAATTTTTTAGGATTACCTTATGATGACAATAGAAGACGCTAATCCTAACCATTCTACAAAGTAACATGGACATATAACCTCCAAAATAATTTTTAAATCAAGATTTTCATGTTCAAATCTAATTTAACTTGATTTGGATGAAAAAAAGGCAGTTGCAGGGTTCTCGGAAAGTTGAATTGCCCTAAATAAAACAAATCAGATAAGTGAGTTTGGCGCAACTCAAGCACTTCAACACAGATACCAGTACTGACCGCTATCACCATGTCTCTATAGGTACATGTCTATACATCATATGCACAACTCTGCCACTATCTAAATGGAAGCATTAAGTACCTCACACAACAATATGATACACACCAGTGCATAGACTTTGACATTTGACCCATCAATAAAATGTAATGGAAAAACAAAAGGAAAAGCATTTGCACAAATTTAGACACTTGAGCTATTAGGAACATACTCAAATGAGGGCATTGCAAGCTTTACACTTCCACAACAAATGTAATGCACATGTGGGCACAAAAAAGTGACCTCAGCGAACTTTTCCCCCTTCAATATTACCACACCTAAGGAAACTCTAATCCTAAGAGGTTGTAACATGCTAAATCTTCTTTCAAACATTTAGGCTATCCAAATCAAAAAAAATGTAACCTTCTAATTAATTCCTCTGCCAATAAGGTTTGTGCAATATTAAATCTCTATCATATATTTTGCACATTACTCTAATCTCCATCCCTTACCAATTAGTCTGCAATAATATTACTTAATCTCATATAAATAAAGATTCTAGAGAAGATGTCATAATAAAGAAGTCTTCTTTTATTTCAACTGGATCAAATGAGTTTTGACCCCTGCAGTTCCCATGGTTTCTGTTCAATTAAAAAAATCTCAGTGCAAAAAATAATAAAAATTCACATAAAAATATAAAATGTAAAGATGATGAAAAAGCCAAGCATTTTAGATATCATTTTGAAGTATGCCATCTAGCTTTCACTTTTAAACCTTCACTTGTATGTTTTTTTAGTTCTAAGTGTTGGAAACTTTTTAAAAATTGTAAAAAACCTCGAAGAGAAAAAAATACAGAAATATATAAAATTTAAAAGAATTAGAATGATAAATTTTATACCATTTGGCAAAAATCCATTTTGGAGTTTCCAAAGGAATTTCAAAACATGAATAATCTCTCATAACTTCATCAATGGGTGTGAAAGACAAAAGGCATGAACTAAGTACATAAAACACTGCTGCAAATGTAAGAACTGCACCTTCAAGGGTTGAGAATGCTCTTATCACAAAGGTAAAGGTGGACGGAAAACGGAATGGTTGATCTGTTGCTATTGCAAACAAATCCTGCAAAGAATGATCAAAGTTCCACCTACATATGATAATCTCTTAAGCAGTAAATGTATAAAAATACTCAATCTCTTGTTTATTTTAAATTTGCAACCAACCTCACCGATTGCGGCCAAAGTCTGTTGCTGATCAGGTGTCTGACTCAAAAGATTATCCAAGAAGAATTGTATAGACCTCCTCACCTAGATAACAATAAAGAAAAAGATCAGACTGCATGATTCTGTATTTTAAGCAAACCATCCCCATAATTTGAGAAACAGGTAGCAGGTCATACAAACCGGTGACAAGTCGCCTGTAGGCTGTAGTGCTTCAAGATCAATGAGACATCTCATCACCTGAATGAAAGCAACTTGTTACACCAAACAACTTCGTCAAATAAGCACAACACTAGAATGAATGAAAAGATGATTTTAGTCATGCTTCATGACACAATATGATCTGCTTCAGCTTAGTGGTGCTGAAACCTTTTCCTCTAGTAGTTTAAAATGTGAGTGAAACAGCTATTGTTGCACCTCTATAGATTCCAGAATCTTGAGACATCATTACATAGGGCATGTGTTTATATTTAAGTGTTCTAGGAAGGTTCCCAGCAATAGCTGCATACACATATCAGATACTTCAACGAGTCCAAATCAAACTGCCACCATAAACACATTTTCTTCTTAACTCAAAGGTGATTAACTCATCAGGAAAGTTAAGCTTCAAACATAACATGTCCTTTTTTAATTCAAATTCTGAGAACCACAAGGCATTAATGTCATGTAGTTATTATGTCATTAAGTGAAAATTAGCAACAATTTGAAGGCATAAAATTAATATTAAAACAACAGCTGACAGAATGCTATCATTGGCATTGTACTTAATCATCTGCAGCCTGTCTAGTATGGCCTCATTTATCATATTGACATCTGTTTATAATCTGCTTGTCTCAATGACTGCACTGATACAGTTTCTTTCAGGTAGGCAATCAGGATTATTTCGGATTATTTCTAGATACAGAGAGAGTATACTGCTGATGACTTTCTAAATGACAACAACTTTATGCCAGCAAAGCTGACTACATAACACCAAAAAGGAATTCTGTGGCAAACATTGATAATGCTCATAACAGAAAGTTATCAAATGTTTAGAATAACACCTGCTTATTAAATATTTATGTATGGTTTGTATTGGCATGCAACTCAAGCACGGCAGTGCTGCACAAAAATAAGAAGTACCTTGTTTGCATCTTTTTCATAGATTGCATAGAACAATTCAAGTAATCTCTCTCGAGTGAAAGATTTTATTTCTCCCATCATTCCAAAGTCATAGTAGATGAGTGACCCATCTATGTCAATAGCAAGATTTCCTGGATGGGGATCAGCATGAAAGTAGCCAGTCTTCAGTATCTGAGTTAGCAGAAAATAAGAGCATGTTAGCATTACAGAGCATGTAGCATTGTAGACTACCATGCTCCTTACTTTCATAGGATATCCTAAAAATTAATGTACATTAAAATCATAGTCACATAGATGGTAACAAAATAAGATCCCTAAAAGAGCATGCAACAACATGGTTTAATCACAAACTTCCTTTCTTGCTTGATAGAAAATCTTGCAATCAATTCCAAAAATCAGCATCTGGTCAAACATCTAAGAGTTACAAAGTGAATAGCATCCAAGGAGACCACTTGAACACCTCCAAAATTAATTTAAAAACAAAAAAAAAACAAAAATCTGTGGTTGCAACAGTTCAAGCCAAGATATAGATGCACAAATCTCTAACATTTAAGGACAAAAGAAGACAACTACCAGAGTGAAAAAGTTACAAACTATCAACAAAAGAAGTAAAATTGATGAGAGAATCATACTCCTAAATAGCTACAAAGTGCACCTGCAATACACAAGGCAGATGGAAAAGCTAAAATAGCCATGAAGTGAGTGTGGAAACCTAAGTTGCAGCCATTCCTAGCCATTTTTCTGCTGGATGATAAGTTAGGGCATTCTTCCTGCTCCAGCATTTAGTTTTATTCCAAATATCACTGATGGAGGCATTTTTATGAATGATAAGAATCTTGATCATATCCACCTGGCTTGTCCATTTGCCAGCCCTATTTGGCAGCTGCTTTCATCTATTATTTCGTTTGACGCCCAGCAGACATTGGTTGCATCTTCTTCAGTATTTGAAGCAGTTGCTATCACTGTTGTCTAGCAGGCCTCGGGGACTCTAGATTGCATACACGGCATGCTGACCATGGAAAGCCAATGATGCGATGACATGGCCTTTGGTTCAGTCAAACAGAGTGCAAGAGCTCTTATCTCACCAATAGCCCACCAGGTGAGTGAATTCTTGGCTGCTACATCCATTTTTCCTAAGGCCCATCAGGTCAGTTAACATGGCAGGAGGTCCTGGGTATCTACAGGTCTTATGGCCCATATGTCTACCTCTATGCTCTTAAGGCCCTGTTTGAATTGGTTGCTGGATATCTTTAAGTGGCTATTTTTCAGCAGCTATGTGAGATAGCTGTTGGCCAACAGTTGAGGCTAACAGCCATCGTAAACAGGCCCTAAATCAAGTATCACCTCCCTGCAGTACTTTAAAATCAACTTTGATGGGGCTGCACAGAAGAGCAGTCTATTTGCAGGCAAAGGATTCATAATTCAGGATGATAATGGTCAAGTCCTAGTTTCACAGGCTCTATCCTCCCTAGCCAACGGGTTGCTGAAGCTGCTTCTTGCTGTTTGGGCAGGCTCACCTACGTGACTTAAGTGTATCCCTAATGTAGTTGGAGAGCAATTCATCCACGGTTATCAACTGGATTAACCACTGCCGACACTAACAGCAGTCTGTCATTTTTGTCTTTTTGCTAGCTGGATGAACATATGGTCACTCTCTCTTCCCAGCAAAACACATATTGTGAGGCTAATGAGCCAGTTGACTGGTTAGCCTCTTTTGGACTTGTACACAGGCAGCATCAATCTTAGACATGCAACTACCCTCTATCAGCCTGATGGATCTTGTAAAGGCTGATAGATGCAGCAGTAGTTTTGAAAGAGTTTGCTAGTGACTGAAAACCAAAAAAAAAAAAAGGGACAAGGATATTCACCATTTGGCTTAACTGTAAAAACCTTTTACCTGAATCAAGTATGATTCGATTGCATGTTGAGCAATCAGTGAACGACTGAAGCCCCTTGCATCTATCTTATCCAAACTATTTATTTTTAAGCCTGTTCAAGAAAGTGATTAAAGAGAATCAATTAGGTGTAAAATGAGAATAAATGCTATAAAAGGTTATGTAAATTTCTTGATCAAGTCAATGCTATGTTACAATTTAGACTATGGATGCAAGTATTGACAGATTAACACCAACCTGGAACATACTCCAAGGTCAGGACTTTAGTAGATGTATAATCCCAATAGACGAGCTACAAAAGCAAAGCCATTATATATTAAATACAAATATACCCAAATTCTAAGATCAGTACCAATATAAAGGAAGAGTTTCTATCTGAAAGCTATAAAAAGGTCTCATGATGCAAGAAACTTACAGGCACACGAACCCACTTAATATTTCTAAATTCACGTCGAAATCTATCAGCATTCTTTCCTTCGTTGATATAATCAATTTCCTCATAAAGAATCCTGAAATTTCACAAGATTGTAAGGATGGCAATACTATAAGGGAGAAAAAGTGACTAAATGATTAGGAAACCAAAGTTCATTCATTCCTAGAAGAAACAAATGAAAATAAATATAAAAGAATCCTATAGTTCACAACACCACAAGCATGACTGAACCAAAAATGGAAAAAAAATCCTTACATCACTAAAGAAAAGACAAAATCGATTATATTGAAGACAAATAGACAAATGCAAAATATCCTAAATCCCATAATTCCCTAAAGCATATTATTATATCTGATAAATGGTATTCAAACCAGCATGAGAACAATCATATAAAAAGTCCAATGGTTTGTTTGGTAGAACAGTAAAAATACCAAAACAGCTTTTAAAATATTAAAGGTGCTAACACGCTAGAACTACCTATGTCCTATATCTAAAGTCATTCAAAGTCGAGAAAAATAATGATCTGCTATATGTTATCTTTTTCTGTCATATATCATGACTCATGAGCTATTCTCAAGCCAGAAATTGTGAAGAAAAAGAGTGCCAATTTTAGAATCCCACACTGTGCTTTCTCTCATATACAGAGAAGCAGATTTACTCATCAAAGTACCAAAAAAGGACATAAATATCCCTGGATAGCAGCTGACTATGGAATCAAAGAATAAAAAAATAGGTAATTAACCAAGAAGGTCTAACAACATAGTGGATGCCATGAATCTGGTCAAGTACAGGTTGGATCAGCCTTCATAGCAAGGAATGAGAACCAGATCTGTATTAAAGTCGAGCTACCCACTGGTGTATGCTTACTCATACTCGACAGAAGATAAAAACCATTGACCAGTTGGGAACAACATGACATGTTTCCTAGAAGTGATTCACAACAGGCTCTCTTTGTTGGCAAAGGGAGAATCAGTCCGGGGTGCTTGGAGAGTGACAGTGCAACATTCTGTTCAACAAATTTAGGCAGCTATCAAACAAATCAGCATATGGTTAGAAAAGGAAAAAATGAGAAGAAAGATGGAGCTTCCCATTTAGTTCAGGTCAATTCTCACAAATACACGCTCCAGGCAGGATGTATATCAGGAATTACTGTTTTCTAACACCACCATGCCTTGATGACAGAGGATGACAGAGACCTAGTTTTTTCAGGAGCCCACAAAATGATCTTCCATATACCCTGTTCTATCACCATCACACAATTGCGCCTATATCTAGAACAGTAACCTAAAGGGACAGGCATTCAAAGCCCACATCATCTTTAAACACTTCGGTCCTCAATATGAGATGATGTATTTGCTGCACAAAAATGTACAATGTTGTGCTGTATCTATATATTATATACTGCATTAGACTGGGACATGAATATTGATTTGTTGTTTTACAACCGAGGATTGAGTAAAAGCTAACAAGAAACATGGATTTCTACAAAGATTTGCCAATTTTTAAGAGGGGGAAGGGCGGCTTTGTTATGCCAAATGTTGAAATAAATAAGAACTGGTGGACATAGTGAAATACATCAGCAATCTTTCTAAGACACCATGGTCACAACTCTAGGATCTGAAAGCAACCAAAATACTAGTAGAGAAGAAATAGGGGAAAATGGCAAGTTAACCTTCAGTTTTACTTCCACAGTTATCATATTGACCTTATTAAAAACAATTAATTAAGATATTACATGCAGGAAGAATATGGAAAAAAAAATCTGAAGTGAAATTTGAGGTGACCTCCCATCACCAAGGCATGAATCAGACGAGACACAAAATAAACTAAAGTGAAAAAAGAGAAGGAAAAAAACAAAGGTGACCCCTGATTACTGCTGCAACATCTCATCATGGTTCATACATTTATCAGCTTGATCGAATCTATAATTTTGATAGAAGGATCTGAATCACAAATATTTACTTTTAGTAGCGTGTGCGAGCTTTGGAAAATAACATTTCAATGTAAAATTAAATGCAAATGTAATTTTAGTGACTTCTCTAGCAGCTTCACAACTCTGTTGAGTTACTGATCAACAAGATGGCTAAGATGCAAAAAAAATCATGTGTGAAAAGAGATATTCAAGTTTCAAAATATGGTTAATGTTTTGACTGCTGGCTTAATTTTTATGTAGAGTGTCAGTAATTTTACTGCTGATGGTCCCATGCAAGCTTTATCCTAAACTATATGCAGTTTAAAATTTTCTGTATAACATAGCATATTTTCTGTACTATGCTATGAAATCTGGCTATAATTCTGGCTGTATGAGAACAATATAATTAAGAAACAATTACTCAGCTTAGACTCATTATAACAAATCACTGAAATAGGATCCTTTTGATAATGCAGCTCTTTGTTAACTGAATTATATTCATTATTTCCTCTAAAAGCATCAAGCTTTCTATATAAGGCCCCTTGACTTTTGAAAGATCAAAATGAAATTGCATCTTCAGCAATCTAGAACAGCATTGATGATTGCCATCTTTTTATCAGGTCTTACTAAAGACACAGGCATAGCATTGATGATATTAATTGACTAATTGAACAATATCCAGAGGTTTAGCGACGAATTAACATGAGGTGAAAAGGAGTAGACATTTTACATATCAGAATAGAGAATCCTAAAGCTTAGAAAGAAATAACAACAAAACCTTAATCTCAAACTAGTTGGAGTTGGCTACATGAATCCTTTTTCTCCATTCTGCTCGATTTAGAGTATACTTTCTATAAGATACAAAAATATTAAATCTTTCTTTATTATTTTCTTCTATGTAATTTTTGATATACCTCTATTTCTTTTTCCTTCTACATAAATCAAATCATTCCTTCACACCAATGCATCCCTAAATCTACATTGCAAATGTTCAAACCATATAAGTCATCATTTTCTCAATTTATCCTCAATTGGAGTGACCTTCATCTTTTTACGAATGACTTCATTTCTTATTCTATCTTTTCTTGTATTACCTTACATTTATGTCAACATTCTCATTTCAGCCATATTCATCTTGTACAAATGTAATTTTCTAATAGCCCAACATTTCATACCATAAAGCATAGCCTTATAAAATTTTTTCCCTACAATCATATAATATTATTATTGCACTTTTTTATTTTATCTAACTTCTTTTAATCCTATGTACAACATCATCATCAATCTATCCTTCCTTATGAAAAATAAATCCTAAATATCAAAAAATAATCACTTTTAGAAATTACATGATCCTTAATTTTCACTCTATCTTCATTTTTATTTCTAATTACACTAAAATTATATTCCGTATATTTTGTCTATCCTATTTAACCTAAACCTTTAGATTCTAATGCATTTCTCCATAATTCCAACTAACGATTAATCCCAACCTTTCATCTATCAGTAATATATCATTTATAAATAACATGCATAATGAAATATTATTCTAAATATGCCAAGTAAGCTCGTCCATTACTAATGCAAAAAGGTACGGACTACAAATGCTCTACTACTTTTATTTTTTCATAACCTTTTTACCTCAGATATCTCAATTTTATGAATACACATAATATATTTATCCTCAATGACACTAGTAAGGCATCATGAATTATTTACATAATTTTTATTTAATAATTTATTAAAATAACCTCGTCATTTTTCTTTCATCTCGTCTTTATTAAACAAAAATTTTTGATCATCGTCTCTAGTACATTTAACCTAAATTATATCTCCAGCTATCTTCCCTTAGTCTTGCAATCTTCTAAATATCTTTCTCTCCATCTTTATTTTCTAACTTACAATATAACTAATCATATGCCTTAAATCTAACTTCCCATAATGTCTTTTCAACTTCTTTCTTAACTTTCTTATAGCTTTCATATGCTTATTTATTCCTACATATAGGCAGCTTTTTATAGCACTTTCTTTTAACTTTAACTACTAACTGAACTTTCTCATTCAGAAACTTGACGCTTGTACATGAAAATAAAAGGATAGAATAAAATGATAGCTCTTATTAACAGAGCATGAAAAAATTATGATGACTGAAATTGTTAATGGCACATGAAACATTTGATGCCGATGACATCCAATTAATAGTCATAAATACTTAAAATAAAACAATACCCATGACAAGATTAGAAACAACAATCCCAACCATAGTTGTGATAACACTGAGAAAATAAGTTGAGCGAGAACCTTACTTGGAGCATTCATCATATATACCTATCCAATCCCTTGTAGGACCTCCAAATGTCTCACTTCTCTGAAAATATTCAGCTACTAATTTCAAATTCCCTGGTGAAAAAAGAGGCATAATATTTGAAGCAGCCAACAAAGTGATACGTAAAACTTTCACCGAACTAAATAGCAACTAAAGATCAAATGATTTGCTAACTAGACTCATACACATCCATAACACCCATAACACCAATGCACCAATACATTGAAATACCTCTTCTTTCTAATTTGGTACCAACAAGCACAAGCACTATTCAGTAAAGTCTTTATAGGAGTAACAAGACAATAGTAATAAACTTTGATGTGTGAGTAAAGATAAAGTGTTGAGGGGGCATTAGCAGCAAAAAGACACATTCTACAAGTAAAGCACCATGCTAAGATTTGCAAGTGTTAAAAATTTAAAATCATGCATATGCTCTTATTCATGTGCATCATTGCAAATAATGAGTGACTGCTCAGATGAACAGAAGCAAAACATGTACACACAATAATTTATGTGCAATAAAATTTGAAGGGACACCACTTTCTCTAACTAAAAGTTTCATCAGATTTAGAAACCATGAAATCAAAATTATCACAATACAAAAGGATTTGGTTCTCTTACTTAAATCAATATCAAAAAGTTTTTTGAGACCCGGCCTCTGTACTTTCACGGAAACTTTCTCTCCATTATGCAGGACCGCTCGATGTACCTGGGAAAAAAAAATCATAAAGCCAAATCAGATATCTGAGTAATCCTCAAAAGTTAGCCTCACTTGAAGAACATTTTAATAGTCAAAAAAGAGGACTAAATGCATAAGAAGGCAGCAAGTTCTAATCACTGGTCTTGATTTTGAGGAAAGATCCAAAGTTCCACATTCAATGAAACAGACTAGAATATCAAACCAGTTGGTGAACAACTTCAGAATTAAACAGGTATGTAGGTATCTGAGCATGTAAGTAACCATGTCTATAAGATTTTTTGGCATCTTTTGGACTTCTAGCAAACTCAAAAAAAAAATGGAGGGCAGGACTTGGGGCAGCAGCAAGAGGCTGCTCAATTGTAACCTTAGTGTCATGAGTTCAAAAGATAGAAACAAACTCTGCATACAGGAGGAAGGTTGTGCACATCTAACCCACCCAGACCCCACGGTGGCAAGAACTAAGTGCATTGATCAATCTTTTTTTATAGCAAACTAAAAAATCCTTAGAAATGAATAACATTTTTTTTGTGGTCACAAACTGTCATGCTTGTCACACCGAAACCTTTCTACTCTAACTAGGACTAAACAGTTTCCCAAATAAATATAGAAATAAACAATATATATAAATATAATATAATATAAAACAAGCATTACTGGTACAAAGATGCCATTTAGTCTGCACCACGGTTCTGAGAAATAAGAATGAACTGGAGTTGAAATTTAAAGTTAGGAATAAGAGTTGGTGCTACATGGGGCAAACACCTGACCAAGACTAGCTGCAGCTATGGGTCGATCTTCAAACTCCTTGAATAATACATCAACTGGAGAATCCAACTCGTTCTGTATGAAAGCTCTTGCTTTTTCAGGTGAGAATGCAGGTACTCGATCCTGCATAAAAAGTAAATAAACTCCACACAAGTTAGGGATACAACATTATAGGTGGCAAGCGAGCATGTTAGTCTGCTTTTATGTGTGAGTGGGTAGTTGAGTTCTTGAAAAGATATGCCTGACACTACTACAGACCACAGGTTCGAGGGCCAGACAGCCATTCAATATGGAAAACACTAATTAACGACGAAAATACACATAAAATAATAAGTCAAAGGAAGGAACAGAATAAAAACTAAAAAATTGACACCAGAAAACAGAAGCTGAAAGTTTGTATAGCCAACTTTCAATGGATAGACAACTTATATGATAAACGCAAAGCTGCATATGTACATTGCAGACTGCATTACCCTCTTTGCTATAGCAAATTGATAAAACAAGCGAAACCAGTGGCAGAGTAATTTCTATGCATACCACAAAGAAGGAAGGAAAAATAGTTAAGTTCGTTCACAAAACTTATATATGAACACGAGAAAGAAGCAAAAAAATTCTGAATGAAAACCATAAAACTAATACCTGCAGCTTGGCAAGCTCATCTACAAACTCTCTGGGGAATAAATCAGATCTCGTTGAAGATAACTGCCCCAATTTGATGAAAGTTGGCCCAAGTTGTAAAACTCGTTCTCTCAACCAAGAAGCAGTTTTCTGCCTTCTGATTTTCTGTATAACAAGATGCTTACTTCAAAATCCAAAAAGAATTATAAAAAACCAGAATTTTCAAGGATAAAAATCAAAATCAACAATCAGATTAACTATCATTGGCATATGCTACCTAAATAAAAGTTTTCCACCAATATCAGAAAATGAATTAAGAGAGAGAAGTACTAAACAAAGTTTATTTGCTTTTAGTATCAAAGTTTGACATGAGAAAAACAACAAGGTTTGTTTACAAGGTGGCAATGTTAGATTGGACTTGAAGATCCCATCATCAAGATGCAGTAATTTATGGAGGAGTTCAGAGTGTTCTAGAGTCTACTAGCTTGCTATAAGACAGAATTCCACTAAAGATTGGTGCATCTTCCTTGTTAATCCCCTAAAAGGATCTCAATACCAGAAAAACATGAGACTTACTAATCAAAGTTATCTGATCCAATTAACAAGAAGATAAGGAAGTTCTTGTTCAGATTTTTAAAACACACCTGCTTCTCTTCTGTAAATCCATCAGGATATGCCCATTTTGCTTTGTCAAAGAGAACCCGCAGGTGTAAAGAGAGCACAAAGGTCCAGATGTCTGTTGTCCTTTGCCAGACACTGTAATTGTCCTTGGCCCAGCTGAAACCCTCATCAGAAGGCAGAACTTTTAACTCATCTGTGAATGGAATCTCCTCAAAAGCTGTCCTTTTCTGTGTTTTAGCGAGAGAAGATGTACCATCCCTTTTAACTATACTCACTCCATTAACAAGTACCTTTGACCCATTCACTGACTCTGGCTTTCGATGGGCAGTGCCCTTGCTTTTCATCAATTCCTTTGTTGGGACCATTTTGGTAGCCCGTCCATTAGTGCCATACCTATCAGCTTCTGTCCGACGTGCTTCCACTAGAAAACTAGAAAGTGTCTTCGTAGTTGTGGAATTGTTTGCTGATGTTCCCAACTTCAAGAATTTCAGGTTGGAGAGGGACCCAGAGAAACTAAAATCATGTGTTAGACGTCCTTGATCTAAATGATCAAAGCAACGATGGCAGCAGCTATTTGAAGCCAGTACTGCCGCCATCAATGATCAAAAGACCTGATTTCAGAGGCCCTGCAATTTATATCCCATTTTAACTCAGGAGTAAAAGAAATATCATTTCAAAGTTAAACAAAAGCAACTGTTCATAACGTATTTTGAAGCATAAAAATCAATACAACAATACTCAGATATAACTATAAGATTATTTGTTGGAAATCACAATGGTTCTTCATCTAATTCCAGATATTACTACATAAAAAGGAGACAGCTTAATCAAGATGGCTTCCCTTCTCTTGCCCAGAATTGTTTTTGCTAATAATTCAGCACCAATTTAGAGGGTTGGAGTTAGGTTGCGAGCCAGCCATACCAAGGCTACCTCAATATAAAGCTAGTGAAACATATGGAGACATTTGTGACCAAAATACTTCATGGCACAGCAAAAGAAGCTTTAGAAAAAAATAAAAAAAAAGGTACTATTCCTTGTCTCAAATAAACACTCCTTTTTGATATATGAAACAGTCACACTCATTATAGTGGCTACAATCACAATCCAAGATTGCTACCAATTTCCATATTGAACTACACATCATGACCAATTTCAATAAACAGAAAGAAAAACAAGCCACAACAGACTTCCAAAGTCCTTCTCAAACTGGATACCATCTTCCAGCTAAGTTAATTGTATCAACCATAATCATAATTCTCAAACCTAAAACCCCCAAAAAATAAAGTCTCCGATCTAGTAAATTAACTGGACAACCAGACTTATTTTGATATTATCAAACCAGGATGGCTAAAAGTAAATTGTAATATTCACAATATCTCCAGAGAATGTGGCATTATTCCATATCAAATGAACAAACTTCTATTACATGACACCAAGTACAGGAAACAGTAACTCGTAATAGCCATTATATATTCCAATCCAAGGCTGCCACTAATTGCAATGTTGAACATCAGCTCAACAAACAGGAAAAAGAGCAAGCCATAGAAGACCTCTAAGGAGGCCTTTCCAATTGGACACTGCTCATTCCAGTTAAGCTAATTGTATCAATCAAAATCAAAATTTGTTTCCAGTCCTCAAAATCTAGAGTCCAAGAAAACCTTGATTTAGGATGACTAACTGCCTAATGAAAGCTCTTTCAATCTCTATCAATCCAATATCATGACCAAAAAGAAAGAAAGAAAGAAAAAAAAAAGAACGAATCTTCATAATGTTCATGATATCTCTCTTTCCAAACAGAAATTCTCCAATCTTTCCCACCCAAGACATGAATCATCCCTTCAAGAAATGAAGGAACAAAGAAACAAAGGCAGAGAAAGATAAAAATGGTTCATTTAATCACCTGCAAGCTCCGATAACCCAATTCTTTGTCTTGATAAAATGTATGATCTCTCCAGAGAAAATGCTATTATTACATACCAAATGAACAATCTTTTGTAACATGATAGTACAGCATAAGCAGTAACTAAACATGGCAATGTAAATTAAAACATCAAACCATTTAGCAATGCACATCAAAACATCAAAACATTTCCAGTTCCAATAGATAACAAGAAGATTGAACCATAGAAGGTTTCTTAGCAGATCAATTGGATACCACTCATTCCAGATAAGCTTATTGCATCATAAAAATTGAAATATTCTTTTAATCATAAAACCCTAACAAACGCTCCCCCCACCCCACTCCACCCCCATCTGCCAAAAAAAAAAAAAAAAAAATCCCAACCCCACCACCACCACACATAAAAATAAAATAAAATAGATAAAATCTAGAGAATTAACAGGCTAGACAGAGCTATTCTAATTTGCATCAGTCCAACAACATGAGATAGAAAGAGAAAGAAAGTAAAGAACAAATTTTTATAATGTATATGATTCCACCAAATCAAAATCATTCAATCTTCTTGCTCAAATCACAAATCATGACACCAAGAAACAAAGAAATGGATAAACAAAGGGAGGAAAGGAAAAAAGATAAAAATGCTTCAATCCAATCACCTCTGACCTCTGGGAAGCCAAATTCTTTTTCTTAATATTATTTACAATCTCCCCATATCATTGTACAATCCCAAATTACATAATGCATATCACAGGAAGCATTAACTCATTATAGCCACTTGCCATCAAATCCAAGGTTGGTTCTAACTTATGATTACCTGCCAAACCATCTCCCAGTTTCAATAAATAGGAACAAGAATGATAAATAGAAGACCTCTTATGACACCCTAACAACCAAAACTTTATTTTGATCTGCAAAATCATAAACACTGGAAAAAACCTTGAATATAGACATCTAACTGACTAACAAAAACTATTTCGATCTGTATCAATCCAGCATCACAAAATAGAAAAAGAAAAAGGTGCAGAGGAGGAGGAGGTGAAAAGGAATCCATCTTTTATTATAATTTGTAGGAATTCTTGAGAAAGTAAAATATGGAAAGGAGAAGAAAAGGACTAATTTTTATAATGCCCACAATCTCTAGAAACAAAAAGCCTTTGATCCTTCTCACAGAGGACACAAACCATGAAATCAATAAACCAAGACAGGAAAAACAAAGGCGGAGAATATGAAAACAGTTCAAATCAGCTATCCAGGGGTCCTTAAAGCTGAATTATTTAACTATCTTTATGACAATTCGGAGCACATGAAGCAATAACTTGTCAGAAACACTACTAAGTTCCACACAAAGGTGGCCAAGATTCAGTACTAAACATCAAACTGTTTCCATTCGCAATGCATGAAGGCCTCTCAAGAGACAAGTCCCATTTTAGATGGAAGACAGGTCGCACTGGACACCACCCATGCAGTTAAGATAATTTTATCGACAAAAATCAAAACTCTCGTCCAACCTCCCACAAGAATACCTCAAATCTGATAACTACGATGGTTGCAGAGCTCTTTTCAATCTTTGCAAACCAACAGAGAAAGTAAAAGAAAGAAAAGAAAAGAACTGATCTTTGTAATGTGGACGATACGTCCAAACCAAAAGCATTCAATTTTTCTCCCTCGAATCACAAACCGTGACATCAAGAAACGAAGAGACAGAGGCAGGAAATAAAAAAGAAAAACGCTTAGATCAAAACACCTGGACACTGTCATATATATATATCAGTGAATGATCGATCCTATGTTATGTAATACGTAGCACAGAAAGCAGCGAATTCATTATTAAACATCCAACCATCCCCATTTATAATAAGCAGGAAGAACAATTAGCAAAACCCTAAACCCCAAAGAAAAGCCCAAATCGAAACATAACCGGCCAGCGCAAACTATTTCAATCCGCATCAATCCAACATCCCAAGAAAACAAAAAAAAGAAAAAGAACCGATCTTTCATCATGCTTACGATCCCACAAGCCGAAGTCCTTCGATTCTGCTCGCCGATAACACGATCCATGACATCAAGAAATCAAGACATCAAGAAACAAAGGGGGTAAAAGAAAAAAAAAAAAAAAAAAAAAAAATCCTCTTCTTCTCTAATTTACTTTAGTAAATGCCAGCATATATTGAATCTCTTTTAATAAAATCATGGTGAAGTTCCTGACTTCTCCAGTTTCCCGTCAAATTAAAAAAAAAAAAAAAGTAAAAAGAGGAAGCGATGCAATCACCTGCGCACCCCTGAGAGGCGAATCTTCTGTCTCCGTCCCTTCGTCCTTCCTTCCGAAAGCGAAAGGAAAACAAATCGAACTCAGAAAAAATATCGACAGAATAGCGGAAAGGGAGATGGGAGGCGGGGTCTTTATAAAAGACGTGAGGCAGCGGGGAAACGAGCGATTCTTGGAGGAGATTAAAAAAAACAAAAAAAAAAAAAAAAAGAGGAGGGAGAGAAATTGGAGTGCGTGGAGTGAGGGAAGGAAGACCGTGGGGTCTTAAACCTGCTTTCGTGCGCAAAACGACAGACAGGGAGGGAGCGTGTTCAACGGCCACCGCACGCCCGTGGCTGGTGCTTGCCCGCCTCAACTACCTCCACGAGGGCTGGCATATTCTCGAGCCGGGATTACCCGAATTTTATTTTATTTTTTTTTATCGTTTTTGAGACATGGAATCTGCCGCGTATCCAGGGAGGGCCGGCAATCTCCAATTCCAACCCACCCAATAAAAGAAAAAACGAGAAAGATTCGGTCACAGTTTCTGAGACGGGCAACGTCGTCAACACGAATCCAGCACCGTTATTGGCGGGTTGGGCCGAAGTTGGCTTGGTCTCCATCAACATGTCATGTTGGGTACGTTTTGATCACCTCCATTAGGTGGTGCATGCGATGTGTATGGGACTGGAAGTAGAGCGGGCTGGATGGGATTATGGATTGGATTAAATCTTTGCTCAAGTCGAATCTAATTTTTTTTTTAATTTTAAATCAAGCTGAGGTTCAAAAATTTTTACCAAACTTAAGCTAGGCCCGATCGCTCAGGCCTGAGCCCAGCCCGAAACCCATTGAGCCGGCCCAGATTAGTCCATTTAGGCCGAAACACTGAGCTGACTCGATTTTGGTCCAATTTTGACAATTTATTTTACAAAACTATTTGCTTATTTGCTCCTAACATATATATTATTTGCTTTAATTAAATTAAAGCATATATAAATTGGTTGTTTGCTTAAACAATAAATACATGGTTCTAATTTTATTTAAAATAAAACTAAATGAAGACTCAACCAATCAAAGAGCCTCATAATCGGATTTGATTCAAACTTCATAGTTAAGCATAGATTGGGCTCGGGTTTGGACTGAACCAATCATCTTTCTGAACCCGGTCTAAAATTATTATGAGCCTCAATTTTGAGCCCAAACTTGGCTTAAAGCTTAAAAAACTCCAATTCGAGCCCAACTCGAAGCTAGCTCGGCCTGATGGGCCTTGGGCCAGTCTGAGCCCACTTCTAGTTCTAGTTATGCAATTCAAAACCTTGCAAGTGATGTGGTTTCTATTTTGCTCTCTCTTTCTTTCCAATATGGAAGAGAAATAAATAAGATGAAATTTTGATGCATATTGATGTAATTTAAGTGCAATGCGCTATATGGATGCTGCTGCACGGTTTCATTCCTATCTCTTTCCTTCCACCTCTCTTTCTTTCTTATTATTCGTTATTTATATAGAGGCTGAGATGATATGAGAGAGGTAAAACCATATAGCATGCACAGAGCGCATGACATCTAAGTTCTATCTCATACATGCTTGCTAGTTACTAGTTTCATTCAATATATTTTTATATATTAATTTATTCTATCTAGGTTGATGGTTGAATTGGAAGTTAGCAATCAGCCGTGCTCATGGAGGTAGACTGTGCTAATGGGAGTTGGACCACTATTCTAAATTAATCAAATTTAAAACAAATTCCACCTACATGGTTGCGCTTGTCCCTCTGCAATGTCTCATATGCTAGCATTTGTGCTTATTTGTCCCTAACTTTCATTTCATCTAATCATCAAAAGTAGTGCTACTTTTGCTTGGTAAAAAAAAAAAAAAAGTACTACTGAACATTATTTTTCTCCTAAAGCATTAGGAATTTGAAACATATCCCGTTATTGCTTTCTTGGCTCATAATCCTACCTATTCTTGACCCTCTCATCTTACTCCTTCCTCTTATATTTGTCTTTAACTCACATAACGTCCGCTCGTCAAGTAAAAGTAACTTTTATTTGGTTTAGAAAAGCAAAATAAGGCCTTCTTTTGCTTGCATGTGTGTGGAAAGATAGTGGATGGAGAGAAAAAGTTAAATTTAACTACACTCATTTATAAGCTCATACTCAATCACTTTTTTCATGCTTTGATTTACATAAATCTTGAAGCCATCCTATCTTTATCATCTTTGAAATATATAATTCATATGAATTCAAGAATAGAAAGAGTGATTGGATATGGACTTTACTATGCACGAGTATAGTCAAGTCCAACTCTCTCTCTATATACAAATTTAAATCCGGTTACCTTTCTCATATTTGAATTTACATAGTTCATGAATCTCAAAGATAAAAAAAAAATGAGATGGCTTTGAGATTCATATGGATTTAAGGGTAAAGAAAGTGAATGGATATTAAATTTGACTACATTCAAATATATTAAAGTCCAGCGTTCTCTTTCTCTCTCTATATATAGGTAGATTTAGTTACATTTGAATATAGCTAAGCCTTAATTCAGTTACCTTTCCCATCCTTTGGTCTATGAACTATATGGATAAAAAAATGAGGAAGGTGATCGGATTTAGACTTAGCTACATTTAAATATAGCCAAGTCCACCTCTTTCTCTCTCTCTCTATATATATATATATATGGATGCTATGTATGTATATATATGTATAATTTATCATTGTACAATTCTATCATCATATTAACAATAAATAAGAGCATACATGGTATAAAATTTATACCTCGTAAGATTTACGCTGACATGGTTATTTCTACCTACTGTTTAGAATTTGAGAATCTTTTTCAACAAATTGGCTACAATTGCATAGGTAATGTTCGTGAAAACACGCTACCTACTTAAAGTCAAAGTCCAAGAAAAGTTTTATGGAACAAAAAAGAATAAAACTTGTACCACACATTTGAATGACAAAATTTTTAGATTACCATAGCACAAAATCTAAGTGCATTGCATTTCCTTCAATTCCATCTATTTCTCTCTTTTTCAATGCATTCTAAGCTTCCATATAATAATCAAGCAAAGGTAAAAATGAAAAAAAAAGAAAGAAATATGGATATAGAACAAAAGAATATATAGGTAATATATTGCACCTAAATTTTATCTATTGTCATATCATTCGCTAGTATTTTAAACATGACTTGGTAAGTTATGAAAACTATTCATCTTATATCTAATATTTATTTATTATATATATATATATATTAATTATGCCTTTCCTATTTATCACCTTTTACGCTGAAAGATTAATAATTTTTTCAACAAAAAGTTATGGATTTGCTATTCTCATTTTTTATCTTTCCTTTCTTTCAATATGAATTAACAAAACTGTCATCTCATATGAAAACATCAAGCATATGTAAGATATGGTTGTGGTAATTTTGTGTGTTTTCAAGTTTAATCTTTTATCGAATTCTCTTTGATACTTAGGAGATGTTTGGATATTAGGCGTTTTATCAATTTGATAAGCTCCTTAGATAATACCTCTCTTGAGAAAACATTGAAACCTTGTGGCAAAAAATTAAAGATGTTTAGTAGCTACTAATCCTAATTTTCAGAAATTAATAGCTACTTTTCTAAGATGATCTACCATATTATAAAATTGGAGGATTAGTTAATCCATCTCTTTTAAGAATTTTGTTTTCACCATGACTTTAAATAACAAGGGTCCCATTGGAAGATGCTATCATGGACAAGATCCCAAGCATGCCTTTGAAAACATGCTTTTAAAAAATCGAATATAAATAACTTTAGATTTTTAATTTTACATTACTTTGTGTGTCCAAAATGCACCCCTCATCTCATGTGCTAGGCTAAAACTATATCACATGTCGCCTTCTCCATCTAACATCATGTCCCCTCCCTGGTATCTCGTTTTCACATGGATTAGTCAAACAAATGGATGCCTAACACGTTGACAATGAGTGAAGTACTACAATATACCATAGAAATTGAAGGACAACCAATATTCTATTGGGAGTTTCGTGAGCCAACTATAAATGAAAACACGTCAAAATTAAAATAAAAGGTCAAGATTTATCATCGATCTTTCTTTTTGTTTGAAAAAAAAAAGAGCAAAGTTCCATTGTCTTCATTGAGATAATGAACTGCAACAAAAAAAAAAAAAAGAAAAGAAAAAAGAAAGAAGGGGAGTAGAGAAAATGGGAGGGAGGATTTAATTTATTAATTTATATTAAAAATAAATTGGGGAATTAAGAATTGAATGGAAACGAAGTGAACTTGGTAACTATGTTCATCTGCATTAGCATAGAAATATAAGTAAGAAAAGTTCCCATTTTAAAAAAAAAAACGTGGTGCATCATAGACCATATCTTTATGTTAACCATATCTTGGCTTAATGGATTTTGGAGCTTTTATGTTCATCAAAATGTCTGAGGCTCAACAAATCTCCATATCATTGTATAACACAAGAAGTGTAATGCCTCAAGCTCATTGTTAGTCTAATTAATATGATAATGGACTCTTTTATAGCACGAAAAGTATAATGCTCTAAGTTCATCTGCTAGTCCAATTAATCTATTGGTGATCTTAAATCTAATTAACCTATTAACGGACTGGGTCTATATGGTTTTAAAAACTTTCGAGTACAAATTAATTGGTAGCAGATAAACTTGAATTATAAGCTCTTCAAATTTTTCTATTTTGGAATATCATAATCCTCTCACTACTCTGTACCATCATCATGGCGAGACTTTGTACCATTGTACTTATCATTTGTAATGCCGCAAGTCTATCTACTAGTTTAACTCATCTATACTATCATACATACCATTTATAGTGCTCTAAGTCGATTTACTAGTCCAATTAATCTGTTAGTGGATCGAGTTCACGTGATCTTAAAAACTTAAGTGCAAGTTAATTGATGATAGATAAACTAGGGTTATAAGTCCTTTAAATTTTTTTTCTTCATTTAATATAAAATTATTTTGAATATTATAAGAAGTGAGTTAGGACCACAAACTCTCTAGCTTGTTTTTAGGACAAAGATTCTCTTGGAAGGTACATGGCTGGTGAGCAGCCATCCAGCCAAGTTAAATGACTACCGGAAGCGAAGGACTTTTCGAGTAGAGGAAAGAAGAAAAGTATAAGAAAAGTATTGGTCTTGTGAACCGTCGGCGCATCAAATGACAAAGGGCTGGTGCACCAAATGACGAAGGGTTGGAGGATGCGAAGGGCCACCTGTCTTCCAAGTAATGGCCTAACGTTTCTTGCATGCTATGATCTCTTTTTCAAGTTTTGGTGGATCCTGACTCCAATGTCAAAGTCTGTGTGCCTCTCACAAATCCAAGTGACATTTCACACACACACACACACACACAATGGCCAAGAGACATGCTTTGAGCCATCTGCATCCAAACTTGAAGCAAATTACATACAACAGAAGCATGCCTTTCTATCCTATCCACAATGAGATCTAAAAAATACCTGGTTTTTTTGTAACTTGATAGAGCATCCATAGCTATCCAAATTTCAACAAAGGGTCACAAGTTTCCAACCCAACATGGTTAGAATCCAATTTGAGCCATTATAGTTCAGCTTTGATCTAAGTTATAATTTAATTTCTAAACCATGACATGGTTTGTTTGACCTTTTTTTTGTCTTTTATCTTGTGCATGTGCTTAGAATCTGATTGTTCTTTTCATCCTTGGATTTATACGGATCATGAATTTTAAAGGAGAAAAAATATAAAAAAGATGAGGTAATTTTGAGATTGATATGAATCTAATGGTCCTCAACAATTTAGATGCTTGCTTAAGGTGTGATGGTTTTTAAGCCTCTTAATAAGTCATTTCTTTTATATTGAAGTAGCAGCTGGCATGGCCATGCTCTGTGACCTCATTAGGTTACAATTTCAGACCATCTTTAAGTTCTCAATATATTTTCTTTTTGTGACCTTTTTAACTCAAGGAAAATGGAAGCATCCTTCTGTAACCTTGTTATACATGTGTTATAGGCTTTGCGAGGTATGCATGTAGAGCCAATTATGTATCCAATGATTCACATCAGCCAGTCAGAACCCAAAAAAAAAAAAAAAGCAATCAGTTGAAGCTGTAATCCGAGCTACACAGTGTCATAAGATTTATTCTTGTAATTCATTAACATTATACTCCCCAATTATACTAATAATCCTTGAGTTTCATTATGCCTTGTGTTGCTAATTTGCTGCTCACAATTGTGGTAGTCCTGAAATGTTCTCAACCATTTTCGCATTGCCATAAAACCATAATTTGGACTTGAAATCTATAACAAATAGTCACCATATTGCTGATTTATTATCTAAGTTTGGTCTATATTGTCATGTGGCATTGCTTTCTTCTTTTTGTTCCCCCAGCTAAAAACTCCTGAGGTGTTGCATAAATAGATTGACTTAACAAAGAAAAGACAGTCCTGATGAGCGATCCTGCGGCAATTCAAAGGCTTTTTGTTTTGTAATACCCCAAGAATAATTTTACATCAAATGAAAAAGAAATATATTATATACTTATAACTCAAGTTCACTTGCTACCAATTAACTTTCTTTGAAATTTTTTGGCCACATGATTTCGGTCCGCTAACGGAGTTAAGTGGACCAGATGGGCTTAGTGCGTTACAAATAGTATCAGAGTTGATTCAAATGCGTCCATAGCATGGAGCTATCCTTGCGTTACCAACGATCCGGCTCAAGGTAGATTCTGACTAGATTGTGACGTGCGACGAGAATATTGCATTATAAGGAGGAAAGATTGTGAGACCCCAAAAATAGTTTCATATTGGATGGAAAAAAAATGTGTTATGTGTTTATAACTCAAATTCATCTACTACCAATTAACTTTCATTTAAATTTTTGGACCATATGATTTCAGCCTACTAATGGATTAATTAAGTCGGTAGATGAACTTAGAACGTTACTCAAGGAAATGATTGAATAGGAATAGCCATTTTTGGAAAGAAGACCCATGATCAAAAGAGCCAAACCTCTCTTCCAGCTCTCTCATGTCTGTTTTAAGCCAATAGATCAATGGCATATTCAGCAGGCTCAGCATGTTTTGAGGCTTGCTTTCATCCTGTTAAAATTTAATAATACTTGAAGAGTAGTTATTAGTTTTCGAGAGATGTGGCAGAGTGGATGATTTATGAGGCTAATTCAAGAAAAAACTTCTTTACTGTTGTCATTTGAGTTTGTGGAATGTATATTTGATTATTTGGTGCAAGTGATCCTGCCATGAGGCATTGGATGATGATGATAATCATTAATTACTAAACAAAGTCTGGATTTGGCCTTCCTCTAAGATCATACCATCTGTCAAGCGTTTCAATTGACTGCAAAGTGTGAATGTAGTTGCGACCGTAGCACTGGATGCCGACATCATGTCATATGACTGCTGATGCAAGCAAGCTGTGACTTTGCTTGCTCTTTCTTGGCTGCTATGAACGCTAGTTTAAAGTCCTCACGATGGTCGCTTCATCCTCTAAAGAATTGACGGTTATCTTAAAGAAGTCCATCGCATGCTTCTCTCTCCCTGCCTTTACTCTTGCGGCAAAGAGAAGAGTTGGCCGTCGTCGGGAGTCGAACCCACAGCCTCTCAAAAGATCAAAATTTGTAATGAGATATTGGTTACTTAGTGATTCATGGGAGCCTGTGAGACTAGCACTGATAATATACGTTGAGAATCCCATTGTTCTTTGGGGCTGTCATAGACATGTAAAAATTATAGTGAAAGTTATCGAGCAGTCCTTCAATTGATCGTACCTTAAAAAAAAAAAAAAAAAATCTTTATTGATTGAAACAAGTAAGATCTGATCTATTGTATAAAATTTCTTTAATGCATAATAACGATCGAAAATTAAAAACAAATTAATTATCTCTCTGCATACAATTATTTTTTCATTGCATATAATTATTTTTTTACTAAGTACATATAGTTATCTTTTCGATGCGCATGATTATTAAGAATAACAAGGATTGAAAATTAAAGAGAATTGATATAATGAATCGGAACATAATTAGTCACAGAAACTATACCTTATAGTCTAGTCTATTATAGGGCTGGCTATCAATTTGCGTAACATTACAATCAAAAAAATAATTAATGCCGTTCACAAGCTATAAAAAAAGAGAAAAAAAAGGAATACACCTATTAAGTTAAATAAATGATGGGAAAAAGCTTTCATATATATATGATTTGCAACGGTAAGACATGAGCTAAGATAGTTTTTTGGAGACTTGATTAGCATACAAGAGCTTGCATCATTGCAAATCTATAATGAGTTGTTATGAATTGAACACATTTATGCCAGCCTGAACCATCAAGTGCATGGGACTATAATGCAGTCAGATCTTACCATGCGACCCATCATGGTCATGGATGGGAAGCATGTGGTGCCGTGTTTAATAATCTAACGTTGTGGTTGACCAGAGCGAGTGCAAAGTTAAATCAAAGCTATGAGATGATGTTGTCTTATGCCGGATAGGTATTCAAAAGATTCTGCATCCATCTCCCCTAATTTGATGATGTACATGATACAGTGACAGTTAAAACACAGTTCAATGATTAGGTTCACAAGAGATGTCGATGAATTCACGCCAATAATCTGATACCCACCTCCCTCAAAAGAAAATAAGCTTAGTCTAAACCTTTTATATCTTTAAATGGAAGTAGAATCCTGCTAATCTTCATGAAAAATGAATACAGCAGAGTGCAAAGTATTTTGTTGGTGGCTTAAAGTTCAAGCTTGAAACCTAGCTTCGATCCTTAACTATTCATAAATCCAACGGCCTATATTTATTTAATTAAAAATAAATTAAATCTAGTTGAATTTATGAATTGCAGAGTAATCGATGATTTATAAAAAAGTAAAATGCACGTCCTTTGATCGAAGCTAAAGAGTAGCAATCAGATCGAATCAATCTAGATATCAATCGATTATTAACCTAAATACAATCTATATAAATTGAGTTAAATCCAAAGCTGAACCTAATTATTTTATTTAATGATTTGCAATGAGTTGAACCAAGCTAAATGGATTGAACAAATCAAGCGCTGCCATCCCTCGGTCCAAAAGGCTTTGTCCACGCCATGCGTCCATGCGCAAAGCGAAGTATTTTTGACCGAGCAAAGCCACTGTGGAGAGAAATTCGGCATTCGGCATTCGGCATTCGGCATTCGGCATTGGGCAAGGGCACAAAAGGTAACAAGACCTCCGAATTATTATTACTTGGTAACAAGTCCTTCCGAATTATTCGTTATGGCCTCTTTGCCTCCAACTTCTTCCCTGCCGTTGCTTTCATGCATTCAGCCGCCCTCGCAGCCCCGCCAACGTCGGTCTCCAGCAACCGCGCATTCCCACGAACACCTCAGGCTTGACTTCACTCCACGATGCCAGGATCCAGGGCTGGGGTCCGGGTGTGGTTACCCCGGCTCCCGCTATTTAAACGAGCGGATGCTCGGTCTCAGGTGGCCTTCCTCTGCCTACAGATCACCGTGTGGCGGGCGCCTCTCCGTGAATTGGGGCCGTCCCAACTCCCTCCGGTCATCCCGTTCTGCTGAGGTATTTTGCTCTGATTTCTTCTCGTCTCGGTTTTCCAATCGCCGCGATTCGTTTGGAGTTTTTTTTTTTTTTTCAATCGATTCCTTCTTTAATTTAAAAGTTAAATTAAATAGGATTGTGATTTTGGCCAAGGCCGTGATGCCCTCTATATTGATTTGTTTTTTGGGGAAGAAAATCATGTGCAATGTCCAAATTGGCGCTTTTAGATGGAAAAATCGATAGGGTTCCAGTCCTACCGTTGGTAATCACTGAAGACGGGGAAAATTTAGTAGCAAGGGGAATGGCATCCTCCAACCTAGTAGATCCATTTGGATGGAACCGACAAAATAATAGGCTGATTATGTACAGCCAACCATGAGTTTAATCAGAAATTGTTCCAACGATTGATATTATGCTGCCTTGGATGTTTAAATCTGGCAAATTCACCGTTCACATTCTTTATGCATGCATGAATAGCATAACTTGTACCCATGTTGTGATGTGAAATTGCCTACCTTTTGTCAAGTGACAAAGATTCTTGAGGCTGTTTGTCTTAAGGTAATGTTTAAATATGTCTGATGGAAATAATTGCATGCACCCATGTACAATATAATTTAATCTTTCCCTTTTTAATCTAATTAGTCCTCTAATCCTTATAAATGCATTAAAGTTGCGGTTGAGGTCATTGACAGCTTCTCTCTCTCTCTCTCTCTCTCTCTCTGGGGTTGAATGTACAGTGGTATTCATTTATCCTTCAATTTGATCAGATTTAGTTCGCGTGCCGGTCAGCCTTCTTTTTTATTGTGTCATATCTCCTGTGCTTTATCCTTTTGGTTAGTCTCACTGTCTCCTTGATAATCTATCAAGTTAATGATTTGACTTATGTGTTTTAGGCAGTGCCATTCTTTTTGTTCACATGTTTGGTATATCATCACCATCGATCATTTTTTTTTTTTTTTGGATCTATCCTTGTCATTTTACCGCTCCAATACCAAATATCAGTTGATGGATCGGTTGTGTCACGTAGGACAAGAAGTTGGTTCGAGCTAGCCCACAACCCATTGAGCTAGCTGATTTCAGGTCGGATCATAAGCCTAGGTCCAAACTAATTTAGATCAGGTTTAAACTTCAAGTTATAGCCAAAAAAAATATTGGGCTGGATTTGGATCATTACTTGGTCTGATCTAGACTCGATTTCAAGCCCGAGCCTAAAGATGTTCAGAAGTAATGATCCATGATTAGGCTCAAATTCGATCCAAATTCAGTTTTCAAACCTTAAAAAAAAAAGGTAAACTTTTTAAATTTCTACTAGATTTCTTATCAATTATGTGCAAAAATTTTTTTGCTTGGATCAACTAATTTGAGATCTTTATTTTATTATAGAGTAATTATGGGTAATTATTTTAAATATTTCTTGTTTTTATGATGACACTTAAAAATTAAAAATTAATTTTATTGGCTCAATCTTTAGCTCAAACAAGTTGCTAAGGGTCAACCCAATTAGGTTTTGGACTGAGCCTAAATTTGGGCTTGGGCTGAGCTTGGGCCTAAATTTTATAAAATTTTTTGAGCTCGAGCCTGGTCCGAAGCTTGAAAAAAAAATTTCAGGCTGAACTGAGACTGGGCCATGGCCCAACCTAACCGGCCCACTCTCAGCCCTGGTGTGATGCCATCTCTTGAGTGGAATAAACAGCAGACCAATATGTTTTCTACGTGGACGGCAACACTACTTGGATGCGCTACATTTTATTGCGATAGCACTGATCGTACGTGTTTCATTCTGTATCAAATATAAATTGAGGCATGACAAATAAGAAGCTCCGTGCATTATGCATGGGATGACAAACTGGTAAAATTAATCACTAAGATCTGAATGATCTGTAGGCACTAACAAACTGGCTAGAGCTTCTTTGTTAAATTACTGTTGAAAGCATTCAGCCCTGGCTCCCTAAACTTAGCAAAATTACTGCACTTCATACAGCTTGATTATATGTAGGAAATTTGACCACTTATGGCCCAACCTAATGAAATTGCATCAGATTTGATTCAACAAAACCAGATGCAACTGAACCGATGTGACTACCTTTGATCATGATTCTTATCAAGTCATATGCTTGACCTGAAATCAACCCACATGACTTAGATGAAGGGGACCTCTCAACCTGTTTACCTTGATGAACTTCATCACGCTGGATTGCATATGTGAGCAAATTTAACTCATATAAGCTAACTTGGTTTGATGGTTGCTGGCTTGAAGTGATGCTTGATTTGACTTGGCTACCTTTTATCGTTACTTGAACTTGGTTACGGCTCAAACTCAACCTGTATAACAACAGGGTAAGATTAAGAGTGTTGACTTTAATATGACATGTGCTCGGATTGTGTCATGAAAACCTGCCCTAAATCATTTGAGTTCTTGTGGACCGGTTGGATGGCAGTTGGGTGTGGGAGGGACTTAACTGGAAAATATGAAGTGATCTGGCAGGGGTTGGTAAGATAATGAACCACATGCAGCCCAAATCACGTGACTGGGGTTCTCTTGGGTTGCACCGTGAAGGCGTTGGAGTGTTTCAGAGATAAAAGGCGTGGGAGGTGGCTAGAGATTGGTGGACTGGGTGGGATTTGACTGGTTGAAAGGACAACAGATAGTGATAGGGCATCATCTGCCATTTGGTGTGGGTGGGGATGAGAGAGAGATTCAGGATGATAATCTATTTTTATAATTTTTTTAGAAAAATCATGAAATCTTCTATACCTCATCTGTGTTTCCTCTTGTTATTAAAAAAAAGAATTTTCTCAATTGGTGTCTTAAGCATTATTTGCTAGTAAGGATAAGCTTTAAATTTCATAAATGTTTTCATATAGATGATGATTTTACGTATAAAATAAAAATGTGGCTATGCTAGTCATGTTTGTTGACAACTCTAATTTTTTTGGCTGAGCATTTTTAGATAAAAGAATTATTTTAAGCTAGATTTTTTGCGTTAACACCTCTTAACATTGGAATTCATCAGGTTTTGCAAGTAGAACTACAAGTCAGCTAAAGAACATACCTATGTCAATCTCAACCAGTCCGTCATCAGTCGTGGCTTCAGAGTTGACTGATCAAGGGCAGGAAGTTGAATTGCTGCCTGCAGTCAATGACTATCATGGAGGTGTTATTGTTGAAATGAAGGCACCCATGGATTCCAGTGCTTTTGCTTCATCCTTAAGAGCATCTCTATCAAGTTGGAAGAAGCAGGTGGTTATTTTGATCATGGGTCATACCTGAGTAAAAGTTTTTTTATCCTAATGCTTTTATTTCTCCAGAAGATTTGAATTCAAGTTGTTAACATGTGGAAAATACTGCTGATGTCATTTCAACTGAAGAGGGTTTCAAGTAATAAGGTGATAATCAAGTAGACAGCAGATTTATAGTAGAATGAATGGAGGATTTGGATTCTCTCTCAAGTAATAGAAATCCTAAGATAATATAACTAAGAGAACATGTTTTGGAAGATTGAATTGTTGCTCAACAGATTGGTGGTAGGCTATTTACCATCTCATCAACGAGATATGCTAAGCTATTAGCCATACTTATACGTTGCCTTTCTTTATGTTGGCATACTCATGACGATATCTCATGGATTCTGTGAATTGATTTATAGTCCGAATCGACTTCTGGACTTCTAGCACATGGATGTCTCCAAATTTTGTTCTTTCCATGTGTAATTTTGATTTTTGCTGTTATTATATATAACCATGCACCTGAACAGAAGAATGGATGATCCATTTTTATATGTATTATTTAATGTATTACTGATGCTGTTATTTCATTCCATTTCCAGGGAATAAAAGGTGTTTGGATAAAGCTGCCCATCAACCTTGCAAATCTTGTTGAAACTGCTGTTCAGGTAACTAATGTGTTTGACACGACACATATTGTGCAGATATCCTATCCAAATTTAATTACATGTTCTTTACTAATCAAGGCTCTTAAATATTCAAAAGATGGACTGGCTAGTTAATTTCGAGGAAGTTTGATTCCTTCTCATATGCTTACACAGACACCCATATAAATTGATAAATACATTTTTTCCACACAAACACTCACTTATGCGCTTATATTCATGTCGATCCCAGCTTTTATAGTTATTAGTGGCAACTACTTTGGCAATGATTTTGAGTACTGTTCTAAGGATAAACATTATATACATCTTATTTATTTTAATTGCAGTTATATCTAGGAGCACTATACATTCATCAAAATATAAAATTGTATTCGTTAGTAGTTTGAGAGCCCCTACTCGAGGCTCCCTATGGATGGAAATAATGCATAGATAATTAAAATGCCACTTCATCCTATCTCTTAATAGAAATGGTGTATGTGAGGACTTATGATGATGTGTATTTATTCCACATTGATTGTAAGCTAGGAAGATTTTGGGTAATTGCACCTGACTAGAGAAGCCAAATAATACCTTCTAGTTAGTATTTTTGGGTGAGTTCTTGTTGTTACAAATGATATTAGAGCAGACTTAGCTCATGACTTATGTGTGACTAGGGGAAGCTATAGTATTGACCCTATTAGGGCTGACAATTGGACGATCATGGTGTCTGTAATTGGATTTTATTTGATCTAGACTCTTAGTCTGATGAAGATGCAACGGTTTGAACAGGAAGAGTATGTGAGGACTAGTGTGATTATATATTAATCTCACATCAGTTATATACCAAAGAAAATTACATGGAAGAAAGTGCTAAAGAAAAATTTAGAATCTTTGTATCTTACAAAAAAAATATGACTCAAGATCGAACTGAATGGAGAAAAAGAATTTATGTAACCAATCCAACTAGTTTGGGATTAAGGCTTTATTATTGTTATTGTTGTACATCAGTTGTATACTGAAGAGATTTTAAGTACTTAAACTAGAAAATCCAAATAATAACTTCTAGCTAGCCATTTTAGGTGAGCTCTTAGGTCATTATAGTGTAGCAATCAAGATTGGAAGGGGTTTTGTGGATTTTATATTATAAATCATGGGAACTAGATTTAGATTTAAATTTATGTACTGTGAATTTACAGAAGTAAGTTGTGAGGAGACTTTATGTTCATTTTTCTCCCTAAGAGTATGGGTGTAGGAGTTTAGAGACTCAAAGGCAGTGATTGTTGTGATTGCTGCATGGTGTATTTATAAAAGAAGGAAGCAAAAATTTGTTGAACATGGGGCCTTGCTTCATCTGAATATAAAAATTTGGTTCCCAGGCCCAATTTTCTTGGTGTCTTTGAGGTTGCGATACTGGAGCTGAGGGATGGATTTGGAGGGGAATTTCCCCCAAATTGACTGTTCATGATCATAAATTCAGGTGGTAACCGAATGTGGATACCTATGCATTTCCTCTATGGTGTATGAGTGTGTTGTTGACAGGAATACTTACCTTGCGTCCTGCTATATAATTGATTGTTATATTGCTTATTTCAGCGAAAGAAGGGAAGCTTCAGCCAGTCTTCCTGATTGCCAACCCCTCTTATGAGGATCTATGAGCTGTTACCGTGTCTGACCATATTGTAACTTTAAGTTTGTTCTGCATGTTCACATCTGATTCCTGTCCAGGGCCATAATCAATTTCCATTTGCCTGAAATTTCTGGCATTTTGATCATTGACTTCAGGTGCTTTGTTGTCATAGTTAAGTCAATGATGGCTTCCTGAACGTCAATGCATGTGATCCCTGCATTTCTTGCATAACCAGCTTACGAGATGAAAGAGCCGATCATTGATATTTCGCATCATTCTTGAGGATGGTTTTTATTGTTTGCAATTTTGACATCTCTGCGTGCCATAGAAAACTAATGTTTTTCCCTTGTTTGTGATCTTCCAACATAAAAAGAATTCTCTTCACATTTTTCTAGTCATTTGACATATTTGAAGTAACATAATTCTGGTTTCACCTTTGCTCTATTTTTTAAACAAAAGAAGGAACTGTAAAATGGTTGAGAATACAGGCATACCAAATGCATTATTGTTGTGTTAACAAGGATTGTGGTTAGTTGCGTTGTTATTGCTAGAACAATCCTCTGGAATAGAGTGCAATATTGACGAAAATTTTGTTTAGTAATTCAGATTGGTGGAGATTGGTGCAGTAGTTCATGATCATCTTGCTATTATTGATTAAATATACTCCATATTGAGTTTGGCAAACTCAGTTGGAATGGAACTGCAGTCTTCTTTTTATGGCGTAAAAATTTTGCATGATCTATTATATACATGTTGGAGTGATTGAAGCATTGCTCCAACACTTCAATATTATTACAGAAGAATGCCTTGATATTTTTCACAATCTATGGCAATTGTTTTCTGCATGTGATGAGCGAGGCTGAATGTAGATTACCAAATAATTCATTGTAATCAGTAATAAGATTCCATGCTGGTGGATGGAACTTTTGTCACCATCTGTTTTTCTGTTCTATCTTCTTGTTTCCCCTTCTTGTTTTGAAATAAACAAATTCTTTTTAAGTACCAATGAGCAATGAAACTATTATGACAACTTTGCAATTATATGATTTCAGCTCAGTTTGTGATCGACATGCTTGAGATTGTTTATTCTGTGGCATGATTTTGAGTTTTGCGCGCTGCAAACACCCCCCCCCCCCCCCCCCTTCTCTCTCATGCTAATTGAAGTTGTGGATCAGTTATACAAATCACTGCTACATGATTGAAAAAGTTATACCAATTGGCTTGCCAATGTTCAGCACCCTATATTTTATGAAGTTTGTTAGACCGTTGATACATAATGGGTTGACATTCTTGTATAGTGACAAAAAACATTTGGTTGGAATCACTATCTTTTTATTTAATATCCTCCTCTCCCTTTTTCGTAATTTTTAGCTGGTGGATTTCATGGTCTTGTTACTTAGTTCTCCTCAAACTTTATATTGGTGCAGGAGGGATTTTGGTACCATCATGCAGAACCAAGTTACTTGATGCTTGCGTACTGGATTCCTGACACCAAACATACCATTCCTGCAAATGCCTCCCACCAAGTACGTGTTGGTGCTTTTGTCATGAATGATAAAAGAGAGGTAAATCATGAGTATAGTCTCCCTTCACCGAAAGTTATATGTCAGAGATGAAAACAAATATGAAATAGAACTTTACTTTTGTCATACTCTTTTGCAGTGGGTGTTCCAGTTTGTCTTCATATTGACTACTTTTTAACAGAAGCAGCGAAAATCTAAAAATTCACATTTTTTTGGTAGGTATTGGTGGTCCAAGAAAATAATGGCAGACTTCGTGGCTCAGGTGTATGGAAGTTTCCAACAGGAGCAGTTGATCCGGTAATGAATGTCTACCTAGGAAATGGATAAAGTATTCACCATTAGGAAATGGTGATTTTTCACCTTTTTTTTTTTTTTTTTACTCCATTCGTTAAGTTGCATCCTTCTGCAGGGCGAAGACATTTATGCTGGGGCAATAAGGGAAGTAAAAGAGGAGACAGGAGTATGTGTAGATTATTTTACTTTGAATTTAGTTGTATTGAAGTTTTGACAACTTTCAGGTCCACTGACATATACTATCATTCTGAAGAGATTTCATTTTAATATGCTGCAGATTGACACCGAGTTTGTTGAAATACTTGCATTAAGGTATCAGTCCCTATTCAGGTTTTCCCATATTTTATCTGATTCTATTAAGTCTTTGATTCTGTGATGCTGGCCAGACCTATCTAGACTAGCTGACTCATTCGTGATTTTTTTGTTCACTAGTGCTTTCAATTTTGTGAATTTATTTTTGGTATAACAATGGTTAACTTATACCATATGACAATTATCATGTTAATAATGACAAGAAACCTTGTCCTATCCGTTTCTGAATGTTTTATTTTTAGAATAGCAATGGTTAACTTATCCCATATGACAATTATCATGTTAATAATGACAAGAAACCTTGTCCTATCTGTTTCTGAATGTTTTATTTTTAGAATAGCAATGGTTAACTTATACCATATGACAATTATCATGTTAATAATGACAAGAAACCTTGTCCTATCTGTTTCTGAATGTTTTATTTTTGGAATAGCAATGATTTACTTATACTATATGACAATTATCATGTTAACAATGACAAGAGACCTTGTCTTATCTGTTTCTGAATGTTGTTATGATTCTTCACACTGTTGAGATGTAATTTTTCAGAAGTCAAAAAATAAAAGGGGGATAAATGAGTGAGAATGGAAGAATACAAAAGGAAGTACTGCAAACAAGTTAAACCTCACAGACAGATAGATCCCCGTGTTGTTCACCTCACAGTTAGCTACTGCAAATAACCATGAGGGTAATGGCAAAGTTGCCCTCGTGCTCCTTAAAT
Organism: Metroxylon sagu; assembly: GCA_017589505.3. NCBI lineage: Eukaryota > Viridiplantae > Streptophyta > Magnoliopsida > Arecales > Arecaceae > Metroxylon > Metroxylon sagu. The sequence continues at coordinate 94,156 of JACVBY030000195.1, forward strand.
GCACTCCTAATTATGATAATAAGAACTGGGTTGCTTGGATATGTGGCTATGATATGCGTAAAAATACTCTATTTGGACAATGTTGAAGTGTTCAAGAGGTTACCTCTATGGTTATTAAGTTGAAGCTGGACTTTCCATTCTCCAACCATGTATATACAAAAATTTCTGAATCCATTTAAAAAATTTGTTGCAGAATCTTGAAAAGGTAAGGTTTGTGGGTTATTAGTTCTAATATGCCTCATACCTCTCCCTTTTTCCATCTATTTAATATCATAAAGATAGAGTAGTTGATGCTCCAAATGCCACCAAATTGGATACATCCTCGTACTTACAGCAGTGCCACAAAAAAGCCGAAGCAAAAAAGTGGCTGCTATCAGGCCAATGTGAACTTGCCTATGATCACAGTTATATTGATATTTTAGTCATATTGAAAGACCTGATTTGCTGATCTGAACCTCCTGATTGACTGACCTGGCTGATCTATTTCTTTTGACATGCAAAAACTCTTCCTTATGCCGAGCCAAAAAAATATCATTTGCGAATGCTTGGAACAAGCATTGCGGAGTTGATTTGTCTCGTTTCCTGAAACTGGTCCCAGTGTTGCACATTGCGAGTACATGCCTAGAACAGTAGTTTACCTTACTTTCTTTGCCTTTTGATGATTCACGACTCTTTGCTGCAACAATGAAGCTTAATTAGCATGAGACTAACTGCCACGTTTCTTTTTAATCTAAATATTGTGCTATAAAGAAAAAGAGCACATCTTTTTCAAAACACATAACTGCATGACTTTAATAGATGCAAGAGATTCTGGAGAAGAGAAGATAGTTAAAGATCTTCTAGAATTTTATATTCACAGAAAAAAATGATGTCAATGGTTAAGAGAGCCAACCAGTTTTCATCAAGTGTGGAAGAATATGGCAGCACTGCACTGTACTGGTAGGGAATTTGTGCACGGTATGCCCCATGGTACCATAACATACTGACGCGAGGTAGATGGTTTCTCCTTTTCTGTGTTGATACTTACTACCATGCTGTGTTGATATGGTACTATATGGCACGTACTTGTACTGTACCACAACAGTCCCCAGATGCACAAATATCAGCTTGATAATTGCCTTCCCCTAATCGAAGCAGTGTGGCACCAGTCTATTTACTTGGAGTTGTATCCCCTGTTAACTGTTGAACAGTCATATATGATATATCCTTTCTTAGAACAGCTGGTTCATAGCTGCTTTAGCATCTCAATGATGGTCTAAGAACCCAACTGGCATTAGCAAGAAGGGGGGGCTTAGGACCATTTTAGTCTTGATAATAAACAGTTCCTGTCAGCCATTTGAACAGATGACTTTTCTATTGCTGCTAATTCAGTACATCCATTTTTCAGCTAAATTGCCATCCTATGTGATCGTTGGCTAGAATTGTTACAAAATCATTACCAGTAAATTATTCCTGCGATAATTAAATAGTGGCTGCTACATGACGTGACTTGTGGTTTGCATGACAAATTATTTATTGATTTAATCATTTTGCATCTCCATGCATGCACTATATTTGTGGTGAACCTAGATCTCATCTCATGAAAAAAAGTATCATCTATTCATTTTTCCCAGATGCTGATGCTTGCTTTAATGCTCGACTTCATGGATGATAATTTTGTAAACTTGTCTGAAAATTTACATCATGTCAGTTTTTTGATGAGCATCTACTTGCAGGCAGAGCCACATGTCATTCTTTGAGAAGTCAGATTTATTATTAATATGCATGTTGTGCCCCCTCTCCTTTGACATTCAGAGGCAAGAATCAGAAATTGAGGCAGCCCAGGTACTGCAATCAATTCTGAAAAGATTAATTTTCCCAATGTCTATTTGATGAACTGGAAATAATGCATCTATTTTTCCGAAAAAAAACCAGTACAACATGGAGCAGCATCTACCTTTAGATTGCACAATTTGTAATACAATCTTGATTTCTCTTGAACATGACCTAGCAAAACAGCATTTTTCAAATGCTTGTTTTGGCTTTTAGCTGCGCAGATTTAGGGAGCTAAGCTTTGCATTCTCTTATTTTCCACTAAATCTTACTAGCTGAATGTGGAAACTAAAGTTGATCTTTAATGAGGTTGCATCACCCAATACTTTCAAAAGGAGAATTGACCCAAATTTGTCAGTTTGATGCATATCATCGTCTCTGTGATGCATTGTCAATAATTTAAAAGCTAGAATTCAATCTTGCATGGATGTTCAAAGCTGCCTATCATTGACGAAACGAGAATTTTTGTGACTGCTGTTCTTTTCCTTATGCAGTGGATGCCAATTGAGGAATATACCGCACAACCTTTTGTCCAGAAACTTGATATTTTAAAGTATACTGTTGATGTTGGCCTTGCAAAGTTTGAAAGGCGTTATGCTGGATTCTCACCAGTTTGCATAAAATCTTCTTTCTCTGATGCGCAAGACCATATTTATTTAAACATCAGGGACCTGAGCCAGCCATCAAGAGCTGGTAATATGTCTGAAAGCGGCTGAACATCTTAATGTATTTGTTTTAATGCTGTATAACTTCTTGACTTTAAGATTTATAGATTCCTTCTGGTCTATATATGTTTGAATGAATGCTGATCCATATATTTAAACCTTTATTATCTGAAAAATACGTGTAGATCAAGCATTGTTGATCAAGTGGTGGCAAGTTTGTTTCTTATGCAATTTAATTTTGGGATTCAAAGAACAGTGGCAGTGTAAAACAATTAGCTGTTTTATAATATTGAGCTTGGCCTGACCTGACTGATTTGGTAAACGAGCAAATTATTATCTTCTTGGTGAGAAGTTTCATTTACTCTAGCCGGTGAGTACATTATGTTATCTTTATAATCTATTTTGATTTTTGCACGGACGTTTCACATGCAGGTGGCCTTACTTTAACGGTTGTTCAAGTTTTCTTCAAAAAATTTCTTATTGTGAATAACTAAATGATGGTAATATTATTCCCTTGACGGTGATGGCGTGCTGAACTAAAACTAGATACAATGGCAATTGTATTAGAATGTGCCAAAAACTTAAGCAGACAATGTTGAAATTATTGACAAATTATTGAAAAGGTTGATTTAAAGAGGGAGGGAAAAAAAAAGAAAAAAGAAAAAAAGAATTCTGCACTAAACTCGAAGCTTGGAGTCAACACATGGCATTCCATGTGGCAGACTGCATGCATGCCTGAAGAAGCGTCCAAGCAACCAAGCACAAGATAAGGCCGGTGGGCTTCAAGAACTCACCTCTTAGCTGCTCGCTTCTTCCTCACTCTTGCTCTACTACTGCCCTCTGATGGTCAGGAACAAGATGGCGTTCCTCTTCAAACCAATGCTTCTTCTTCTAGTGCTGTTCCTCTACATTTCCAGCATCGTCTTTGTGAAGGCTGAGGATAGCTCTGCTGACAACAGCTCCCCTCCATACCTCTGTCTCAACTGCAGCCACTGCAGCTCTCCATGCCAGCCTTTCCCTCCCTTGCCACCATATCCATTTTATGAAGCTCCACCACCGCCACCGCCGTTTGATCAGGGCTATGGAGAGCCGCCGCCGCCGCCACCGCCATCGCCAGTTGAGTGCCCTCCAACTCCGGCTCACTGCTGCCAGAATGCCACACCACAGGGTTCTGCCTCCACTAATCTCTCGGGCTCCACTAATCTCCCATACTACAATTATAATTCAGCCTCTTCTCTCTTGCCAACGTTCCACCACCGGATCTACGGTTCTCTTTTCTCCATCCTGCTCTTCTTCTCTCACTTCGATCTCTAAATTCTCGTGGGATCTTACATTGAACTAGTTTGTCATGGTAATTGTCAGCGACCGTATCTTGTTCTTATTATGCGCTCATGATGCATACATATATTGTCTTTTTATATTTTAAACTTGAAATAAATAAATGTACGTCTCTATTTCATTCGATCTGCAGTGATTCCATGTCTTTCCTGTTCTTAGAAAAAGAAATTGAACACTGCGAAGAGAAATCAACGGATGCCATTGGGAATGCTTGTGTCTGACTGAGACTTAAATTTAGAGAGAACGTCTTCTTACATTGTTCTCGGATGTTTGAGAAGAGTACTGGTTCAGTGGTTTTGGTGAGAAGGGGACTTGGGGGGGTTTCAAGTGCCAGTCTTGGCCACGGCTCTTTAGGTATGGCATCCAGGTATGCCAGGTCTTGGCGGTGCCTTAGAGAAGACAAGCATCTGGAATGGCCGGTTCGGCCTCGTCTGCAACTACGAGCGGCTTCTTCGTTGGTTCGTCATTTATGGCGCGTTGTCGTCTTGTTCCCAGATGGTCGGTCCCCCTAATGGCCTCTGTTATTCTCTTGAGAAAAGCCGTAGGCCACTTCGTTCATTTAACGTCTTTCACCTACCAGGGCGAAAGGGGCGGTAAATTTGCGCGCAGCCCATAAAGGCGATAAACACGTCTCGTATTTGATCCTCTGCTGATTTGTTATTAATTCAATTATTAAATGAAATGATTCGTGTAGAACGATCCACCGCATTTACTTAACTTATTTAAATTAATTTTATTCTTTAAATTTTAATCATTAAAATTATTATTAAATTATTTTATGATTATAAATATATAATTATTTTATGATTGATTAGTAACAGATTGTTTATATAGATTAAAATATAAGTTTTGATTGAAAATAAATTATGTATTTATATCAATTCCAACAAGACCTAGCTATTAAATAAGTTATATATAAGTCATATTATATAATCTGCATAATATATATAGTTTGAATTAAAGTATAGATTTTTAATATAATTAATAAATATATTGAATTCGAATAAACCTATTTACTATTATATTTTTAATTTGATATAACTTGTTTATAACCCATTGATATGGATGGTCATTCTTAAGAAAAAGTTATGATTTATGTGACAAAAAAATGAGGTATTCTTTTTATGGGCTCTCAAGAAAAACTTTTTACTTTTAAGATATGTTATTATTACCATTAGGTATTGGAGCTAGATCCATCCAGCTAGTTTTCACACCTTTCATCACTGCATCCAATGTGAGCTTTATCTTTTTCTTGATTTTTTGGATAAAAAAAGGTTGCCTAAAACATTTTTGGTCCTCAACCTTTCACTCAAAATATATTTTGATTAAATTTTTAGTTGTTATAGTTTAAACTCTCTTATTTTAAGAATATTATATTCTTAACATCTCATTACATGAGATCAATTAAAATTAATAGAATAACTAATGTGTCACCTAAATGCAAACACATAGACTATTATTCATCCTATATGGTAAGTTACTAAAACTTAAGTGACAGTCTACAGTTTTACGTCAAGATGATATATTAGCTATTCTATCAATTTTAACCGGTGTTATATAACAAAATGTCAGTAATATAATATTTTTTTAAGTATCAAAATGAATTTTGAGTGAAAGTTTGATATGTGTAGGCCACATTATATCGAATGACATGTGTGGTTTTGGTTGCTAGAGCTTGACATGAGGTGGAGGTTGTGTTGTTGCAATAAAGTTATGGATTTAATGCAATCATATTGAATTTCTTGAATAAAACTTTTTGGCATGGAGATTTTGTTGTTGGAATAATAGCCATGAATTCAATTCATCAAATGATTAATTAGATGAATATTTTTAGCTAATATAACAAGATAGGATCTCGCCAAAAAAGACTATTCAAGAAGATATTATTTAAGCTACTTAATCTTTTATAGGCACCCAAAATTTTTCAAGCATATAACCAATGTGAGATTAAACATATGTTAGTATATGCTCTCACATACTCCCTCCGTTGAAGTCCTGGCATATTTGCTAAGCCCAGAATTTATATTTAAATATACATCTAAATTCAATCAAATTTATTCATAAACATATAAAGCTCATCTGCAGTATTCTTCAGTTTATATGGGTGGGGAACTAAGTCCACTTTAATACCATTTGCAACAACTCAATACCTCATTCTAAAAAACTAGTAAAGAAGATGTTATTTGAGCCCATTAATTCTTTATAAGTATTAGGATCTCCTTGGTATAGAACCAGCATAGAACTAAACACTTGATAGCATCGAGTTTCACATAATTATGAAAGGTCGTGTCGCATGTTCAATCCAGTTATCAGAGTAGGGCATGATGGCTAACTTTATCGATTAAGATATTTGGCAAAGAAACCAAGAAATTTGAAGGATGCAATGGATTAGCATGGTAAATATGCTAGTTCCTTTTTTAAAATAATAAAAAATCATAAAAAAGAGATCTAGTAACAAAACAACCAATTTTGCACATAAGTTACATATCAGGAATAATATGTCAATCATTGTGTTACATCTATTAATATCCAAATGATATGATATAGAAATATTATGACCTTTGACATCATACCTTGCTATATAAGGTTCCACCTTACAGTATACAAATCAATATCAACACCTTGATGTTTATTCTTCCTGGAAGATAGATAGCTAAAGTCATGCTAAAGTATTTTATATATATACTCAATTACCCTATAACAAATGAATTGGGGGGGAACTTTCGACCATGTCCGCATGTATCCATGGGAGACCCTCTCTCCCAGGAAAGACTTAATCATAATGGTAGAAAAATTAGAATTTCAAGAGCATGCATAATAATTCATTTTGTCTTATTTTTCTTGATCGATTAACTAAACTTTGTCAGAAGACTTTTAGAAACAAATAAAAGATCATTAGAATTTCAGAGAATTGGTTGCGTGCCAAGGACAATTATTAATTGCTCTTTATCAGCACTCGCTGCTCCCTCTCTCTTGGATGGGAGAGAATGGAGGGCAGGGAAGAAAAAAAAAAGAGAAAAAAAGATAATAAAAGTTTGTTTAGGAGGGAGATGATAAAAAATAAATAAATTTGAGTGTTACTTATTTTTCTTCTTTCCTTTCAACAGTTTAAAACTCTTTACCTCTCAAATTTAAAATAAAAAAAATAAAAAAATGAATTTGCCATAGTATATAGCTTATATCAGAATACATATATATCAATTTTACTTTGTATATATATATATATATATATATATATATATATATATATATATATTAGTTTTCTAGAGGTATATTAGTTTTTCTTTTGTTTTTTTTTTGGTTTTTAAGGTGAGAGAGAGACGGTGGGAGAATAAGAATTTCTATTAAGGCTACAAAGATTCAATCCTTAATTTATAAGGAAGGATTGGTCCAATATCTTCTTCTTCTGTCGATGGCTAACAAACCAACAATCTATAAATCTCATCATCCGTATTTAGATAATATTTTATTTTTTAAAAAATATATTATGATTGGTATTTTGAAAACCGGCAATACTGGATTTATGGATTGCTAAGAAGCCGGCAATCTACAAAAAGGTAAAGAACAAATTCCTTTGACCTCTAGCACGAAAGAGGTGAAATAATTTGTGGCTCACTTCAGAGGACATTGGACTTTAAATATTTTGTACATGCGCGATATTTCACATGTAAATTCAATCATTGTAATTTTTTTCATTGCTTGTGGTTAGAAATTATATCACAAAATTTTTTACTTTATTAAAATTTAATCCTCATCATAAATTATCATTTTGTCTCTTTGTTATACAAGAAATCATAGTGTTTTGTCCCTCAAATAAGTTTACTTATCAAAATTCAATCCTCAATATAAATTATCATTTTATTATTGTTATATAAGAAATCATAATGTTTTATTCCTAAATAATTTATAGGTGAGGCTGAATGATTATGCTTTTTGTGTTGTATTACCATGCGCTAAGTAGCTTGTCCATCTAATTTCTTTTTAAAAAAATTTGCTCTCCATAAATACCTCCACTATGATTCACTCTAACTTTTGCCTCCCCTCTCTTTTTTTTTTGTCTTCTTACATTAAAGTCCTTTTTTATTTTATTTTTTAGACTAAAATATATTTTAGCCCTCAAATTTTTATTCAAATAGATTTTGATTCTAAAATTTTTAATTAGTTTAATTTAGTTCCTTATGCTTTAATAATATTAATTAATCCTAAAATTTTATTATTATATAATAGAATAACCGAGACACCAACTTGCAATGAAACGTCCAAGTAATTCGTAGCTATTCTAACAATTTAAACTAATTTTATATAATAACTAATAGTTTAAGCATTAAACTAAAATTTAAGCAAATGTTTAAGGGGTAAAAGTATATTTTTACCTAACTTTTAATATCGATGAAGGGTTGAACGCCATCGGCATTTCATTAAAAATATAAAATTAAAAAAATAGCTAGTAAGGGAATAGAAGAAGAAAGTGAAATTAAGGATTTAATAGCATTTAATATTTTACTTTTTTTTCTCTTGCATTTTTTTTTTTTTTTTGCCCCCAAAGACTGTTGCGCTATTTGCTTAAAAAAAATGCTAGTAGCATTAATTTTCAAGCAATAATTAGCCTTAAATACAAACACCAAGAAGTAATTTCTAGTGATCAAATTAATGAACTAATTCCATCTCAATATCTATATATTTTTTATCATATCATACAATTATAACTCAAGTTTATTATGCCTAAATAGCTAGAGTACTTTATCCAAGCCTCTAACTTGTTAGATTATTAAATATATGGACCAATGCTAAATACCATCCATGATAAAAATGCTCCTTTGAAATAAAAAATACACCAATCTAATAAAAAATATAAATAGTAAAAAAATTTAATTATTTGAATCTCATAAACATTTATACCTATTGTCCATATGCATTCGATAAATATATTAAATTTTAATTAAAACCATGGTTTAATATACAATAACAATTTCGAGCACTTTCAATTATATTAATGAAAAAAAATAATGATCATTATGAGTGATTAAACATGTCGTAACACATAATTCGATTAAAAAAATTATTATTATTTTTAATAAGCTATTTCTTTCTCAAATAAAAATATTTAAAAATTTTAAAAAAATTGATACAATAAACTGAATGTTGCATGTATTTAATATTTATTTTTTTTGATAAAAAAGATATTTATTTTAAACTCAATGAGTTCAAAATTTGATAAAAAAAAGAAATTTAAATAAAAAGATAGAAATTTCTTCCACCTAAAATATAAATTTTATTAAGTGAATTTTTTTCATCATCGTCCGATGGTATTCATGATAGTGCCGTTGGAACAGCAGCTATGCAGAAGTTGTGATATCAAAATTTCAATATTAAATGAGTCCGAATTAGAAAGGAGAGTGGGGCACGTAACGGCCGTTAAATACAACGGTTAATAACGTCATCGTTGTGCAAGATGACGCCGTTATGGAAACGAGCCGGAAAAGGCTTGGATTATGGGCTGGGAGGACTGGGAAGCCATAAAAGCCCGTTAAAAATCGAGCCGGAGAGCCACCCGTGGGGCCGGTATCCGGATCTCCCCCAATCGCTCTCTCCTTGGAAATTAAGCCGAGAGCAGTGACCCTTTCGGCATAAAGGCAGCGGAAATCAAGAAGTGGGGAGCTCTCTCCGTCTCTCTCTCTCTCTCTCTCTCTCTCCCTCTCCGCGTCCGCCACCAGGAGCTCCTCCTGCGTCGCCGCGTTCCGACGAGGTCGCCGTGCTTGTCTTGCGCCGGGTACGGTCTCTCCTTATCCCTCTCGATCTCTCATCCCTCATCTGCGGCGGTGCCGTCGTTCGATCTTCTCTCTCCTTCTCTCACTCTCAATTCTTTTCATTTCCTTTGCCATCGATTGACGCAAGAATCCATTCGTGGTGGCCGGCCACCTGACTCTGCTGGAGCTTTTCGAATTGTTCTCTCGTTCTCTCTTTCGTTTTTCTTTGTTGTTTCTTCTTTCTTGATTTCCGCTTTCGGAATCGCTAGAGGATTTAGGGCTTTTTCGTTTCATACTGGAGTTCTTGAAATCTCGCTGTTCTTTATTGATATAAATCATTTAATAATGGATGCTTCTTAATTACGGATTATGAAATAAAAGGAACTGGTGGTTAGGAAGTCGACTGCTGACCTAGATCCGGAAAATTTGCTATTCTTGATGCATAAATCTCGGAAATCTTGAATTTTGTTGCATTTGTTGTGGCTGGAGTGACCCATCTTTTTGCTGGATATTCTGATCCTTAGTCTGGATATTAGTTCACCAAACATTATGCTCATTGGTGTCTCGGAGGTTGGTGATCTGATCGCTGCACAGAGTTTCTTTGTTGAATTACCGAACAATATGTTTTTTTTTCTTGAATTCAACCTTACTTTTTCGTTAACTAAATGACTCGTTAAAATTGCTTTAAATTCTTTTGAGAGGCACCTTTGCAGGTTGAAACCGAGACTGTATTTTCTTCTTTTTATCTGTCTGTGCAGAGTGCGAAAATTTTGTTTTAATGCCAACAATTTCACAGGTTTTGCTTTAAAAATCAATTCTTTGGTCATTATTTCTTCCTGGGTGCTGTGAACTTTCTTCTTGATTCATATTCCTTTCTCCAAGGGTATAAAAGAGTCTGCCTTATGTCAAACCGTTGGATCAGTGATGCTATTGTCAAACAATCCAGGGTGTTGAGGAAATGAAAATTGCGCTCTATGGCTATTAAGAGCTTACACTTTTGAGATGTGAGTTGATGCCTAACAAAGGGGTTCTTTGAACTCATTTGATTTGCTGATTTTTTTCCGCAGGCATATTCTGGAAAGTTGTTATGAGCTGAAATTTCCTGCTTAAGGTTTGTCTAGCGTTTTATTGTTCTTTTGTTTTAGGAAGGCCGTGTTCACAGCACTGGAATGTAGGAATACAAGGAGTCCTGTTATGATTACAGTAAGCCGCACAAGATTCCATTGATTGATTTGTGCCTTTTGGTTTAGTCAGGAGGTCCTTATCACCTGTTTGATGTGTTTAAGTGTGGCTTGGAAGCCTCTGTTTGGCCCACCACTTACTGGCAAAAATTTGGACACCATTGAAAAAATAATGTTTTTGTTCTCTGTTTGCTTGATAGACTCCCTGACACTTTCAAAATATGCTCCTTATCACCTTGTCAAACCCCTAAGCCATTTCTAGTGGTGATAAGTTCTTTTAATCCTCTTTCTTCTTGCTCCCATTCTCTGCTTGTTTTATGCTATCCTTAGGGGTGTTATCATTCAAGAAATATCTACACCAACTAGTGATGACCCCTGTGCATGGAACCACAAGATGATGCTATAAATTCGATGTGAATGTTATGTGGGACTTATGTGGTGACCATGTGTATGCTTGCTGAATTTAGCTAGCATGCCATTTACAGATGATCAATAGGCTTGTTCGATGTTAACCAAAGTTATAGTGAGAACAGCTAATCTAGCTGCATTGCACAACAAAAAGCGTTCATGTGATTACATTTGAACTCACAAGCATATCACAATTTTTTGGTCACCTGAATTTGAAAGATTTAATTTTTGCTGATCTGATAACTTTCTGCGTATCTATTTTGTTTTTATGTTTTATCTGCAAATGAATTGTACTGAATGTTATAGAATGATCCTGCAACATGAAAGAGCTACCATGCTTTTTAAATCGTTGTGTTCATTGAACTTTGACGTTCTTTGTTCATCTTAAGATATTAGTAATATTTTACTTAGTATAATATGAACTGTTAGAAAGGTGGTACTTCAAACTTTGTATGGGTGCTTACTTGTAAATGCTTACCTGAGAGGTTGCCTAACTGCTTACCTTATGCATTCTCATGCACCGAGAATGATTGTTGTGCAATGCACATGAGTTCACGTATTACTGATTATCTCTCAACTTATCTGCAGATATATTTCTTTGTCATCTCGCAGGTGTAAAGGAAGCTGTGAGATCTGATGGCTATGATCGATGAGCCACTCTATCCAATTGCTATACTGATAGATGAGCTGAAAAATGAAGATATTCAGCTGCGACTAAATTCCATTCGCAGGCTTTCTACGATTGCACGGGCACTTGGTGAAGAAAGAACCAGAAAAGAACTCATTCCTTTTCTTAGTGAAAACAATGACGATGATGATGAGGTACTCCTTGCAATGGCTGAAGAGTTGGGCGTATTTATTCCATACGTTGGAGGGGTGGAATTTGCTCATGTTCTGCTTCCACCTTTGGAAACATTGTGTACTGTGGAGGAAACTTGTGTTAGGGACAAGGCTGTTGAATCATTGTGTCGAATTGGAGCACAAATGAAGGAAAATGATTTAGTAGATTGGTTTGTCCCTTTGGTAAAGGTAAGGTAACTTCTTCAAAATTTGCTATGACTTATTATCTTTTGGTGTTTGATTTGTACCTGCTCGATATTTCTTCCTTTTGAGTTCGATTTTATTGTGGGTGTGGTATTTTTATTCACTTTGCTAACAGACTTGCAATTTTCATAGACATGGAGGGATGACATTCTTGTGCTTATTTTTTTAATGCTCATCGTTTTCCTTTTATTTTCTTTTCTTAAGGATTATGGAAAAGGAAAAAACCACATTATTCCTGAGGACATTCATCATCTTGTTTGGGGTACAATCTGGCAGAAATTTTACATTTCTTGCTGGTATAGCAGCTTGCCATGATGGATACTTGTGATGTGCTAAAATTGATGTACGTTATGGAGCCCTTTTGGGGGACTGTACCTGCATGGCAGCAATTTTACGTGCATTGTCGTAAAGTGGAGCATCTTATAGGAATTTAGAGATCATAGAACACCTATAATTCTGGTTTGTCGTACTGTCTTATGCGAACTTTCTTACCCATCAATTAAATCATATGCAAAAAGAAAAGAATGGTGCTTTTTAATTCTTTTTCTTTTAAGACTAACTTTGTTATAGAGTTTTCATGTTGCCCAAAAGCTTGAGTTTATTGAAATTTGAAATTTTTTACTGTCCTCATATTAGTTATGTCATTACTTTCAGTGCTCTTGCTTTGATGTATAAAATTCCGCTTCGCTCTTCTTTGACATGTCATTTTCAGTTTAATTAGTTTCCTTGACTCTCATTCTTTTTTTCTTTTTTTTTTTCCACTGTGTTTTTTTGCCTTCAGAGGCTAGCAGCTGGCGAGTGGTTTACAGCTCGAGTTTCCTCATGTGGTCTGTTTCATATTGCTTATCCAAGTGCACCAGATCAGTTAAAGGTAGAGTTAAGGTCCATCTATGGCCAATTGTGTCAGGATGACATGCCTATGGTGAGAAGAGCTGCTGCCTCGAACCTAGGAAAATTTGCTGCTACAGTTGAACCAAGCCATTTGAAGGCCGAAATCATGTCAATATTTGAGGATCTAACTCAAGACGGTACTGTTTGGTTAATATGCTCTATTAATTTATCATTTTCCAGTCATTAGGATTATTTCTTTTGTGCAACATGTATTTCTACACTTATCGGTTGTATTTTTTTGAACTGCTTATCAATATCTCTTCGGATTTTTATATAATCATGTCCACTGAACGTTCTGGTTCACTGACATTGCTAACTGTTACCATAAAAATGCATCATTTTACCTTTTGAGTCTGAAATTTTATTGTCTGCTGCAAAGGACCTTTGTTTGTATCTGCTAGCCTGCCATCTACATTTTACTAATTCTGGGTTTCTTTATTTCTTGATAAATAATGGGACGCATTCATAAATGGCAGTTTTGGGGATACTATAAATAATAGCTGTATAAGAGTTTCAGAGCACCTTGGTGTCGCGGGCACTTAGATGCCAAACACTTAGGGAGCAAGTGTGGGTGTAGGTGTGGGAAGTAGATGCTTTAGAAACTCGTTTACTAAAGAAGTGGTTAGGAAGTAGGTGCATGGTCGAAATTCTAGGAAGATTATGAAGTAGGTGTGTCACCTAATGTAAAAGATTATTAAGGATATGCATTATGAACAAAGGCGTATACGTGCCTTATTACAATGCCATATTATCAAGGAGACATGTATTATGAACAGAGGCATGTATGCGCCCTATCAGAATGCCAACAATAGGGTTGTATTGGGCATTTGTCTCAACTCCTTGACTCTTCTGTTTTCTTTCTCATGTTAGTGTTGTGTACTGTCTCTCTCACACACCACAAAGGGGGTGCATTCACAAAATCATGACTGAAAAATTAAATACACCAATAATGTAATATAGCTGTCCGTGCAACTTCATGCCCATCTGCAGGTGTGAATTCTCTCATGTCTCTCTATGTTTTTGTTTGTGAGCTGGTATGAATAATGACATGCACATATATCATGGTTTGTTAACCCAGTGTGGTATTAGGTCGAGCCCATATATCGAAATGTATCAACAATTTCAGGGTTGGTGCCATTTCAAAGATATCAAAAAGAATTAAGAACATGAAAAAAATAAGAAAATAAAATATCTGAAGATGAATCGGTCATATGAGTTATTATTTTATGGCTTACTATATGGTTTGGCTGAATAATATCTACAATTATGACATGCAGTTTATTTTGAACGTTAAGAAATTCTCTAAAAAAAGATAATGTTATACAATGCTGAGAGGAAAAAAAGAAAATGTTTATTAGGCATCATTCTAGATTATAATATATTATTTACTGGCAATATAACGTACATAAATATTGCATTGGATGAGTCTTTGTGATGTGCCTAATACTTAGTTAACCATCTCTATTTCCAACCAAAAATTATAGTATTGTTAAAATAATGACTGATAGCAATCATCAAGAATGAGTGAAAAAAATTCAAATCACTAACATCTAACGAGTGAATATCAAATATTGTTCTTATGAAGTATAAATTCTTATTCAAGAAGCAACAGGACTGACTATAAAATATATAAATATTATTAATTTATGAATCATTAAATTATAAACTAACAGATATGATTCTCTGATGTATTGAATATTTATTGGACATGCTTTCAGACCAAATGTACATGTTCATCTTGAAATTTAAGAAAATTGCAGATGGGATTTCATCAAATGTACTTTTTTAAGACCATAGGGTTGTAGGAGGTGGGGATTCTTCAGGCCTGATATATTATTGCTAAAATAACAAAAAGGACCACATTTTGACTCTTAGTCACTAGAATCCTCTATCTAGGGCAACACACCCTCTTCGGAATCCTTTTGGAATCTTAAGACTGCACTCACTTCTCGAGCTTCCTTACTGGAAGTGTTTCTAAAGTATTCACTTCGGTGTTGTTAAAGCAATAGGCACACCTAAGCATAAAGGGCTCTTGAAGTATAGGTGCAAAGCACTGGCACATGCCTGAGCGAAGTGAAATGTATATTTTTAAAATAAATAAAATAATTTATATGAACAAGATTTATAACACATAATAGAAAAAAGCAAAAAAAATTATAATAATAATATATTTAGCCTATTAGCTCAATGAAAAGACTTCTCTTTTTAAGCTGAAATTTGTAGTCCTTTAATGTTTTTCTTCTCTTTCTCAGATGATAACATAATTTTTGATGTTCCATCTTTTTATCTTTCGATTTTTAGCCTTTTTTATAGGATAAAGAGAATAATTGTATATGGGATGGTATATCATAAAGTTAACATAGTCTAATAAATATAATAGATTTAAAAAAAATATTACAAATATAGCTTATGAAAAAAGGCGTGTCTACATTTTTTCATCTTATATGCGCCAAATTAAAGGCACTTCGCCTATGAAATAAGAAGTGCCAAACCTGCCTTAAGCACGCCTTATGCTTTAAGGCGCACCTTAGGATAGAAGAAGCGCCTAATCCTTGGTGGCTTGTGCCTTAGGCGTGCTTTTGACAACACTGATCCACTTCCTTGCACTTGCACCCTCTTTTGATTCTGGCAACTAAGTTTCAACCATGGAGGGAATAGACCATTCTACAGGATCCTTTTGACCTGATGTATTACTGCTTAAATAACAAAGAGGTCCGCATTCCAACTGTAGAGGGAACAGACCATTCAACATAACACGCTGAAGAATAATCAATCATCTTCTTGACCTCATGCATCAGTTATGACTGAAATTGGTAGTGAAGCTTGAATGCTCATGTCCGGATCAACTGAGAAGTATGATGTGCGATATTCACTATTTTTGCTGATGGCCTTAATGTATTATTGCATGGCTGTAAATGCTTATTGTGATGGTAGTTGTAAACGATGCTGATGCTGATATTTACATGTCTTCTAGGTGCATTGTGATTTATATGTTCTCGCTTTTTCATTCCAATATTCTAGTTTGGTGTATTTTCTTATGAAAATTTATTTACTTTTTTCTTTTGCAACTTCAGTTGTCTCTACTATGCTGCTAAGCCTGAATACCTGTCACATTCCTCTTTTCAGACCAAGATTCTGTGCGATTGTTGGCTGTTGAGGGCTGTGCAGCACTTGGGAAGTTGTTGGAACCCGTAGACTGTGTAGCTCACATCCTTCCAGTCATTGTTAATTTTTCGCAGGTATCCCTGGCATGTGTTATGCTTTCTGCTTAAGTTATGCTGTTTTTCCTTGAATGCTATAAGCCAAACATATTCTGCAGTTTGGGTATGTTTCTGCCAATAAGATGTGCTTCTTTCATTGGTCTACAGTGCTTACATTTACTTACATATTTATAGAATGTACATGTAAGTGATGCTAAAAGATTGTCACATAAGATGGGGTTTTATTTCATGGTTTGAAGTGCATTTGTTTAAACTTCTCGAATAGGATAAATCCTGGCGTGTCCGTTATATGGTTGCGAACCAGTTGTATGAGCTTTGTGAAGCTGTTGGCCCAGAACCCACCAGGTAATACACTTATGAGTTGTGATCTTACTGCTCTATTGCATCAAATAGCTTATTCTTACTGTTATTATCTTAGTTATTCAAGTAGGTTACAGAATGTTCCATCATTTACATTCTTGCGAACTAAAAATCATTTGGTTATATTGAAGTCAAGTGACTTGTTACATTTCTTTTCCATATTATTTTGATCATATCTGAACTTTAGCAAGGTGTCTCATCCATATCTCATCCTTTTTGACCTCTATCTTTAGGGTGGATTTGGTGCCAGCATATGTTCGGCTTCTTCGTGATAATGAGGCTGAAGTGCGCATAGCAGCTGCAGGGAAGGTGACAAAGTTTTGCCGGATCTTGAGCCCACAACTTTCAGTCCAGCATATCCTTCCTTGTGTAAAGGTATTTATGTTGTACAAAATTTAATGCAGCTCCTAGTGATTAAATGCCTAGAGAATTGAACATGCACCTCTCCTTTTTCTTCAATTCTTTGTGTGATCTTTGTCACATAAAATATTATCCTCTCCAGGAATTGTCATCAGATTCATCACAGCATGTTCGCTCAGCTTTGGCTTCGGTAATCATGGGTATGGCACCAGTACTCGGAAAGGTACAAATAACAATGCAAGTGGAAACAATGTTCATCCGCGAACTGTTTGCCAAACATTCCAATAAGTAAAATTATACAATTCAATGTAACTTATGCTTGTATATGTATATTGATGTGGGTTTATCTGTTGCGTTCTTTCAAGTGCAAATTATTTATGGTGTAATGTTTATCAAATCTGTTTTGTGATTTGTCTACCTTTACGTAATTGCTTTTCAAATCTCATTATTACTGCACCAAGCAGAATCTAATTCATATAAAAAAAGCCCATATTGCAGTTATATTCCTTACAATTTGGGGTCCTAGAAAGGGTGAACCAGGGACAGGCCTAAACTCTGACCTTTTTTTCTCCACACAAAGTTGCTGCCCCAGGACTTGAACCTGTGTCACTGCACTTGTTAACCCAAACCTCTACCATTGCAATGCAATGGTCCCTATTAGAACCTAATTCACATGATAACTGAAATTTTTTTCTTGTTTTATTTATTGTTTTAAAAAATATTAACTGATTTCCATGCTTTTTGTTTTTATTTCTGATATATTCATTCGTGACAAAAAACTCCAGTAATACATGGTGGATGTTTCCTATGGTTTTCAACAGCTTAAATGATGAACTATTTTTGAATTTGTTTGCTAGTGACATGTCCTCTGCCAGTCTCTTAACTTAGTGGCTGTTGCACATGTGAATGAGATATGTAAGCGCATCTGACTGTGAAAGCTTGGATGGCACATGCTTTATCTATATTTTGTAACAGTAAGAATAAAGCCTTAATCCCAAACTAGTTGGGATCGGTTTTATATTTATCTTGTATTTGATCAAAATGCTTGGTGACCATATCATATCCCCAGAATTATTGATCAACTTTGTGTGTTCCACCTGTGATCCATTCGCATTTAATATGGTTTAGTTACCTAACGTGCTTGTCACCTTGACATTCATTTTATCTTTAATAGAGATTTAAGGCATAATCACCAATTTTGGTGTTTTCTGTAGGATGCTACAATCGAACAACTTCTTCCAATCTTTCTCTGTCTGCTAAAGGATGAGTTTCCTGACGTCCGACTCAATATAATCAGCAAACTCGATCAAGTTAATCAGGTGAGTATATTGTTTAGTGGCTTTATCACAAGCATGTTTTGATACAGTTTTCTTTTGTTGATTTGTTGTATTGTATGAATCTCTTGCCTCCTTCCTACCGGCTTTTGATTTCTTTCCTCGTATGCTTATGCATATGCAGATTTAAGAATGCATTGTTTATTTTGATGCTAAAGCAAAAGCCCAAATTCAGTTTAGTTTTGGATTCTTCTGTTTCTGGTTCAAGGCAACCGCATAGTATCAGAGCTAATCATAAGAAGATAACATGCTTTGAGTAGATGATGAGACAATGAAATAACATAAAGCGCTCAAAGTGATTCTATTGTCTCCTGCTGCAGTAAATGTCTACTTGTTACATATGGAAGAGGCATGACAAGCACATACTAATGTTCATCACTTGGATCAAGTAGACATTGTTTAACTGCATAAGTTATAATTATCCAACTTTAGCAAGGAAATTTTCTGTTCACATAATGGAAGAGGCAGAATAAGCTCTCCATCCTTATTTGATATGTGATTGAAAGTTCTGACTGTAGCTGTGGTAGTTTGTTGTCTTGTGGTACTCTCCCTTCCGTTATGTATGTTGGTGCTTCTGATGTTGCATATACTCAAAAATTGCAAGTGTTGTAATCTTGTCAGCTTTCATGAGATAACAGTGTCCATCTATGCTGAATAGTATATTCTAGTTGGGTTACAAACACAGTACTTGCATCAGGTCTTTTTTTTTTTTGTGAAAAAAAAAAGTTTGTGATTCAGCTAAAATACAAATACCCATGCAGGTTATTGGAATCGATCTCTTGTCCCAATCACTATTGCCAGCCATTGTGGAGCTTGCAGAGGATAGACACTGGCGGGTTCGGCTAGCCATAATTGAGTACATCCCTTTGTTGGCAAGTCAGTTAGGTGTTGGATTTTTTGATGATAAACTGGGTGCTCTATGCATGCAGTGGTTGGAAGATAAGGTAAAATTATTTCTTGTTCATAATGTATATTGCTAATATAGTCCATCTTGGAATTATTTTCTGCATTCCTTTAAATCTTTATCATAATCATCCTTTGGTGATTATTCATTCCTAGTGTTTATTTTGGTTTTCTGTTATCATTGTATGAATATAATCTGGACAGTATTGATAGGGTTGATAAATCATGTAATTGAATTTGAAACAACTGAAAACCTCTATTCATGAACTTAAATAGTTACAGCTGTTTCAAATGGTTGCAATAAATTATTATAGACCTTTTGAAGGTTAATGCATCCATCTGCTGATCTTGTGGGTAGGCTTTGGGTAGTTGTGAATAAAAGAATATCATGTTGTGTTTTCTTGACAGAAAGAGATCTGCATTCTTATTTTTGTTTTTGCCATACCTCATAGCATATTCTAATTTATGAATTTATTTGCAATCTCATGGTCCTTGTAATCAAATCCAGCCTATCCATCTTTTTTCCCCTCATTTAGACAGCTAATTAAATCTGTTTAGCTGGGAGGATGTGGATGCTAGATTCTGATGTGATAACGCTTTTTTTAAAAGATGTTAGATGGCACCATACTAAGAATGAAAAAAAAGGTTGATACATTGACCAAAAGGCTTGATTATTTCACAGGTTTTCTCAATTCGAGATGCAGCTGCTAATAACTTGAAGCGTCTTGCAGAAGAATTTGGCCCAGAATGGGCTATGCAGCACATAATTCCACAGGTTAGCTTTTATGGTTATCAGTTGCTATGGCATATCCTATTGTTTGAAGTATCGTTACATGTTTCCTTTTTTATCATAACTGATTCACTGTATATGTGGGTCGCAAGATCAATAAAATGGTGATGCTGAGAAAACTTAACTCATCTGTAATTTATGTAGTTAGTCTCTGACATCAACTATGGCACTGACACCTGCAGTGGCTCTTGCCACTGAAATATGCAGACTACTTCTCTTACTGACTTAGTTCATTATCTAATGAAGAGTAAATGGATACCTTTGGAGTCTACAAGAACTTGCATGTAAACTATTGAGGCTGAATATTCTGATTGCATGTAAAGTCAGAATTTTCTTTGGGAAGAATTCTGCTAGGGACAAGATCACATTTCAGAAAATAAATGCAGATGACTCACCAAACATTTGAGTAGGACAACTGGAATTTTAAAAATGGTAAAAATAAAAATTATATGCTATTGACATGTTTATTTTTCTTTATGTGAACAAAAGCTTGGGAAAGGAAAAAAACTATAAACAGCAAATGGCACCTTCTGCCAACAACAATTGATAGGATTATCAGTTTGTAATCCATGACAGTTTCTGAATAATTCATGTCTTGAACATGTATAGGTCATGAATAGGTCATAAGCTTCCCGAATCATTGAATGATTTTCAATTTGAATGCTCAGAATTAATTTGGAGAATCATTGCGCCAAGGAAAAATTTGAGAAAGATTCTAGCATTTCAATAATTTGGAATATGGTAACAATATGAAGCAGTTTTGCTATCCTCTTTAATCAAAAGTAGGTAACTAGACTTTCTTGAAATTGTTCAATGGTTTATGCCGACCTTTTTATTCTTGATCTCATAAAATAAGTTCTGCTATGTTGATGTTTGTCTATATTTTCTTTTAACATTTGAATTGATCATTTGAGCTTGAAATTCATTGCTTGTCCTGAGCTACATTTGATTATTTCCCTCAGTTATTTTCCAAGACCATATCAGCATAATGGACATTGTATTTTTCCACTGAGAATATCAAAGCTCAAGTGGAGAGAGAAAAAAAGAAATTTTTGCTTCATATATAAATGCTTATGCTCTTAAATTTAACAATGTCATGGAGGTTCCAAGCAGGAAAGGAGAGTTTGCAGTCTCATGTAAATTGAATAAATCCAAATTAATCAAGTTGTGAACCGCTTGTGATTTTTTTTTTCCTTTCCCATTGGAGCATCATAAATCATTATGATGGGATATATATATATATATATCTCAGAGCCATCCTACCTTTTTCATTTTTCTTATTTTTGGAATCTGGGATTTGTGAGTTATGTGGATCCAAGGAGGGAGGGAGGTGATTGGATCTAGACTTAGCTACATTCAAATGTGGCTAAGACTTCCAAATGAAAGGAAGATAAAAGAAAAGCTCGGTCCCTTTTCAAAGAAAGAGCCCCGCTTTTGGCCCCTCTCTAAGTGGGACAAAAACGACAAATGAGAATGATGCTTATCACAAGTTTTTTACGACAGTTAAATGGTAATATTGGGATGATAGCTCTTTGGAGAAAGAATCGTGTTGTTGGACGCTGATTTCAATCTGATTTAGGAAGATTTAGTTGACTCTACTTTTTTTTTTTGTTTCAACCAATGAAAAGATTCTTTCTTTTGAAAAAGAAACCGTATGGAAAACTAACCGACAAGTCTAATATGTGTCCTGTCATTGTGAAAAAAAAAAAAGATCTTTTAGCGATCGAGGCAATGTTCGAATTCAAGATTTTCAAAACAAATGGAATGGCTTTTGCCTATCAGATGGCATTGACACTTTTTTAGCTTTGGCGGCATGAACAAGATCATTTTTTTCCCATCCCACTAGCGAAAAACAAGAAATTATCTTGTCTTGTTGAGGAGGAAAGGAATGAAAAAAAAAAAGATCATTTTCTTTCATTGTCAACAAGAGAAAAACTACAAAGAAATTCATTTGTAGAGTAGAATCAAAACCAACCTTCGCTTCCTATATGTTATGTGTCCCTTACCTTGCAAAACCTTCCTATATGTCTTGCTCCTTACATTGGCTTTCTAGATCCGGTCATCTCCTCTACCCTTAGATCCACACAGTTCTTGGATTCCCAAGATGAAAAAGGTGGGGTAGCTCTAAAGTCCGTATGGATCCAAGGGTGGAAGAAGTGAACGGATTCAGGACTTAGCTACATTCGAATGTAGCCAAGTC
Source organism: Metroxylon sagu (assembly GCA_017589505.3). Classification (NCBI taxonomy): domain Eukaryota; kingdom Viridiplantae; phylum Streptophyta; class Magnoliopsida; order Arecales; family Arecaceae; genus Metroxylon; species Metroxylon sagu. The sequence continues at coordinate 116,410 of JACVBY030000195.1, forward strand.
TATCTCATATATATCATACTTGATTTGTCCATTTACCTAGTTTGGGGTTCAGATTAGTAAGTGCAATTTACATTTTTGTGTTTGCTTGTTTTTAGTTTGGGGATATATTTATTTATTAAGTTTTGTTAGTTTTTTGATATTATGATTTGTTTGTTGATTGGCTAATGTCAGTTGGAAGTTATGGATGTGATGTTTATATTCATGAAAGACAGTGGAAAGAGAATGCTATTATATAAATATGAGAAGAGATTAATATATAGGAAAGGTCTCTAAAAACTTGTGTGGGATCTCATAAGGTAGAGTTAGCAAGATTTGCTAAGTTCTCCTCATGGAGCACAAGTTAGACCATGATGATTATATTCAAGCTAAAGCTAATGTGGGAGTCTTGACATAGAGGCAAATCTATGAGGTATGAGGAAAATGATTGAAAAATTTATAAAACAAGAAATCTTGGCAGTGTTGTAAAGGTTGGGCTGTTCACTGACTTATCCATATGGCATGTCTTGGCTGATACCATTGCACAGCACGCAGGCAATCAACACACAAAAAGTATTTTCAAGACTGAGAATTTCTTTCACAGGTGCTGGACAAAATCAATAATCCACATTACCTGTACCGTATGACCATTCTGCATGCAGTTTCTTTGCTAGCCCCTGTTATGGGTGTTGATATCACATGCCAAAAGCTGCTGCCTGTGGTGATTGCTTCATCAAAGGACAGGTGAATTCTGAACCATTCATTTGCCAAGCACCAATTTCTTTCACTAGATATATATCATAGAGCCTGTTGAACACATCACTGAAGAATCCCATATTATGCCAGGGTACCCAATATCAAATTCAATGTGGCAAAAGTTCTGCAGTCTCTCATACCTATTCTTGACCAATCAGTAAGCAGGAGAATTTGGATGATGCTGCTGTTCTATGTTCATCTTATATTTTCTGCCATCATGGTATTTCAGTTAATCTGGGTCATGCTCAAAATTCTGTCACAGGTGGTTGAAGCCACGATTCGTCCTTGTCTTATTGAGCTTAGTGAGGATCCAGATGTGGATGTCAGGTACTTTGCCAACCAAGCGCTACAAGCATGCGACCAGGTCATGATGTCAAGCTAGGAAGGAGCTCTAGCAGTTTGATCTTAAATCATTTGGTTTTTCAAATTTTCCTCGATCTTTTCATCCAAGACATGCTCTTTGCCTTGCTGGTGAATATTTGTGTAGGATCTTTAATTGAATGACGAGCAGAACGAACACTAATTGTACGTTAATTTGTTAGAAATGTAGGTGTGCTAGCCTCCAAGGGAAAAGAACTTTCTTCGTGATTTTTAAATCTGAATTATTCTAGGTTTTTGGATTTGAGCTGAAGCGCAACAAAAATTATGATGAGAGTCCTTGCAAACTTTTTAATTTTAGATGGATCACCGTTTAGGATGGGATTTGGCATTGTTGTTTGTGTATTTTGTGCCTTTCTGGATCTTAAGATGACTTTTTGATATTATTTGATGCTAAATTATGATATACGGGAGAACTTGGCTTACATCTGGACGCGTGAATGAATATTTATATAGCTTGCTTGGAATTTGGGTTTCTGATATAGCAGCCTTCTCTATAATTCAGAGCTTATTTTATACAGGTCCGTTCGTGGTGTATCTAGATTGTTAGACTAAAAATTTTATTTTGACTCATGCGGGCGTTGTTGTTTGGTCTGACATCTAAATCACGATTTTGGTTCTCTGAGCATTAGTTTTCATGTCATGGTAGAGAGAGGAATGATAGAAAATCTTGGTCATCTCGTAGGGGTACGAAATTGATTGTGTAATTTTCACCAGGCCTCTACCTCACAGAGGAGATAAATGTTCTTTCTTATTTGTTAACCCAGCGACGAGACTTTGCGGCGGCAACTTTGTCTTAGTAATGCTACGACGCATTTGTAAACCGAGTGTAAATATATATATATATATATATATATTGCTGAGCTGACAGAACCGTTCAAATGTTAGAGCATTTGTAGAGTACGTGTGCACTCTCAGCTGACACGTTCGTTAGAAAAAAAAAAAAAAAATGATGGCAAACGCGTTAAGCGTAATGATTGTACGCATGTCACTTGTTAAAAAAAAAAAAAATTGTAATTGCAGTTTAGTTTTGTTCAAATATGTATTACTTAATGTTAAGATATATCATATGTCCCTTTGAGTGACCTATTTATCTTTTGACCTTCTGTCTATCATCTTTATTTCCTATGGTGTGCTGTAGAGAATCTACTTCATCTCCTTGCCTAACTGATGATGTTTTGGAGAGCCTTTTTAGGTTTTCCACGCTTATCGGTTCGTTAGTTCTGATGCATTGGGCTGTGAAGCAAAGTGAATTAGTCCTGGATTCGTAAGCATAATTTAAGGGATAAAATAAGAGCCTTGCACCATGTCATGCACCATTACCTGTTCTTTTCTTTCTTTCTTTTTTTTTTTTCTTTTTTTTTAAAAAAAAAAAAAAAAAAAAAAGAAGATCACCAAAATAAAAGAGGGCCTTCCATTAGGGGTAGCTTGGGTCGGTCCGGACCTGGCCTCGGATTAACAATAACTAGCCTGACTTAACCTAAGCCCGGCCCGATGACAATATTCAAAAGCAAGCCGTAGTTATACATCAAAGTCCTATAATATATTCAATATGCGAATAGCCTATCGGCAGGGTGGTTAAAGCATCAACTAGCACCAACCATTAACTCCCAGCAGCTCACCCTACATTCTTTTATATTCAAATAAAAATGCATAAAAAAATATTTATTTCTATATAAATATATATATATATATATCAAATCTTTTTTTAAAAAATAATATACATACATATATATATATATATATATATATATATATATATATATATATATATAAATTGCTGGGCTGAGGTTGGATTTATTTTTTTTGTAAGCTCAAGTTCAGTTCAAAATTTAAGCAGACTTAAAATATCTGTTCCGATAGGACTAAAATCTATAGATTGATGGGTCCTGTAATTTTTCGGATCTCGGACTAACTTACGGACCGTTCAACTCATGGCGGGTGGGCCATGCTCGCATCACGGGGCATAATATTGGCACTAACGTGTATGAGGATTAATATTGGCGTTACATACTATTATAATCGTATAGTGGCATCGTAGCAAATAACGTCCAATGGTAGGTAGCTCGACCCAATCGAGGCACTCTTGTAATTATGCCCAACTGCAGGACTACCTTTTTTTTCTGTATTCATCTTTAAAGCACAGAGCGTCAGAGAGCAAGGAGAGAGTGCAGAGTTAATGGCGATCGCTGGGAATTGGGTCAAGGTCTCTTTTCTCTCTCTCTCTCTCTCTCTCTCTAACTGTTGTTAGAATTTATTTCTTCTTTTTGGTTCCTTGTCCATGGTTGACAAATTCAACAGAGGTCCCCACCGGTTGCCAAAGTTTGTTTTACTGACACACCCTGTGTTTTCCACCCACCAAGTTTCATCCCTTTTTCCATAAACTCATAAGCTTGCCTCCCTTTTCCATATTAAAAATTGTAATTTTTTTACCAATTACTATATATATTTGTAGAATTTTATTGAGACGCATATAAATTATGATCAGATCAAATTAATTTAACATTAGATAAGGATTTATTGATATAGTTAAATTAATTTGTGCTATTAGGCTTTTTGGTATATTTAATTTAACATTAGATAAGGATTTATTGTTATAGTTAAATTAATTTGTGCTATTAAACTTTTTGATATATTTTAAAGTAAGTATGAATTTATCGTTAGCATAGACTTTTGAGTATAAGATACATATTAATTTGATTGTTATAAAAAATATATATATATTTTTAACTTATAAATATTAAGATAAATTTATTGAGTCTTAATACTTTCATTATCTAGTAGAAAAAAATTTCTCTTCTATTATACATAAAGAGAAATTCTTTATGCACCGCACGCGGTGATTTGTCTATGGGGAGCGAAAGGGACGAAAAAGTTAATTATGCCCTCTTCTCCCGTTCCTCTTCCTCTTCAGATATCGCACTTCATCATGGACGAATCATCGCATGCGGTGCAGATTTTGCTGCGCCGCATGCGGTGCACTAAGAATTAGCCTATACACAAATTATACTTTTGTTGATGGAGAAAAGTTTCTATTCTATCGCATATAAAATTCTAGCTAAATTTTGTATTGCAAATAAATTATGAATCTTACTAAATATAATTTATTTTATATTATATGTACGTATGTACGTACGTACGTACGTATATGGTTATTGCATCGACATCATCAATTATGTTTTGGATTCGCCTAATCCAAATTTTTCTATCACAAAGCTCCATGCTTTCTATCATCGGATAAAGTCGGTCTGCCTCACCGGAGCTACCACTCCTTGGCAACCGACGAGAAAAAGAGTATACATCTTCGGCGGCTGTGGGAATGCCGGCCGGCTAAATGACCTCTGCGCGTATGACACTGGTGATCACCGCTGGATCCAGTTCCCGTCACCAGGCGAGAGCTGCCGCCGTCGAGGTGGCCTTGGGCTAGTCGTTGCCGGAGGGAAGACATGGGTGGTGTATGGATTCTCTGGGATGGAGCTTGATGATGCGCACTGCTTTGATCCCATCAGTGAGAAGTGGGCGCTGGCGGAGACAACCGGTGGCAAGCCAAGCCCTCGGAGCGTGTTTTCTACTGCAGGAATTGGGAAGTATATGATCATATATGGTGGTGAACTCGACCCAAGTGATCAGGGCCACCTTGGAGCCGGCAAGTTCTCTCCTGAGGTCTTTGCACCGGATACTGAGACACATGGTTGGAAGAAGTTGGAGGACTTCTCTGATGGCAGTGAGCATCCTGGGCCCTCGTGGCTGCTGCGCGTTCTCCACTGGAAAGATAGAGGGCAAGGAGGGATTGCTTGTTTATGGAGGAAATTCACCTACGAACGACCGGCTTGATGGCATTTTCTTCTTCACTCCTAGTTTGTGAGTGGCAGTCTGGTTTGTAGAACTCCTACGTTAGGTTTTGTATGCAGATGAGGTGTTGTAATTTTATGGTGATAATATGGCTTTGGCACAACTAATCTTGTTGGTGTTCCCTGCCCCTGTTATAATTCTCACAAAAAAAAAAAAAAAAAAAAAAAAAACGAAAAGAAAAGAAAAAAGAAAGAGAGAGAAAGAGAGAACAATATGGCTTCAATTCCACAAAATTGAGACTTAAATGTGAATATTTCTTGCAAATTACCACATAATCTCTGTGAAAACTTGTGAATTGAGTAAAAGAAGCTAGCTTGGAGCTCGCTTTCGCACTGGTTCGGTGGTCGACATCCACTGTCTAATTTCATTCCCATGAGAAAGACTTGCGAAAGTTGAGGGACTAACTACTGCTTTGTCACCATCTCAATCTTCATTTATTGCATTAAAACTAAATGTATCCTGTAACATTAGAGGGGAAGTTTTTCTTATTGAGAGGAGGTCACAATGTGGGCAAAGTGACAGTATAGACAGCAAAGCAAAATGCTATGCTTTAGTAGCTTGCCATGCTACACTTTCAGAAGCGAGCTGGGCTATACTCATCTGATCTTAAATGGTTCTTTACTTCTCTCGCTCACTCTCTCTCCAAATTAAAAGATTGGTTAATGGTCCTCTTGATCGATGCCCAAGTGGATATTCCTCAACTGGATAGCATTGCAAGGTTGTTCAGGGCAGAGAGATGGTTAATTTTTCAGCATGTGATCTGAGAGAGGAACAGAGTTGGATATCATAGGAGGCCACTGTTAATATATGCTCCATCTAATTGACATGCTAGATCCACCCATGGCCAAAATTTTCCCTGAGAGGGAGCACTAAGGTGAGCTTGGGTTCTAATGCTACTCACAAACCATCATAGAAATTAACTTTTTGAGGCACTTTCAATCCGAACAGAATTCTCTACAATACAAGCTTTTTACCATAAAGTGCTATACATATTTGGATGGCCACCATATATTCCATCTTGAGCATGAATGGTTATCCCTTATCTATATTCCTTGCCTGTTTGGTACTTACTAAATTCTTCTCTATTTTTTAAAGTATACCACAGCCATCCATGTACTGCAAAGGATCCGGCCCATCCATTCTACTTCTAAAAGGTATCGATAAAACAGTCCAAATTAAATGCAGATGTGGTGGCAATTTGGTAGGGTGATTGCTTTCCAAAGAAGACTAGGCATTGTTTAAGCTAGAGATTGAACTGTTGGAAGGGCTATGTGGGTCCCATAAGCTGTCTTTGTTGCATTGCCAGCTAATTGGACCTTGCAGCCATGCCAGATGCATCAACCACTGCAATAAAGAAATTAATATATTGATGTCATTTTAATAGTCTTGAGGCCCTAAGCCTTCTCCCAGATTAATCATATGGATGGCCAGGAGGACCATTAAGTCTTTTACAATCAGCTTAAACATCTCTATCAACTTTGATCTGGCCTTTAAAACGCCATTGCATAAAAAGTGCCTGAAATCTTTTGTTATTCGAAGTTGACACTTCACATACATCTTCTTAGCTGGGAGGGTGGCATTGCTTCGATCAGTCATTATGTACATCCCCACCTCCACATTATCCAGCTGTGCTATTCTTGTTTTATATTCGGTCACCCTTCAAAGGATAGGAAATTACATCTCATCTCTTGGGAGAGTACTTGCCAAGCAAAATCTTGTGGCGTTCTGAGCTTACAAGCTCTGTGATCGACCAAGGCGCTGTAAAGCTAGAAGGTTCCTCGCTAGATTACAGGCCTTTCACTTGATGATTTTATCTGATCTCTTGGTAATGGAGAATATATTAGTTTCCTTGAGGGATTGACACTGCTCCATTGAACAAGCTTGAACGCAAATGCGATGAACCCAGCTGAGATATGATTCCCTTTCTTTGCTCCTATTCCGGTTGAGGAAGAGGTTCTAAAGTAATCCTTAAGCAAGCTATATGCCTGCTTCTAAGCAACCTTGGTCTGAAACTGCACATCCCACTAGCTGGATTTGGAAAGCTCCTGTTGCACCAAAGGTGGAATTCTTTTGGTGAATGCTTGGATGGAAAGAATATCTTCACTGCAATCTTTGGGTCTGAAGTGGAGGATCTTGAACAGAGGTTCTTCGCCTGCCACTATGCTCAAGCCACTGGGTATGAGGCCTTCCAAATAGTTCAGCTCACCATCCCTGCTTCCAGTCTGCAAACCTTCATTGGGTACGTTGGCTACTTCTTCCACTCCTCCTAGAATGGCTGCATAGTCTAACATCGTCATTCTTTAATTAAAATCCAAATTAATTAAATATCAAATTAATGAAGTAATTTGCATAAACCTATTATAATTAATGTGGCTTCTATGAATACATGACTCTTAATAGATAAAGCATGCGTTAAGTTGATTGTTATAAGAAAAGATTCTTATTCTTAATAAATATAACAATTAATCCATTAAAACATAGTAGAATGTAGGGAAGCTCTCTCTCCTACAGCACATACACAAAATTCTAATCATATTCTGTAAAAACTAAAAAGTGAAGCAATGGATTTGTGTCATGGGAGACACCTCCCTCGGGTATCTTCAAATTGAAGGCAAAGCTGGGGCAGGATTCATGTCAAGAGAGACTTGTGGTGGACTGTTGTTCAGAGTATTTGTTGCTGAAGCTGTTACTTGTGTAAGTTTAAGGGTAGGCTTCTACCACTTGAAAGATACTGAACTCGAAAAAGTGCGTAGTAGTACTTGCTACCATAAACGTCAAAATTGGTACTTAATCTGAAAATAAAAGGCTCGATCAGGTAATGGTTGGATGATCAAAGAGCAATGCACCAATCACTTTGCTTCATTAAATGACATAGTTCACAGGACCAATTCAAAGGATAAAAAAAAAAAGAATACAATACCAGCTGAGTGGCTCTTTGAGTGATATTTTTGAGTTATTAAAGCGTTTTTTATGATCAAACTTGGAGAATTTTGAACACCACCAGAGAAAGAGAGAGATAGAACGGACAAACTCAACGTGTTTGAAATTATTATGGTTCGTAGACGACCAAAAGGACAGGAATCCAGTGATCGGTTGGCCGCCAACAGGGAGGGGGGAGAGAAGGGGGCCCGTCACTTTTCATCCCAACCAACGGGGCCCGCCGGTGGAGGCCATGCGTCAACGTCACGAACCCACTCGTCGCCGCCGATGTGGACCTCCCGACCGAAGGCAGCAGCCAGCCCGTTGCCGGCGCCTTCCATCCAGGAATACCCTTAGAGTTAGACGAAACTACGATTCTGCCCTAACGTCTTCTTCTAAAGGATCACCGGCGAGTCACCGCATGTCAACTCAATGGCAACAATAGTAAATTACTCCAAATGTCAAGGGCATTTTCTTAAGCACGATAGTTGGGTCTCTACTTGTTAGTGATAGAGCTCGCTCTCCCACTCCTCTTCCCCGCACCCTTTTCTTCCTCTGTTCCGCCGGTGGTGGATGTCCTAATATCCTATCCCTGATATCCCACAATCCGCTACCCCGAATATAAATTTTATCCGTGATATAGTAAAAGAAGAGGAGGGACAATGCGGCGGGTCTGGGATATCCTCGCCATCGTCGGCGTCCTCGTCGTCCTGGCGCGATCAGTTCCAGCGACGCTCGCGGAGACCCACGCGTACAACATAACCGACATCCTGGCGGAGCACCCGGAGTTCTCAAAATTCAACCAATACCTGAGCGCCACCCGGCTCGCCGGCGAGATCAACCGGCTGCAGACGATCACAGTCCTCGCCGTCGACAATGCCGGCATGGCCCCGCTCCTCGCCAGGCACCTCACCCTCGAGACCCTCCGCAACGTCCTCCGCTTACATGTCCTCGTGGACTACTTCGGCGCCAAGAAGCTCCGCCAGCTCACCGGCGGCTCCTCCCTCTCCTCCACCATGTTCCAGGCCTCTGGCGCTGCCCCCGGCACCTCGGGCTACATCAACATCACCGACCACCGCGCCGGCAAGGTCACCTTCCTCGCCCAGGACGCCGGCGACGGCGCTGCCCCCGCCACCTTCGTCAAGTCCATCAAGGAAATGCCCTATGACCTCTCCGTCGTCCAGATCAGCGCCGTCCTCTCCTCGCCGGAGGCGGAGGCACCCGTCCCGCCGCCGACGCCGGTGAATATCACCAACCTCATGGCCAGGAAGGGCTGCAAGGCCTTCGCCGCCCTCCTTCTCGCCAACCCCGACGTCGAGAAGACCTTCGACGCCAACGTCGACAGCGGCCTCACCGTCTTCTGCCCCCGCGACTCCGCCGTCGAGGCCTTCATGCCCAAGTTCAACAAGCTCACCGCCGACGACAAGTCGTCGCTCCTCCTCTACCACGGCGTCCCCGTCTACTACTCCGTCCAGATGCTCATGTCCAACGACGGCGCCTTTGACACCCTCGCCTCCGACGGCTCCTCCGAGAGCTTCAGCTACACCGCCCAGAACGACGGTGATGTCGTCACCCTCGAAACCAAGCTCGTGACGGCGACCATTAAATCCACCATCACCGACAAGGACCCAGTCGCCGTCTACATGATCGACAAAGTCTTGGAACTAAGGGAGGCCGCGCCGGCGGCCGACAAGGCGTCGGACAACGCCGCCGGGAGGAACGGAGGCAGGTGGGTCGTCGCGGCCGCGGCTACCTTTGCGGCGGTGGCGGTCGTGGGTATTTATTAAGAATTTTTTCCCTTTTTTTTAAAAAAAAAAAACTATGTACTTAATTTGATGGGGAATAAGTGGGAAACCTCCGCATGGTTTTGAGGAGGGTTTCGGTGGATTGCTTGCAATTTTAAATCTTAAGTTGAAGTTTCTGGGATTACCAATTTGTCACATTTTTGTAATTTAAGGATCGGTTGGTCTTTGGATTGTTTATCACGGTGTTTAAAATATACAATTGTGAGTTTGTGGTAATTAACGAGGATTGGGGTTTTTCTTTTAATATGAAAACAAATTGAATATTTCCCTTTTTCTAATGGCACTCTTTTAGTATTAGTGTCTTTATTTTTTATTTTTTATTTTTTACTCACCAATCAAGCTCCAGCTCATCCCAAGCTCAAAAATCTAGTTTCGATTCGGTTAGGTCGAAGCTTAATTCGATCAAACTATAACAACTCATTCAAGGTAAAAATTAGGTCAATATAGATAATTTTTAATTTTTAAGTATTTACATAAAAATTAACAACATTTAAAGTAATTATATCTTGTCATTTTAAAAAATTTGCTATAATATGAAATCTTATTTTCACATAATTGATAAAAAATTCATTATAAATTTTAAAAAATTCATCACATTTTGGATTGGATTCAACTTAAAATTTCATCTAACTAAAGATCAATACTTCAATCCCTCTTGGAACTTGAGCTTCATGTAGGATCTAAAAGTTTTTTTAAGCTCTAATTTGAAGTTTAAATCCAATCTAAATTAGTTTGGATTCAATTCATGATCTTTGGCTCGAGCTCAAGCCCACATCCGATCCTATTGAGCCAATTAAGTTGAGGATCAGGGTGCGAGCAATGGGAGATCCTTGAGTAATCTTATTATATTTCCTATCTCTTGTTATTCTCTCTTATTGTGTTGATGAAATATGAAAAGAATTTTTTCATCTTTGAAGGAGAGGAAAGAAAGAAAAAGAAAAATAAAAAATAAAAAAAAAGAAGATTGGAAAAGATACATCATCTGCCCCAGTGACATCAAAGTGGGGGCAAATAGAAAGGGCTTGCCATTGGTGCCATAGATAGCATGATGAGTTGAAG
>JACVBY030000267.1:0-219472 GCA_017589505.3 Metroxylon sagu
CAGTCCATGTCTATTTTGATGAGTTTATTGCTAACGGTTTTGGTGATTGATATGTAGGTGGCAACAAAGCCTTAATCCCAGCAGCAGCAGCAGTTTAGAAGATTGATCGTTCATTTAAAATTATTTGCATTTCTGCATGAGTTCTTTGGGTTTTATTCTATATTTGAGATGCACACTCTATCTCTTTCTGCATGATTGCTTTGTTCTCTTCTGTAATATTCTGAATGTGATAAATAATTTTTATACACGGAGAAGCATATAAATGGAGTGTAACAAAAATGTTAATGGTGCTACTTTAATTTGCCAATATTAATGGGAGTGGTCTTCATAGCTTTCAGATTGGTTTTAATGCTTTGATAAGTCCAGGAAATCTGCAGTGCTGTTTGCACTCCAAGAAATCAGTGTTAATGAGATTATTCATATCATGGTATATGATTTTCTAAAAAAATCATCATTATCTCTCCATAGTCATTAACCTGTCTACCAAAATCACTTCACTGTGGAGCACATCTCTATTGTATGATTTCTTTTGGCAATATGTTATTAGATTAATTTTTGCTTCATCTGAATATATTGTTTTGTGTCTTCTTGATATTTTAAGATCTTTGGGTTACAGGAATATGATGCGATCTGGTCATTAGAGTATTTCTTTTTAGTTCAAAATGAAAGAGTTTCTTTTAACAGAAACGTTACCTTAGCAGGAAAGTGTGTTTGCATTTAATTTTATATTTTGGCCACTTATGATATGAACTGAAATGCTTGCATTGCGGGCCATGGTTTATGATGTGCTGTGTCTCTTACATGAGACAAGGAAGTGATCTGCATTTGAGATCTTTCATAAATTTTAAGCTTACAATTTCCATTTGTTTGTATGCAAACACATTTTGTTGGGCTGGTACTGTTTTAATCCATGGGCGTGGCAGGACCTAGGAAAGTCAAAAATTGATGCATAGGCTTTTGAAAGAGTGGATTCTAGATGTCTCTTAGTGCTACTATTTACTTGCTGGACATGGTCAAGGAAATAGAGTTAGATCATTTGTGTTGGCTTGTTGCTTCCATTCTGATGATGTGGTTGATAACGCTGTTGGTGTAACCTTCTTGTGATTGCCATTCCTTACTAAAACTTTGCATCTTTCACTTTTGCTGAAGCTCTGTTGGAAGTCTTTTGCTGTCTTAATGCTTCAATTATCTTTCTTATTTATGGATTCATTTTTGGTAAACTGTTTGTTCCATCCTCTATGTTTTTTCCTCCACCTTGTCTGAAATACTTTATACAGGACAAAGTGGAAATAATCCTATTATCTTAAAGATCTGGGATTAAATCAAAGTGCCTTCTGATGCTGTCTAGATTATCTTTGCAATAGTTTTTAAGCATTTCTTATAGGATGCTTTTGATATGCAAGTGGTTCTTTATTTGGTCTTTGCTCATAGTATTCCTAGATTTGTGTTGCATTAGGTTCTCTCCTATGGTGGTATGAGTGTCAATATGTGCTTCTCAGCAGAATAGGGGCATGGTGCAAAAGTATTATACCATTGTATTATGTGTGCCCATTATTACGATCCCCTTTTTCTAGCATAAACTTTGTCATGTGATCGATACAGCGTGGTACCATAAGACATGCTTTCAGATCTCAGCGGGACGTTCTGTGTGACATCAAGATGGGTTACCATTCTAAGTTCAGAACAGGACAATCCCACCATCATCCTAGCGTTCCAATCAACGTGTCTTAGGACATCCCTTATTTTAAGTGTTAGGATGGGGCAAGACGGCGGTGTGTTTCGTTCCATAGAAAAAGCGAGACGGATTTGTCCCACGGGATTTAAAATCTTACTATGAGAGCTAGTGACTCAAATACTTTTGATACATGATAGTTAAATAATTAAGTCCTCAATCCCTCCCTCCCTCGCTCCCTTTCTCTCCGCATATTTATTGATGTGTGTGTGGGCGCGCGCGCATGTGTTTTTGTGGGAGGAGGGAGAGTTGGTATAGAGGATGAGGATAAATTATTTATGTAGAAAAGTCTTTCTGCATTTTTATTGATATATCATGCCTTTCTTATGAGTTAGGGGTGGAACAAATTATGCCCTTTTTGGGTTTTTAAATGTTATTATATTCTATCTTCAATCATATATGTGTTTATATCGTGTGCTTGCATGCGTGCACACATCCTTGTGTGCATTGAATTGCATTTTCCATGTGAAATCAATGATGAACCATCCAAATTGATGAATGAATGTTTATAAGAAAGACTACAAACATTAAACATCTTTATTGATAGACAGTTTTGGAGGTCTATGACTGAACATTTTTCTAGTGGGCAGTTTCCTAAGCTTAGGTTGCATGCAAGCTGCCCTGCTTAGGATCTGACCACCTTGACAGCCCCATATTCAAATAGATTACAACCCCCAACATCTTTCTTGTTTGCCCAGACATCTTAATTACAATTTCCAAGTTGGAATAGTTTTTAATTAATCATATGTTTTCAACTTGTGTTGACAATTCATTATTTGGTAGAGTTTTTTTTTTTTTTTTTTTTTTTGTGCAGTAACTTGGATTATTGATCATGTTATTCAGATTGTCAATTTAAACTATTATGTATTGAAAGCAATTATAAGGGTACTTGTTAGCATGTCATGTGATACTAACTTGTCTTGTAGTGAATGTAGAAGTGCTTCTTGGTGTTATCTTATGTTTCGCTTGGTTTCTTCCAATCAGTTTCTAATTTTTTAGTTGTTACTATATATTTGTGAATCCAAATTTATTTTTATTATTTTTTAATACGATCCCTTGCACAAACCACCTGAGTCCTATTGCTATCTAAGCACTTTGCCATCTGCCAACAGCTCACATCCACAGCTGCCTCTTGAATGCAAGTTTAAGATGTTATGATCATGATTAACAGTGTGGTAGCATATGGATTCCCTAGAATATTTTCTGTACAATAAAGCACTATCGAAACTATCCATTCCGAGTATACTTATTGTAACGCCCTAAGCCTCGCCCGCCGGCCTAATTAATTCGTTAGCGGACTAAACCTATGGGGCTCAAAACTCGAGTGAAAATTAATGGGTAGCAAGTGGACTTGAGTTATAAACACGTAAACACATTTCTTTTCCATTCAATGTGGGTATTACAATCTTCTTTTTTTTATAATACGACATCCTCGTCACATGCCACAAGCTAGCCGTAATCTACCTCGAACCGGATCGTTAGTCGTCAAAAGTGGCTCCACGCTATGGTGGGACTTTACCACTATCCCATAGATAGCCCTTTCCTTATGCCCACCAACTAACTTTCGCACACTTGGATCGGCTATGATACCATTTGTAATGCTCCAAGCCCACCTGCTAACCCAATTAACCCGTTAGTGAGCCAAAACCACGTGACTTAAAAACTCGAGTGGAAGTTAATGGGTAGCAAGTGAACTTGAGTTATAAGCATATAACACATTTCTTTTCCTGGGTATCACACTTGTATAAGTAAGATACCTCAAAAACTTGTTCCTTTTGTCCTAGGTTTCCAAATTTTATAAGTCATGATGAACATTGCAAATCTCAAGTTTGGTTGGCCTATCATTAATTTCATGCCCAATCTTACCAAGAAAATCCTAACACAGCTCTATATACCACTATAATCAACTGCTTTAACTTTGGCTCAGTTATATAAAACTTGTGCATAACCAAACTCATTATGGATTAATTAATTATCTGTTAGATCATTTTAGATAACCTATATTGGCCCTCAAGGAGACCACTTATTCTGACCAAGGATTAAGCTTTAAGTGCCTGTAGAGCTCAACTTACATTAGTGCTGAGGTCGCTGACTGTGTCAACATGGATCAAGATGTATGACATTTACTGACTTCTGAAGTGTCATCCGTAAAAATTTGAAAGCATTTTATGTATTAGAAAAATAATATTCACTTTTGTTCCTAGTCATTGACTGGGAGAATAGTTCTGTGATAAAGGCAGAAGCTGTGATACTGGAAATTGGATGAATGTTGTATGCACTATGCAGAACTTTAAATGTCTTGAATGATGAAATTGGAAGATATTGGTCTAATGTCTTAAGGTGGATGAAGGTATGAAATAATCATGGAAACTATTCTTAAGCTTCAAAGCTGCAGCTCCTTATAATCCAATCCATGACAAAATGTAACCAACAGTGTTAGCCCATTTGTTAGCAGTCAGGATTAAGAGTACCCTTTTGTCCATTCTTCCAAGAACTGTCTTCTTTTAATCAAGATTGTGGATGCCTTCATTATGGGTTCCATCCCTCTTTTCCGACCTTATCTACAAACAAATCCAATTTCCTCCTTTTTACTCCAGCCTTCTTGGATCTTTAAGCCTCAGGACAGAACCATCTTAATAGGTTCTCACTGTAAAATCTTTGAATGGTGCCTGCTGATCTATTGGTTTCAAGGGCATCACTGGTGTGTATCACAGGAGCTACCTTGCAGCAGATGTCTTTAACACTGTTCTTATTTTTCCAATGAGTGCTGCTGGGACCTTCCCCAGTGAAGCTTTATCCTTTCTCAATGATACTTTTCAAAAAAAGTATGGCACATTCATGAAATTATTACTGCCAAAAATTCGGCTAGCCATTCTTTATGGACCACTACATTATCTCTGCATCCTGTAATGTAAGTCCTAGATGACTTTACTGATATGTTTTGAATGATGAATTTAAGTTTTTAGTAGTTCACTGATTTCAGTTTTATAAATCAAAACATCTCTCTCTCTCTCTCTCTCTCTCTCTCTCTCTCTCTTTCTCGCGTGCACGAGTGCTTTTGCACACACACAGCTCTTGTCGCGTGCATGTGCATACACGCAGCTCTTGTAAGCCGAGGATGATCTAAGCCATGTAAAATTACTGCTTTTCTAGATAAATTAGATTAAAAAAAAAAAAAAAATCAATCCAGTGACCTCTATGTCTTGATAATTTTCCTGCAGACTCGTTTGACCATATGCGAAGGGGAAGATGGTACTGATTCATCAAATGGAGATGTTCTGATCTTTCCTGACATGATTAGATACAGGTTTGTTTGCCATTGAGTTTGTTGACCAAATCACTTGATTTTATAGTGAGCCTTATGTTTTAAATTTAATGACATGAATTCTCTTATCGGTGTCAGGAAATTGACACACTTTGATGTTGATACTTTTGTTGAAGAAGTAATTGTGAAAGACATGGAATGGCTCCCTGGTGTAGCTGAACCACTGAATGGTTCACATGTTTTTATATGCGCTCATGGAAGCCGAGATCGGAGATGTGGTGTTTGTGGCCCTGCTCTTGTTAAAAAATTCAAAGAAGAGATAAATCTTCGTGGTCTGCAGGGACAAGCGTCTGTTAGGCCCTGCTCACATGTGGGTGGTCATAAGTATGCAGGAAATGTCATTATATTTAGTCCCAATATCAATGGAGAAGTAACTGGTCATTGGTAAGGGGAGAAATTTTGCTTTTAAATTAGTAGTTTTCATATCAGCATAGTAAGCTATATATTTCTTGTGTTTCCTGTCATGGATTTCTCTGGGAAAATTCCTTATTGAGGAATATGTAGTTTTACTGCGGCATTGCACAAGTTAATGATTGGTTTTCATGTTCTTGTTCAAGGTATGGTTATGTCTCGCCAGATGATGTGCCTACATTGCTTGAACAGCACATTGGGAAAGGCAAGATTGTAGAACATCTGTGGAGGTAGTTCCTTTTCCTTAATTGAACATTTCTTTACCCCCTTAGATGGGTTACTGTTCATTTTGGGAGTCTAGACAAAGTAATCTTAGAAGAAATATACAGCATGATATTCTTAGCGCATTGTATCCTGATGCATCAAGAACACCAAGTCCGATGCTTATTAGATGCTTATCCCGATCTTTGAGAACAACAATTACATGTTATATTCTGACTAATTTTGCCATCCTTTTTTGTTAGTACAAAAAAAAAAAGAAAAAGAAAAAAAAATGTATGCTTGATGCATCTAATTTGGAAGAAGTTACCATTTCAATCAGGGGGGCAGATGGGATTGTCTGGAGGAGGACCAGAAAAATGCTCAGAACTTTAGACTTCAGCTGAATGGTGGAATGGAGCAAAATACCGCAAAGGAATTCATTGAAACTACTGGAATTGACGGTGTTGTGAACAGCTCAGTGGCTGGAGCAGGTGGATGCTGTCAGGGCACCTGCAACATCAATTGTTGCCAGAACATGCCACCAGAGTATAAACCAGAAAATGATCAGATTGGCGAACAGGGGACTCAGGAGGTTGAGCAGAAGAGTGGCAAGAAAGAAACCGAGGCCAGTAGCAGCAAAGCAGCCTCCTGCACTCGTAAAATCTGTGCGATGCCCACCTGGCTTGAGAGCTGGGAGCGAGAGGACACCTATGCAGCTCTTGCGGTGGTTGCAGCCATTGCCTCTGTTGCTGTTGCCTCATAGCTGCTATAGGCAGCTGAGATGAAATTCAGTTATTGTGCTACTTAGGTATCAATGTTCCTCACGTTGCTGAGGTGCTGCATCATCAAGGTGTTTTACTACTGTTCCATGCCCAAACATTGCACCAGTACACGTGTGATGGAATAAGAAGATATATGATGCTTCAGACCTAGTTTTGAAATGTTATAGGTTTGAAAGATATTTATATTACTCTGCTCATATATCAGTGCAAGGGATAGACATTATAGTCTGACGTAAGTGCCGGGAAATGAATGTTGTGACCATGAACAAAAATGCTCTCTCTCTCTCTCTCTCTCTCTCTCTCTCTCTCACACACACACACACACACACACATACACTCTCATGTAGCACTTTTGAGTATTTTCCAGGCACTTGAGAGGCAATTCCTTGATAGTTCTTTTTTGAGAAAAACAACACCTTGATAATCCAATCTATGATAGCTGGCAGTGTCCAGTTGTCAGCTGGTTTGGTCACAGTCGACGGTAATTAGATATCTAAAGCTAGGATCATTTTCGTTGACAATTTCAGAAATTATGCTAGCATTTTACAAGGTCCGAGGACGGTAAGAAGAGCTTCTCTTGTTATCGTCGCTCAAATAAAATGTGGAATTAGTTTAGTTGGTTGAGACTGTTGGTAAATAGAGGTGGCAGGAGCTTTTGGGGTGGTTCGACCATTGGGTTTCTACAGCTTCCAAAGCAACAATTGAGTCGACCTGATTGCTTTTCTATATCCTCCGGGGTTATGCCTTCTCTCTGGTTGTAGGATTTGAGTTTGGCTCATTTGAAGTATCCGAATAAACCACTTGCTTTATTAGATCTCTTCGCGTGTGTATGAAACGGGTATAATGCTGTGATGTATCGTAATGATCAAGATCAAAGTTAACATGCTTAAAATTTCATAAATATGATCTTGGTAGATTTTACCTGCAACGGTTGTTTAATGTGCTCTTTATGCGATAGCGGTAGTTTTGGCTTCTCGGACCGTGCTTTAATGGAGAGACATTACCATTCTTGTAGGCACGACAACGTTGATGGGAGCAAGATCATTGAAGCGTGAACGCGAAACCCATAGACTCAACAAAAATTTCATTTATTAAGCCCAACCCATAGACTCAACAAAAATTTCATTTGTTAAGCCCAGAAAATTAGAGCAGTTCCTACATACAATATATACCTTAATATCCAAAACACTAGATGCTTCTCGTAATATTTAACTCACAGAAATAAGTATATAACCTGCTGAACAATCGCCATATATTTTGAGATTGTTACTTGCAAGTTTCTCTCCTGCTTGACCCAGTATTAGAGGCCTTCATTGCTCTCTTCAACCCTCCTACAAAGCCTGCAACGGAGAGAGTGCGCCCACTGCACGTATAGCACGGTCTGGAGCCAGAATATCAAAAGAGCACACATTGATTTACTGCACGATCCACTGTAATGCATTAAAGTATTAGCAAGGGCCAAGTGCAGTTTTAACTTTTAAATATGGTCCCTAGCTAGCGTACTTTCATTCCCTGTCAATTTTAAGGTCGCTCATTGAGTGAGTAAGCCCATTTCGGTCACTACTGAGCTTGTGGAACTCAGACTCTAAAGTCTCAGCAATGTTTGTTCCGTCAGGGTCTGGTCCAGGCACAGCTACATGGAAGGACCCTTGTTTGATGGGAGTAATGAATTTCTGCTTCAAGGCTTGCTGCTTGATGTGGCTGTAGAGCTGTTGGTGAAACGGATGGTCCAAAGAGAAGCAGTCATCAGCCTCATGAGAAGAATGCCGAGATGATCCAGAACCTTCTCTTCTACAGAAATGGGGAAGGGATGAATAGTCCATTATCTACAGTAAGCCAGAAGGATGTTTGAGCATTTATCGCATAAAAGGATATGGCATGATCATACAGTAAATTGAGCATGAGCATATATATGATACACGTGTGAACCCATATGCGAAAAAAGTTGGCAGTCTGCTTCAATCAGATATTTGGGAAGTCAGCATGTTGACAAGTTTGGTAAATCTGACCAACCCAAAAAGAAGATTAGCTTGAAGCCTATCTGCCTGGATTCTCACCATGGAAGAGAGAGTAACATGCTCAAGACAAACCTTTGTTTGTTACACAACATATATGTTAGAGAAGCAAGCACAAGATCTGTAAGGTTCATCCCTCTAAAACCTCCAATAAGTGGTTTGCTACACTTAAAAGAGGGTCTGAGTTTTATGTCTTGGGCTGCCATAGCACAAGGTTAGCAGGACAGCTAACACAAATACACGACGAGTACTAGAGTGCCATTATCATCTACCACATGGAGATCAGTTGTCAAGATCCTTGACACAAGAGTGTGGGCACGTTGGTCCATGAATATGCTGGAATTCAATCCCTAAGCCACATCTTCAAGCTAACCTTTTAGGTTTATTGTTTCAGCTGAGATATTATTTCCCTATAATTGCCAATAATCTGCACCATATTTTCAACTTTCCGTATAAGGGCCGATAATCAAATATGACAAGATAACAATTGTAACATTTTATGTTGAGAAAAACAAAGTTAAAAAGGTTTCTGTTTTTGAGCAGTATGTGCTGGGTTCCAGCAGATTATTGCCGAATATTCTGTTTGTTTCATAGTTGCAAAAACTTGAAAAAGAATCATTATCAGATAATTTAAATTTCTCACCTTCAATAGCTCATCCCTGCCGCAACCTTGCAGTACTCGCACTTTCCTTCTTGTCCTTTCTTGCAAAAGAGGCTTCACAACCTGGGAGATAAGCGGGGAGAAGAAAAAGAAATAGAAATCAAACTAAAACTACTGTTAAAAGATAGCAATTGAATATGGTAATGCACCTGTCAATAGACAAATAAAAAGCATGGAAATTAACATAATTAGATGCAGACTTAATGTGGAAACTTCAATTCAAAACACATGGATGGTTACCTTCCAACATGCTGAAAATATATATGGAGCATTGACTATATAGTAAGTCTCTGTCTTCTCCGGATAGTTTAGGTCATCAATAGTAGATATGATGGTTAATAACTGCAATACATAAACAAAACAAGAAAGCACATTTCAATGTAGCGGTAGCAGCATGAACAACATGATTTACACAAAGTGCTATTATAATTTAGAAAGCAACTTGTTGGCTAGGAACTAAATTTTAAAAAAAATTACAATAACACGAAGCATAAAAATTCACCAACAGTAAATGAAACATAAATGATAAGAAAAAGTCCTAAGAAAAATTTTATAAGCAGCAAAACTAGGAAGAATCTTAATGCAAGTTGAGAAGATGCTATAGGACACAGATAGCAATTTTGTTATGTCAGGATTCATGCTGGGGTCTCAGCAGAGTAGAAACTTATAGAAAGTCTGCAATTCAATTAATTTCAAAGGGATTCTGCAAATTAATCTGAATTTCAAATCTTTACTGGACATCATTTTCTTTCAAATGAAAGCACCAATGTTAAAAGCATAATCCAACATCACATGTGAAATCAAAATAACAGTTTTGGACTTCTAGGTCATGAATCATTAAACAGCTGACATAATAATATCTTCATTAACATCTAGAACTCGAAACCTTCATAACAGATATGAGAGAAAGTTACAGTTAACACAAGTCAAGGACAATTTTGGAAAATATATGTATCAATAAAAATGTAGAAAATGCAGATATATACCTTTATTTGGCTCAATGCTGAAAGCTTTAGCCCAGTCATATCCAAGACTTTCACGCATGTGCCAATATGCTGCCCATGCTTCTTTGATGCAGCAGGCTAAAAGAGGAACAGGTTAATTAGAAAAAGAAACAGCAAGTGCTTGAAGAATGGAGACTACGCAAATGATTACTTACCAAAACTACACGATCCCGGTACTCATTAATTTGAATGTGCGACTGCACATAGTAATGGACCTAAATGATGCAAAATAGATAACAAAAAATTGGAGAAAGGGATCATGGTAAGTGTTAAGAAGTTGATATACATTTGTAGAAATGTTCTGCATGCTTCAAAAGAGTGCTAAATAACTTGGTTTTGGTTTCAATGGGGCCCAATAACTTTAATTTTGACAGTTTTGAGTCTTAAGTTTCACAGTTCTAGCCAAAAAAATAGAAAAGAAAACAATGATGCAGGAGAAAAATAGAACAAGCCTAGGAATCATATATCACACAAACAAGCATGTTGTCTCATGTATGATCTCTGGATTTATGGTATCAGTAAGTCTGAAATTAAGAAAAATCATAAATTTCTTTTAGAAAAGCACTAGGCCTACACATGCATGTAGGCCAAAAAGGTCTACTCACGCTGTGGGTATGCCATGTGTCATGGCAACTGGTTCCACCAGTTAGGAGAGGTTTCTAACTCATTGGGAAGAGTTCAATTACCTCTTTCACTTCTTTTCTATTATCCATCTTCCATCACCTTCACTTCCTGTGTGCTCATCAGGTCAACACCTCGACAGCAAAGGCCAGCTTCCGACTGCGGCCGAATGCAAAGGGAGCAATAGGGGTACTTTTTCCTCTTTTTCTTAAAAACAAAAACTTAGTGAGAGGTGAAAAATTCATCTATTCCTCTATTTCCAGAGCCTCTGCTGCAGTAAATAGTTAGACAAAACGTGATAAGAGGTAGCTGTCGAAATATGGGGAGGCCTTGCAGCATAATTGGGAGACGACCAAAGCTCCACCTTTATTCTTTGGGTTTCCATGACCACAGAAAATCCATGGGGCAACGATACTGGTACAGCGGCAAATCTTTAAAAAAAAAAAATTGCATTCTGGAATCCTTCCTCAAATTGATAGTCTGTCACTGTAACTTATAAATCCCTGGTACTGATGCTTTCCATTGAAATTCATTTTATCCAGATTAAGTTAATTAATATTAATAATTTAGTTTATCCATAGCATTCTAACTCTTCCATCAGTAAATATCTGATCCCATCAAATTTCTATTTGTTGGAACATTTAAGAGAATGGCTTGTTTAAATCACAAATCTTGCAGTAAGTTCAAGGTTCTCCAACTTATTTTGGATCCTGTGAATATGATGATAAATAGGACCTTTAAACAATTTCAATTTAATTTTGCCTCTTTTCTACTAAGCATCTAAACCTATCGTACCTGAATTGAATCATGACTACTTTGGCAGACACATTTTCAGAAGCCTTCCTCCAGATTTAGTCAATGGTTATGTCTAATTTGTTTATAAAAAGATGGTGATCCTAATCTTGTTTAAGTTTCTATTAATTTCTATAGCATAAAATCTAGCATTTTTTAACTTTTGACAATAAAAGTTATGATACTTATCCCATTGATTAACTTCTCTGATCTTCCAAATCAAGCCAAGAAGACTGCCCATCAGATGACTGGCGCTGATGGCAGTGAAAGGGATGCTTGGGACAGGGATCCAGCAGAAAGTGAGCTGGGTCAACACGGAAAGCGAGTGAAACTCCTCTCCTTACCTTTTGCAGTAAATGTCTAACGCGATCCCTTGCTGGACAAAGAAACTTCTCCTAACCAGTGGAAGCCATCACCACAACAGGTGGCAGGCCTACAGTGTGAGTAGTCTTATCATTCAACTTTCCTTTTAAACCCAATGAATGTGTCTTAAGAACAATACTTACATTCGATTGTTCGATACAAATCTCATGATTAAACACCAATAATGTATATAACCACAAATGTAAATCGTGCCAATATAAAAATACATATGATTGTGAACTGGATATGACAATTATCATTACATCAATACTTAGTACCTAAATAACTTATAATTTGCAAAGTGTAATGAAGACTACAACCAGATATATCTCATCTAAATTTCAAGTAACAATTATTAGCAAACCTGAAATTAAATGTGTTATCCACTATCCAGTGGACTCAATCTATACAATAGGTCTCTTTTACCCTAAAAAAGTTTGCCAAAGACACCACCGCACCCCCCACCCCCCCACCCAACAAAAAAAAAAAAGAGCTTTTTATGTCTTTTTTTTTTAAAAAAAAGAGCTACATTTTCATAGCTTCTTCGAGTCAAAGTCTTCGATTCTTCTAATTTTCTTAATATTTTCAAAATCAATGTACAACGCTAAGAATGAAGTTAAATTTATCATCCATGACTGTACAAACCCTCTTGCCATGGACTAGTCAAAAGCAACTGCTTGTAGAAATTGCATGGACACATCATGAGTTCATCATGCTTAATAGCATCTATTGAGGCCTGATGGTTTTATATCTTGATAAATAAATATTTGCCTATGTATCCGAGTCAAAGTCTCAAATTCTTCTAATTTTCTTAACATTTTCAAAATCTACGTACAACATTGAGACTGAAGTTAAATTTATCATCCATGCCTATTCAAACCCTCTTGCCATGGACTAGTCAAAAGCAATTGCTTGTAGCAATTGAATGGACACATCATGAGTTAATCATGCTTAATTGCAAATATTGAAGTCCAGATGGTTTTACATCTCGATGAATAAATATTTGCCTGTACATTTTTTTTAAAGGGAAAAATTAGGGTAGATTTTGTCGAATTAGCTATAGAGATGTTATAGAAATTATAATATATCTCACAACTATTACAACATTGTAACTTATGAGACATATTTGCCACCTCAATTAATTTGGCTATCAATATAAACAGAAAAAAAAACATGCATATTAGTGCACATACCATATCCCGAAATAGACAGTGATAGGTTGTCAAATCTTATATATGGTAGCTGGATAACCTGATCCTCCATAACAGTGTCCAGCACAACACCCAAAATAGAACCAGAAAGCATGTCTCAAGGAAATCATATCTATCTAATCAGATTCTTTATCAACAAAACAAATCACAAATAAAGAAACAGATTATGAAGTTCTTATTTATGGTGAAGCTCCTTTTGCTTATAAGAGAGGCTTCAAGAATGGAGAATGGAATGTTAAAATCAACATAGGATGGTGCATCATAAATCTACATTTCTCATCAGCATATTTATCTTCCCTATCTAAAACATGGCATTTTCTTGTATATTCTCACCTAACTATGCTAGCAATTTTCTGTTTCATCATATAGATCTATTTTATTTTCTGATATTAAAAAACAAAATGCTAAATGGGCAACATTTCATGCATAAAAACCTTTTTTATACTGATGCTATTTCCATCTTTTTATTAATGCTGGCAACAAAATGTCCAAAGGATAATAAGTGGCAAACTATAGCACAAGAACCAAAAAGAAACAACTCATATAAGCATTGCTTCTGACAACCGGCGAGAGAATTTGCTATGCTGATTAACCTTATGAAGTACATGAGAGGCAAATATTTTGGACTAAAGAGTATGTCAGAAATCTTGATGATGTGATTTGGAAGGTACAGCTGAAGAAATGATACTGATAACAATGTGAGGTGCCATGGAAAAGTACAGATCAAGATAAATAAACCTAAAAAGGATACCTGACCATCATTTAACATACAAAATAAGCAGTACTTTCATACTAATTTTAATAGGCACTGCAATAATACAGCAACCATGTGGGTAACCATGCATGAAGAATAATATTGATGAACACAATGACAAAAATACAGCATTTTAAAGAACAACAATTTGCTTGAGAAATCTATGTCATCACCTACCAAGGTTTTCTTAGTATTATGCAGTCATAAGAAAACTAGAGTTGAACAAAACCAAAATATTATTAATGCTTACAGATGCTTTATCAAGTGTGCTGAGTCCAACGCCAATTGCAAAGACTGGAAGGCCCTGTCAAAAAGTAAGCAGAAGTGTATAAAGGTTAAAAGACATTTTATTGAAACTATATCTTGCTTGTCTAATATCACGATATTTCTTCATAGAAAATGGATATTGATCAGATAATTTTAAGCAACATATCTCATTATCTTGTCATCTACCTAAAAGGAAAAAAACTGATTTCAGTTTGGCATGAATGTTTTATAAACTATGTTGTAAGAAGGGAGGATGGAGCATAAAACATGATCTATAAAGAACAGCTTGGAATGGTGAAGACAAACTAGTTTCAAATTAACAATAATTGAAAATGTCACTCCCACATCATTAATCCATCATTTACACCTTATAAAGTAATGAATATAGCAACCAATGCAAATTGGTTCCAAGGGTCAAAGACCAAAGCCTCATGACTGTCCCAATATAACAGTACAGACCAAGGTATGCCGAACCATATCGAACTGCCTAGTACAAGGCGTATCGAACTGTATCGGTGCGGAACCTATACAGTTTGGCATTTCAAAATAGTACGAGACCGGTACCGCTCCAAACTACCCTATATAGCTTACAACCGCTATGTACCAACCTCATATTGATCTCGTACCATATCGAACCATTCCATATCATGTCAAACCGTCCAATTCAGCTCAATATAGGGCAGTTTATGGATTCGAACTAAGATACACCGAACTCTACCGATCCGCTCAGTATGAAGCATATCAAACTATACTGGTTTAGAATCGGTACAGTTCACCATTTCAAAATAATACGGGGTTGGTACTGTCCTGAACCATCCTATATAGCTCCAAACCACCCCATATCAACCTCACACTGACCTTGTATAGAGCTGAACTACACTATACGAGCCGAACAACCCAGTTCGGTTTGATATGTGGTGGTTCATGGGTTGAAACCTTTCAGTTCACCTAACTGGTATATCATTGATTTGGTACAAGATGATTAGTAAGCCGTCGGTTTGGTACATTACGCCTCGTATTGAATCGTGCTGATCTGGTATCGAAATGGTATCGATTCTCGGTATGCCAAATCTTGGTCCAAATATAGCATAGCTCACTACACATGCCACTTTGTTGAATACAAAATGGTATGACACAATCTCTACCAAAAGCCAACTCAATACAATATACTAAAAAGAGAAAAAATGCTTAATTAGGTTAAGAACATATCTAAACCTAAACTTTAATATGATATAGAAAACAAATAAAAACATAAACTATAGATAAATACGTTGTTATAGAAACAATAGATATAATTTATCATTTACGTCTATAAAAAAATATTTTTTAAAGAAATATATATTTAAAATATAGAATACTTAAAAATATTTCAGATCAACGTTAATTCAAAAAACAGTCAGAAAAAAGTCCAGCAATCAATATATATGAACATAACAACAACCCTATATGACCAAAAGATAACGATAAAGTATCAGCTTTTGTTTAAGAAAATCCAAACATTAAGTGCTATAACAATAAGATGTTCAAAAATCTGCAAATAACATGATGGCTTATGTGGGAGGCTTTGGATGTCCACAATTTTCCCTTTTTTTAAAAAAAGAATGGAGTGTCTGCACCTCATCTTTAAAGAAACATTCATGAAAAAAATCCATATATTTTAAACACATGCAGCATGCACATGTGTGCTATTGAGTTGAGTCAAGATGAGCCTCAATCTATTCAATCTCAATATTCTAGCTTGAATTAAGCTCCGCTATATTTGTCAAACTTGGCTCTTGAGTCACTCAGATGAGCCAATCTCAAGTCGAACCACACAAGTTAACCTAGGCCAGTACTTATTTTTGTGACCTGGCTGTTGTTCAAGATTGGCCCATTTATTAGCCAAACTCAAAATATGCCTTAAGCTCACCTCATTTTCTAATCCAACAAACTTGAACTAGTTAGTTAGCCAAACTTGTGATGTCTGCAAATAGCCCAATCCATTTGCACTCCTAATCATGCATATGGTAAAATAGGATAGGTCAGGGCTGGGTGGCTCCTGGTTGATCTGGTAACACCTTTTACATGCCAGCAGCCCAAATACTACCATGTAAAAAGGCCCAATGGTAACCAATTTGAATAAATCCATGTAGGCTTCATCTGCCGTAAGGCATTTCCATCTATACATACATGCCATAACTGTGTGTCCATGCATGTATTCCTATGTTTAGTAGCAGAAATCTTCCGCCTGCTTCCAAACCTCTTTGAAAGCTCGCTTCCGCACTTACTTCCAAAACATTCCTTTTTTAATCTTTTTTTAAAGAGACATGCTTCCCTGTACCCACACCCAAATCTACTCCTCCACCCATCCATGACATAATGCTTGGTGGGAATTGCTATTTCTGCTATCTTTGGATCCCTCATCATAACCCATACCCTTTACTATTACTTCCAACCCTAGGTTCTACTAGTTCTCTCTAACCATTATAGAAATCTTAAGGATTAAGAAGTGCTACTTTGTTAAGAAAACCAAAACAGAAATGGTTGTTTTTCAAATTTTTCTAACAAATAGGATATCTAGCTTGGAATTTAAGTAAAGAAATGATAAGCGATACGGAGCCTCTATAATTAGCAACATAAGTCTTTTGGCCTCACCATAAGATAGAGAGAGAGCAGCAACATTCAAACAACCAACATCATCTCTCTATCTCTAACAACAATTGTAATTTTATATATCTTTTAACATGTAGAACATAAAGAGGAAAAAGGCAAAAGAATTAAAAGAGCAAGCATTTGTTCTACTTTGGATTGCATCATGCTGAAAAAGAGGGTGCATGAGTCCTATTCTAGAGTACAGAATGATATAGTCTATGGGTCTCACTATAGAGTGAATCATCATTATCAAAGAAAGAGAGATATAATCCCCTGACCAGGAAAAAAAAATTGCAAAGAAATCCCAGATCTCAATACCTTGCAGAGGCACTGTGTGTGCATGTTGAATTTCAACTCAAGTAGAAAGTTCATCATGAATCATATACTAATAAAAGGTAGCAGATACATGGCTATCCAAGTAGCAAAAAATAACGATTTGATTATAATAGCAGAAAAAGAATAAAGGAACAAGGTCAGTGTTATAAATACAAAACAGATGGTCATACCTCCCTCGAGCATCCAGACAATCCTATGAGCTGTGAATTGCGTATTGCTTCGTATAAATCTATTGGAGTTATAGGTTTCTGCATTAACAGGGTCCTATTAGACATGAGATTCTTGCATTCAACAAATTTGACCATAAAAGTTCCATTGAAGGAACAACTGGCCCCATATTAACTGATAGGCAGTGGATATATTTTTCAGTTGTAGAATATTGACATGGATGAGTATGTTAACTCCTGCATTAGCATCGTAGTAATTTTGGAATCTATATGAAACTACAGCTAGCATGCAGTTTGACACATCATGATTGGCCCATTTCAATTATAGAATTGACGGGCAAAGAGTCTTATTTGAAATAAGAATATTACAACTATCAAATTTGCAAAATTTGAATTGAAATAAAGCTCTCCTTAAAATCTTTTCTTAATCAATACTTTATAGACCATAACTTAAATAAAAGATGATTTATGCTAAACTTTTAATATCAACAACAAAGGATTTTACATTATGAGGGGAAAAACTCACAGATAAAATGTTGTCAATCTCATTTTGAATCCTCCAATTCAAAGAATCCACCAACTGCAACAGAGATAAGCATCTTAAATTAAAGAAATAAATGATATGTATTTTCTCATGTGCTAAACAAGAATATAAATAACGGTAGCTGAAATGCGTTGTTACCATTTTATGAGCTTTGCTAACATTCCAGTCTCTTGCCTTGAGAAAGCGCACCAAAGTTTCATTTGGATATCCTTGGTGCACGTTCTGCAAATGAAGCAAAGAATGTAAGGAGCCATGCCTTCATCTAATTAACTTGAATAGCCTTTTTTAATTAATCAATAAGGGATGCAAGTCATAATCGTACAGACTCTTGTATGACCAAAACAGCAAACAGAGTCAAAAATTCCCTTGTGCTCCCGGAACAATACCCAACTAGTCCAGAGTCCCCATAGACAGACAACACCCATATTAAGAAATTGGAGGAAGTAGATATACATTAAGTACCACAATAAATTAAATATCCAACAGCAAGTCAAATCACTGACTTTGTCTATGGCCACAGATCAACACCTTGTCCTTGGCCACTGACCATGGATATAAGTATATGAGAAGTATTATGCCTCTGGAGTTTTAACACACGCATTTGAACATAATCCACAAGACCCTGCCAACCAGAGTTGACAAAGACTCCACAAGACCCTACCGACCAGAGTTGCATGAGACTGTACCAAACCCTTCTATCCTTAGACAAAAGCCCAAGTCCCATGGTCTTTTTCTCCCATCCATCTCTTTCCATAGGCCAGTAACAGTGGACCATTGAAAACTGTCAGATCATTCTTAAATTCCAAAAGCAACAAACTTCATGTACCCACAGGCCCAAAATACGGAGCTCAATTTTGCTTCTTGATAAACAAAGAAACAAAACCATTAAAATTCTTCTTAAGAAATAGTCTGGCATATGCTGACTTTCCAAACCTCATGCTAGGTGTTCATATGAGTGACCAGATAATATTATCATGGAATCTAGATATAAATCAGTTATGTTGACAACTATCAATCTTCATCACCAAGGATGCTTTTTCTCCCTGTGCTATTTGTTTGCTATCAAACCTCTAAATCTTTCACATTTTGGGCATCTTGCGTGTATCTCACTACCTCTCAATATCTTGTAAATTTTGTTAGCATAATTTCTATTGTATACAATAAGACCAATTTCTTAGTAGATTAATATAGGGCGAGTATTGGCCCAATGGTGAGGTTGATCCATTGTCACTTGAATGTCACAGGTTCGAAATACCTCTTTGCAAGCAGAGGTAAGGCTGCATACATCTGACACTCCTCAAACCACACAACGTAGAAGCCTCATGCATTAGACTAACTTTTTTTCCCCAGTTAACAAATTTCTAGACATAACACATTTCTTTCCTATTACGTGGAATATACTGAAGATATGGTCTGAGAAATCTTTCCAAATTTTATGACATTATTTCTCATTCCTTGCGTATGAAGAGGCCCAGGAGCCATACATTCTTTTTTTCATGAATAACTTTAAAAAAAAACTTCCAGATATAAACTTAGCTTATGGACTCACACAGCTGTTCAAATATGTTCAAATTTCTTAACAATGTAAAAACTGTGCTTACAAACAAATACATCAGTTTTAACACTGTTATAGAATTAAATTATAATGAAGCCAGATAGGAACAAGTGTTAGTGAATGATTCCAAACTTGCAGCTGGTAAAGTTAACGCATCATTTTTCCTATGTAATGATAGCAAAGGAAAAACTACTAAAAGAGAAACCCAATGCTCGCATCCTCATCATCTTAAATATGATTAGCTGCTTGGTGTATTGAAAAACTTAGTCAAATTCAGAACAATATTTTCATTCTTGACCACAATCTAGGTCTGTGTCCATATTGGGAACTCCCCAATGCAATATATAGAAAATCTTGACCCCTATAACCTCAAACCAAAACAAATAAGCTTTTCAACTAATAGATTTCGAAATAGTTGCTAATCTCAGATTTTCCAATATTGGCCAAGACCTCCAATATCTTTCCAATTTTATTCCATTTTCCATCTCAGCCAAGCCAAACCAACACTTTAGTTCATCTCAGTCTCGGTCATCCACTTAGATGACTGATATCTCAGCTTTTAAAAACCTTGATCAAGAACCATCCCTCAGTGATACAAATTTGAAAGCTTATGCTTGACCAAAAGGCAACAATTGTTCTATCTAAAAAAAGTGGCCATGATAATGGATCATTCACATTTTGATCTAAAATAATATGACTGAGAAGCAGCATTTTCCTGACTCATCAAGTTCAAGTTTATGACAGCATGAAGCATATTGGGAAACTATATCAAGTCACGATATTTCAAAAAGACATCATGCAGAAATCTAGCAGAATGACAAAAGCAACTGAACTCCAAAGGCTTGTTTGTTCCATAACCAATCTGACAGCAACATATCAGATGCTGCATTGACCTGAAGAAAAATTAAAAGCTCTCATCTCAGTTCAGATCGGAAGCACATCATTCCCCATTATGATTTCAAGAACTCTGGAACACTTTCTATTTGAGATCTCACCAAAACACAATTTTTCCCCTCAAAACCATGACAATTGGGAACCGCCACCATACCTCACGCCAGCAAGCCCTACGTCCCACCGTCATGCAACCAAATTGTGCATCAGATCATGCATGAACCCAATCTTAGCAGAAATTAGAAAGACAGAACTAACAAAATCCAATTCAAACTAAAGCACTACACGAAGAGCTATAGTCAACCAAGTCCAATCTAACATCCTATCACTAATTAGATCAGGAAGGATGCATCAATTCCAAGCGATATTACAACTAAAACTTAAAGATATTCAGCCGGGAGTCAAGATCCGATTACAGCTTCTACAGCTACTTCAACAGAAAAACCAGACCCAAATCCAAACTCAAACACAAATATGGACAGAAAAAAAAGATCAGATTCATCAAGCAGACAGAAATTGCACATAAAACACCGGGATCTACAAAGCCACAAAAATCCCAACCTGGAATGTGCCCTTCAACAGCTCGTCCACTGCAAGAATTCAACCAAGAAACGGTCAATATCTCCAAGAAGATCAGAAATCGAGCAAAACTCAAAAAGAACCACAACAAACCCAAACAAATGCGAAATTGGGAAGAGGGAGGGCAGACCTTCGTCCATGAGCACGGCGAACTGCTTGATCGCGTCCTGGGAGGCCATTCCCATTCTTCCCGGGCCCGATACGGAGGAGAAACGGGAGCTAATTCCGCCACTTAGGCTAGGGTTAGAGCCAGGGGAGGGCGGAAAGAGAGGAGGGGAAAGAAGGAGACGGTCAAGAAAGGCGGGGGAGGCCGGGGCTCAGTTTCAAGCTGCTTGCTTCTCTCCTTTTAAGGTGCTGCCGGCAATAAATATAGAGCTTAAATCGATTAATTAATTAATTATAAATTTAAATTTTATGCCGATAGGAAAAGGCTTTGGTTCTCGTGTGGGGGCCATGCATGGACACGTGGAGTGGGGGCCATGTATTGGACTCGGGTGGTTCTTGCGTGGGGCCATGAGGGATACGTGGCACGAAATGGGAAGATGTTTGTTGTGATGGATGATGGTCGCGCACTACGGGATCGCGTCCTGTACGGGCGAGCCGTTGGACATGTCGAAACCCATGCGGTAAATTTGTGAAGGCACTGGTTTTCTAAAGGGAGAACATTAACGGCTTCGCCGCTAGGCGGTTAATTTGTTAACACTCTCTCCCTCCAATACGTTTTCAAACTATTACTGGGAAGGGGACGCGGGTTGTTATAGGGTGTGGATCATAGCAATTACAGCAATAACAAAGATACGATGATAATTGCTAAAAAATATAACAATCTTAATTTTAATTTTTTTTTTTTCTCTTTTTAGAGTTTATTTATTAAATTTTTTCTTGAATTCGTCATTGGATTAAAATTTTTGAATTTGTAAGTTTTCTTGTTAGAATTGTGCATCAATTCCTTATCAGATATTAGAATTTTTCTCTTTGTATATCTTCTTTTAAGGGAGTTTTATTTGAATTCCTTATTGGATTAGAATTCTTTCTTATTCTAAATTTTTTTATTGAAATTTTACTGAATTCTTTATTGAATTGAAGTTTCTTTTTTTTATCGAGTTTATTTGTTGGGATTTGTGCTTTTTGTTTTTTGTGGTATTAAAATTTCTTCTTTTATAATGTTTCTTTGTAAGGTGCTGCTTTAAATTTTTGATTAAATTAAAATTTATATTTTTGTAAATTTTTTGCATTATTATAATTTTCTTGAATAGAATTTGTGTTTATCTGAATACAGTACGATTAATTAATTATATCAAAATTCCTAACATGAACACGTCTCGATTATTAAATAAATAATATTATACGATATATGAAAAATTTATATAATAAATAAATTGTATTGGATTAATATCAAACGACTCATTTAATAACTCACTTAATAAATATGGCTCACTAACAACTTGCTTAACATGAATAGGCACGACTCACTTAATACGACCAACTTAATACTAACTTGTCACTTCATTTTTTTAATATATATATATTCTAACATAATGTTTAATCACATAAAAAATTTATTATAACACTAAATTATTTAAACTAAATAATTTAAGTTTCATCATTTATAAGAAACCTAATTATATAAATAAATAAAAATATAATTAATTTTAACCAGATTATGATTATATCATTTTTGAGTTCATGGGTCAACACGTGAAACAAATCTACTTAAGGTCAACTTAAACCTGCCTATTTCATATTGGATTCAAGCCATATTTGTATGTTGTATCCAATTTTGCCACTCTACTCTTGAATTCTTAATTTGGTTAGAATTTCTTGTTTTTATAGAATCCCCTTATTAGGATTTGCTTGGAAAATAAAATTAATATTCTATAAAACAAAGGAATTTTTGTTAACATCCTTTTTATTCACTTTCGTCTAGAAAGAGACCGTTAGATTAAGACTTGAAAATTTAAAATAATGACTATATATGGTTGATTGGATATATTAGGATTAAGATTTGTAAATATGAAAGTTTGCAATTAAAGATTATAAAAAATTTTATTGATAGTAAATGATTATAGAATATATAATAATAATACCACAATAAATTATTATAGTAGATTGGATATAATGAGCTGGACTTGGCTACATTCAAATGTAGCCAAGTTGAGGATCTGGTCACCTCTCTCATCCTTAGATCTGTATATCTGTATAGATAAAGAGCAACCCCACTTTTTACATCTCTTTTATTTTTGAGATCGTTGAATTGTGTTAATTCAAAAATAGAGAAGGTGATCGAATCTATACTGGGATACATTTGAATGTACCTAAGTTTACCTTGGATATAATAATATGCTATAATTTATTATCAATCGAGTATAACTCTACTTATATACAAAACATGAGTTTTCTACATAATCCAACTCATTTTCTACATATTCCATCCCAAACTCAATAGAAAATCAAAGTTACAGTACATTTATGGTCAACATAAAATTATAGTTATATCTTACGATCATAAATGCAATAGAAAAAACTTGCAGGGTATCTTCCATTTGTGGCATGCTAACATGGAAAGTTTGCAAAAGTTAGAAGGCATTCAACATTCTCTAAAAGCAACTCATTACATTGGTGCTACGATGTAGCAAAAAGTTAGAAAGGTTTCTTATATTTTTATGAATGGGCATGAGTAAAGAAGTTAGTTTACAAAAGTAAAATATATTCTACAATTTAAAATATAAGATTATTAACAGAAAAATTACTAGAACTAATAATACAATGGTTAAAGAAAAACTAATGTAACTTGCATGCAAAGAAATTAAGTAGATAACAGAAATAAATAAAAGAGGCAGATGGTTATAAACTTTGATGTATAGGATATAAGAGTAATTTTGATTAAATTAATATTAGGAAAAGGGTTCATCAATATTTACTATATTTTTTAGAAGATATGAATGGAATAATTTAATAGATGCCTAGTAAAGAAAAAATATTTATCAAGAAAGATTTGAACAGACATATAAGAAAATATAATATAAATTTTAAAAGAATACATAAAGATTATAGATTTAGATACAGAAAAGAATAAGAAAATACCATTTTAAAATTTGCAATGGTATATAATTTAGTAATATGTAAGACATATTTAAAAAAAGAATTTCTCATTTAATAACTTTTAAAAGCATATATAATGCTAGTCAAATAGATTTTTTCTTGCTAGAAAAATTGATCGAGTTTTGTATAAAAATTGTAAAGTTATATCATATAAAAGTTTAACTACCTAATATAGATTAATGGTTATGAATGTATTCAAAAATTGGTGAAAAGAATTAAAAATTATAGCAATCTAAGGATTAGATGATAAAATTTGAAAAGAAAGAAACTAATAGCTTTTAAAGATTGAATGATAAAAGAAGAAAAATGTAGTTTAGATAAGAAGATCAATACTATATAGGAAAAAATGGCTAATAGTGTTAGGAAGGTAAATATAGAGGTGCTAAGAGAATCAAAGAAGAAAAAGGTCAAATGGTAAGAAAACTTGATTTGAAATGAAAGGTTCGATTAATGATTAAGACTAGAAAAAGAGGATTATAAACACTGCATAAATGTAGAAATGTTAAAGTATACGAAAACTATAAAATGTTTAAGAAACTAAAAAAAATGATATAAAAGGCTAAATTCATGGCATATAAGAAGTAATATCATAAGTTAGAAATTAAAGATAGAAATAATATATATATATATATATATATATATATATATATATATATATATATAAGATTGCAAGATTAAAAAAAAGAGAAAAACTAGAGATATAGTGTAGGTTAAATGTATTAAAGATGAAAATCAAAATGTTTTAGTTAAGAAGAACAGAATCAATGAAGTATGAAGAAGCTATTTTAGTAAATTATAAATAAAAATTATGTAAAAGATTTAAGATGTCTTACTAGTTTTATTGAGGATAAAAGTATCATAAATATATTCACATAGTTAGAATATTTAAGGTAAAAGATACTATAAAAATGCAGGAAGAGCAAACCCAATGAAATTTCTATGTAGGTTTGAAAGAATTTAGATGATGTAGGAATATCTTGGTTGACAAATTTATTTAATAGGATTTTATAAATTAAAAAAATACTTGATGAATGTAGAAAAAGCACTATAGCATCGATTTATAAAAATAAAAATGATATTCAAAATTATTTTAATTATTGTGGCATGAGTTATCCTACAAAATTTTGAGAAAGAGTAATTAAACGTATGTTAAACTGTGACACAAAAGTATTAGAGAATCAATTTTAATTTTATATCAAGATGGTCAACTATGGGAGCTACTTTTTTTATTAAGGGAGATAAAAGAGAGAAGAGTGTCTGTTAAATATATAAACATAATTAAAGACATTTCAGGGCTATTTGGTTAACGAAAATGAGATTCTAGAATAAGAATCGAAATATAGATTAAGGTAGAATAAAACTTGAGGATCATAAGGTTTTTAAAAATAATTATTTTTGATATATAAGAATAATTATTTATAAAAAAAGAAGAGATTTAGATTATTATTATCCATGGGGTTAAAGCAAATTGGATAAAATAAAGAAGTGCAATTTAAATATTATGTGACTGTAAAATACTTGCTAAGTTAAAGAAAAAATGTTGTAACAGAAGGTGCTTTGATACCACCTGCTATGATAAAAGTATGCAGGGGATAAAATACTAAAGAAGGAAAGTAAAAGGATAAAAACGAAATAAGAGAGTAAACACATAGGGATTTATGTAGTTTAGCCACTGGCCTACGTCCACAAGTGAAGAAAAGTAGAGATCTCACTATCAAAAGAACAAGCTAAAGATTACAAAGACTATTCCTTACCAAACTTTGAAATTATTAGGATCTCTTTTCCATCAAAGACTCTTTCTTTTAAATTTTTAAATCCGCATACACATAACAGGGCCTCTCCTGAACTCTCACAATAACTCTCTCTGAGTTACATCTGGGATTCAATGATGAAAGCTAGGGTTACATGTGCTTATATAGAAAAACATATAATGTTTTACATGAAGTAGGACTCAAGTTCTATAACAATAAGGAAATATATCCTTCTTTGTCTTCTTAATTCTAGGCCTGCACGAACTAGAACTGGAGCTCTATTTGGATATAGAAAAATCTTTCCTTCCTGAGCTTGTGAGTTCTAAGATAAATTCTAACAATAAAATTATTCAATAGTCATAAGATTAGCAATATATTTTACTATACAAAATATTGTATGATTAAAACAAATATTAACTGTCGCTTAAATGAGATCATTAAGATGGATGCATAATAATACAAAAAAAATTTAAAATAAAAAATGAAGCCTTTTGTAAAATGATAGAAGTTGAATCGAGGATAAATTGAGAGGACAACTTAAATATTTGGACATTTATGATATAGACCTAGTGATGTACTATTGTGAATAGATAATTTAATACATGTAGAAAAAAAAGTAAAGGTAAATCAATTTTTTTTTGAAATAAAGTAATAAAAAAATTGATATTTTTGCATCTTAAAAAAGTATGGTTTTAAACCAATATGAATGAAAAAAAAATTTATATAATTGGTTCATTTAGTTTAAGATTAAAGTATTATTATTATTATTATTATTATTGTAGATTAATATGGAGAATATGTTAGCGAAATCATGCTAAATTTATGTGCTTTTTAGTTTTGTTTTTTTGTGATTTTAATTATCAAATAATGGTGGTGAGAAGCTTCCAACGCAATGTGGTGGAAGTGACTGCCAGGAGGCGGACAAAACTATAAATTTGATGATAGATAGGGGATAGAAAAGAAAGGTAATAATTATAAATCCATACCCAGCTAACGCAAGTCTATATCAACAATCGATTTTTTTTAAATTTATTTAACATTTTCTATTTTAAAATTTTTGTGACGTCGTAGCGTAAACGAGAGGCGATGGAAAACACTTCAGACACAAGAAACATGACAACGGGATTAGGAGAACAATATTTAATTAAGAACCCACCAAAAAGTAAGCCAACAATATTATATTGGAACTGGTACGGAGTTTTTAGTATTTTTCAAAGAAAACTCGTCGATGAATTGGATATTATTATTCGTCTCGCTTGAAGGGTACGGGATAGAGCCGGAGAGCAAGGCCGCGATGGCGGCGAGCCGGCCCGGAGCGGTGGCAAGCTGACACAAAGCAAAGAACAATGGTTCATGGTGGCGGTGATGGTGGAGTAAAGAGAGATAGGAGTTGGGATGGGCGATGGATTATTCGTCGTCGATGGCGATGGGATGGAGTGGAGGTGGGAGCGATAAACCATTGACCATGAAACAAAATGGCGGGAGAGAAACCTTGGGATATGGTGGTGGTCAAGGCACGAAAGTTTTAAGGCTTCAAACCGAGTTTTGACGAAGGAAAGTCTAGAGGCCGCACTCGCTCGGATGCGCGCCCGCTCTCGCTTGGCTCCGTGGTGTGGCGTGCGCTGGCGACGCGGTCACCGGCGCTGGTCATGCGCGCACCATTTTTGCGCGCCATCGTCACGCTCTTTGCGGAGAGAGAGAGACGATGGGCTTCTCGAAAGTTACTTAAACGGAGCCTGTAATTAAAAAAAAAAAAAACTTGCTCACGGCTTTGAGAAAACAACCGCCCAATTTTCCGGTGCCTTTGCTTGAGTATTTTTTTTTTTTAATTTTATAAATATTCAAAAGGAGTCATTGGATCATGCTTTCCATATAATCATGCTCTCATGATTATGCTCGCAAAAAAAAAAAAGCATGGAATCAAATCGAATTATTTTATCTTAAAAATAAACTCACCAAAAGAAGATAAACTTTACTCTTAGGATAGTATATCATATATCTACGAATCTTTAATTTTAAACTTAATTTAAATCTTTATATTTTTATTTGATTCAGTTTTATTTAGTAAAAAATAATTATTAGCAATTTATAGAAAAAAAAAAATCTCCAACATTGCATATCTAAAAAAATACTATAATTTTAAATTAAACTTTGATATATGTGTTTATCTATTTGTTTTGGTTTTAGAATCATTGCTCTAAAATTATTGCTGAAAATTATATTCAAATTAATATCTTTAAAATATTATATATATATATATATATATTGTTGCTTTACTAACTACGTAGAAGAAAATATCTTAGAAAATTTGAATGCTTGTTTCAAATATTAAAATTAAAATTTAGAATTCAAAAATAAAAAATTTTGAATTCAAAATTTTTGAAATTCAAAACCCTTGACACAATTATTATGTCTTAACTATTAATTGGAAGTGTGTGCATAATTATTTTCATTATTCCTATCTTGAGTTAGCAAAGATTTTGCATTCAAATTTTGAATTTAGTTTTAAATTTAAATTTCAAATTTCAAAATCTAGAAATTTGTCTTGGAAGCCATTAAATAAAAAATTAAAACTATAAGTCTAAACCCTAAAAATTTTGTTTGTGCATGACCTACTAAGCAACCAAAATCTCGTAAAATAGCTTCTTTTAATGGCCATAATGCCATTAAACCTAAAAAATTCAATGAATCCTTTTTTAGGAGATGGCAAAGGTAGGTTAAATACTGCTTGATCACTTTTGGGTTGATTTCAGCCATTGACAAACAATCATCTAATTTTGGCTCATAACCTTCCTCATCTAGTATGGTTGAGACATCTTTTTTTAGCCTCCTTTCAAAGACTCCTCAAGAAATTAATTTTCATTGTCGCTATAAGATCCTCAATGCCTTGTCTAATTTTCTTTAAGATGCCTATCTTCCTTAAAAAGTAGCTAAGGAACTCTAGGATGCTATTAAGGTAGAGTATGAAATGAATGATGCCAGCTAAGACCATTCCACCATTTTTAAGTTCTGTAAGCATGCCATGATGCAATCTAAACCAACAAGTTTTCAGATCCATAAATTTCAAAATCTTCTTAAAAAAGCTCAATTAATTGATTGTAAGTTTTTTGAAAATTATAAGGTTCAAGCCTTAACTCACTCATTTCCTCCATTTTGATCAACCTTTTCATGATAGTTAAGTTATAGGTAAGATGACTTGATCCTGATAGAAGTCATCAATTCTGTTAGGGTTGAAAAAGTAACAAAGTAAATTAAAGGTCGAGTTATACCAATAATAGGTTTAAGGTTGGATATCCAAATGGTATTAGGTCATAAATATCCTTGAAGGACTCACCTTTATAAGAATTATTGGATAAGGCTACGATTAGGGTTTTTGGCTAATTCTAAAAAATTTGCATAAAAAATCAAAGTATCAAATGTAAAGCCTTTAATATATGTTATAGAACGATAAACCTGTGCTCTGTGTGATATATTGAAGTTTGAGTCAAGAATGTAGTTCAAGGTCTATTACATTATGGCTTATTCAGATAGATATAATTAAAACTAAATAAAGTTCAAGTTCACTGGATACCTCACTACTTGTATGTTATAAAATGACTAGAAATTTATGTTAATTGATTTTAATATCTTTAAAAAATTTAAATATTTTGTAGGGCATTGTTGGAAAACTATTGTTTTAAAAAGAAAAAAGTTTTAAATTTTGAAATGCATCTGGGGCATGCATGTGTATGCTTGCTTGACTCCATGGCATGGCATGTGGGTGCGATGCGGTCGTGGGCACTCATCACAAGCACTCATCATGTAGGATATAGCGTCACAAGCACTCATCATGCAGGACGTAGGCAGGGACACGCACACGAGTACAGGCAAGTCCATCATGCATCGTCACTCTCATGTTCCATGATGATAAGCCATTGGTCCTCTCTAAAGGTTACTTGAATGGAACTTATAAAAAGGCTTCCGATCTAGGGTCTTTGAAAGAACAATCTCTTGCTTCCTTAATCCTTTTGTTCTAGGTTTATAGTTTTCTTTTCCTTTATTTCTTTATTTCCTCTTCCTTCATCTTTTTTTAATATTTTAGACATCCAAACGAATCGTTAGGCTGCACATCCGCATGATTGTATTCTTAAAAGAAGGATTAAATTGAGTGAGATTGCTGTACCTTGAGAATAATAAACTCACCAACAATTGTATTATATGCTTCGATTTAAGCAAGTCTCTCAATTTCATATTTAATTCGAGTCTTAATATTTTTATTTGATTCAATATTATTTAATAAAAATTAATTATCAGTAATTAAAAAAAAAAAATTTGCGACAGAAGCATTGCGCCAAGCTATAGAACAGCATAAGAACAGGAGTTATCAGGGACATTGCACCGAGAGCCCCATGGCATTTCCCATATTATTTTTAGCGCTGGCCGAAATGACGCTACCGTTGGTGACTCATCTCGAACATATACCCCTTCCCGTGGTCTCCAAAGCAAAAAGTTAAGGATGGGCCAACTCGTGACGAGGAAACGCTCTTTCCAGCGGCGCAATAAGATCACATGAACGGTGGTCTCGCTAAATATACGCGCCGGCTCTCTACCGCATAATGGGAACCTTGTGACGCCCGCCCGCGGCGCGTGGCATTCTGTGAGTGAGAATTACTTGACGTACGATCCCTAGCACTTTTTAGCTTCGTTGCTTGAAAGAAACAAAGGGAATCCCTGAGACATTGACGGTAGCTTCGCAACGTTTCCCATTAAAACACGACGAATTGAAGACAGATTCCTGCAAAGCTTCTCAGCCTCGATCTTTATTCCACGATAACTACCATCTTGATGTTTGGCAATGCAAAACTTTAAGAAGCGTACGCCATTTCGTCAATCAGGGAGAGAACTAAGGCATCCACGAAATAGCTGACTGGTAAAATGCCAGTAAGTTTGCCAAGCAAAGTTGAATTGTTATACGAATTTGGCTTTCTAATGTTGAAAAATAAGGAAAGAAAGATTAAAGAACCTCCTCCTTTGCAATATAAGTCAAAGGTATATTCTCTTTATCTTATCTTGACTCCACTATGCTTTCGGCGTTGACAGTTTGAAAAATTGAAATGTCTTCTCGCCGAAGTTAAGAATATTTGACGTAGGTGGCGGCGCAAAGGAGAAGAGGGATCTCATCACCAAAAGCATATTTGCTCACTCTAGAAAATCGAACATATTATGTCACGACCTCAGTCCATCGATTTCTAAGATGAAGCGCCCTTGGGATCGTAACATATTAAATCATCCATTAGCTAGCAAAAATGCCTCCATAAAAAAAAAAAAACCCGTAGCATATTAAGTCACGTAGGTATGATAGAATATATGGAGGATCCGAATTTCTCTCTAAATTATTATTTTTTCTTTGTTAATTCCTGCGTTGACTTGAACATTGAGGATTCTTTCGAAGAAAATCTTTATACCTTTTTTTTAAAGTAATTTTATTTCAGTTTAATATACATACACGTAAACTTATCTCAGTTTCATGGCTATAATTGAGAGTCAGGGGAGTTTGAATACAGTCAACACAAGGTTATGCTGTAAAGCTTGAGAAGCTTCTAGAAAAAGAGAGAGAGAATGAGATGCGATTATTAAGGTGGCAGAATGGAATTTTTGCTGTTGGATGGCTGGTTTTGGACACGTGCCTATTGGGAATTCGGATAAAGGCATATCGACAACTTATGGTCACCGCGTACAAAGCATGCACGTGCAAGATTCTTGGAGAGGAATTAGAGCTAAGTTAGGAGGGCATCTGGAAGATTATTTTTGCCCACCGCCGCCAGCAGTCTTTTATATATATATATATATATATATTGCCTTGGAATGAGAGGGATGGAGCAGTACCGTGGAAGGTAGCCGAAAGA
The DNA here is from genome assembly GCA_017589505.3 of Metroxylon sagu. Taxonomy (NCBI): domain Eukaryota; kingdom Viridiplantae; phylum Streptophyta; class Magnoliopsida; order Arecales; family Arecaceae; genus Metroxylon; species Metroxylon sagu. Next base: position 31,581 of record JACVBY030000267.1, read on the forward strand.
GAGAAGCGGGAGTAGAATCCAGGCATCTGTGGTCGGACCACGAGATCGCACGTGCTCCCGGGCAGAAGATGGCTATAAAATGCTTCGCTGTCGCGTATATGCATTCGGCGAGGAAATATTATGCTTCGCCCGTGGACCACGATGCGATTTGATCGAATTTGTGCTCAAGAAATTAATATATTCAAATTTAATTATTATTAAAAATATTTGATTCTAAATTTTATATATATATATATATATATAGGGAGAGAGAGCTGCATTTGAATATAGTTAAGTTCAAAATTCATTATCTTTCTCATTCTTACATTCATAGAAATTTCTAAGCTATCTTACTTTATTTTTTTATTTTTTTATTTTTATAATTCGTAGACTATGTGAAGCCCAAAATGAGAAAGATAACTGGATATAAGCTTGAATAAATTTGAATATAACCACGTATACCTCAAAAAATATATATATATATAATTCTCAGATTTTCATCCAAAATTTATTTTGATTGTCAAATTTTCGATTGTTGCAATTTAGTCTTTGGTTTTTTAAAAATATTATGTTTTGGCGTTTCATTATATAAAGTTAGTTAAAATGTTTCGTACTGATAATCTATATGTATGATAAGTAATAGTTTAGGATAACACGTTAGTTATTTTATAAATTTTAAGTAATGTTATGTAGTAAGCTATTTGGAATATAATATTTTTATTCATAGGGGAGTGAACCATAACAATTGAAAGGTTAAGAATCAAAATAAATTTTGATTGAAAGTTTAAAGAGCAAAGGTATATTTTGGCCTTGATTTTATAGATGAAAATATTCATGGCTGTTATATTGATGTCATATCGGGACATTTTGGTTTATATAGAGCAGTGATTTTTAATTAACTCAGACGCAAATGACTCGTTAATGGCCTACTTATTATTCCAGTACTGTGATTTTGACATGAGTTTCTATCTCCCAAGCTGCAACGATGCCGAATAAAGGTTGAGCTAGAAAATCTGCTATGGGTCTCAATCCAGTTTGCACGTAAATTTGGAATAATTGGTGGTTAGAAACGTCAATGCATGTTTTGAGAAGTAGACCACGTTTGATTCGTGGAAAATTTGGTTTGGATCGGCTGCTAAAAAAAAAAAAAAAGAGAGAACAAAAAAAAAAGCTTCCAGAACGTTGAAAGTTTGTGAAATAACAAATAGAAAATGCTACACTAAAATGAAAATAAATAAACAATTGTATAAAAAATTATGGCTAATGCTGCTGAGATACGAGGTCAGTCCTTGGCTTCAACCCCATGTACAAGCAGTACTCAAGCACCAATTATCATTGCTTCTAACCGGCTAAGAGACATACATACATACATACATATATATATAAATATATATACACATGCATATTATGATGGTTATTGTCCTAATCCATTCATTGTTATTGATACTTTTTTTTGGACTTCATGACAGTGGACAAGATTTCTTTGCATATACACGGTAGAGTTGCACCTTAACGCTGCATTTACTTATCTTTTTTACTAGTCTTTTTATGCTAAAAATTAAGCGTGTTAGGGGATTCTAGAGTTTTTCTTTGGAGAAAACCATTCAATACTCAAGTCAGCTAAATATGGAGGAGTGTTTTAGGTCTCTTGAACTAGCAGCTTAGGGCTTAAAGAGAGAGTTGAGAACTTATTTTGCCTAGGATGACTTGGGTTGCTTTTATCAACGTTTGGAGGAGTTTGAGCTGGACACTTATATTGGATGACTCTTATTGAATCTTGATCTTGAAGGAGATTATATTTTAATAGGAATTAGTTAGTTAATTTTCTTATAGTATTGGGTTTATCATATATATAAAGAGAGTCATAATTAAAGTTGGATAGTGTAGCCACCACGAAGGGGAATCCTTTTCTAATTAGAATTTTCTCTTCGTATGGGTATTTAGTTATTCCACATATCACTATAAGATTAACCAATCAAACTAACTAATATTATTTGCCCTCCACTCTCAAGAGTTAAGTTTGAAGCTATATTCAAGTTATGAAAGTAACCCTACACGTAGTATTGTTGATTTATCTTAGGTTTATAAGATTTTTACTATGTGACTGTACTATTATGTAACATATTTTTTATTAAGTTATGTAGTATTTTCCTTTCAATCGAGATATCTAATAGCTTATCTTTGATTGACCTGACTTGTAGCTTATAGCCAAGTTATATGATAGCTCAACTCTAATCGAGCAATTGAATAACTCATCTTCAAATTTTCTTTTTGGTATTACTAAAACTGACTAGTCTTATTGGCCTAGGTGCAGTTGAGCTCAAACTTACAAATTACGCAGATGTATTTGTAGAGAAAGGATCGCTATCACAGGTTAAATATATACCTAGTCAATATCGAGCTAAGGAGGATTCGTTACTAATTTGATTTCAATTTTAAGCCCAACTGAACTGAAAATGGTTGATTAGTTTTCTAAATCGTTGAATTGACTGGCTTGAGTTGATTTTAAAATTGAGCTAATGGAGTTGAGGTACTTAGACCTAGCTGTTTGGGCCAAGGTGATTTAGTCCTTGGTTTAAAACTAACCTAATCTTTGATTAGATTGGCCCATTACGTCTCATAACATTTCAAAAAGGTTGGCTTTTAGTATAGAGCATAGCTCCTTTAATTATTTTTTCTAAGTTTTTCAGGTTAACATTGCAACTCCATACTTCAGTCAGTGGAGGTGAGGTAAGTCGACTCTATTTAGGATCCTCTTTTATTTTTTACTCAATCTTTTGGGCAGCATCGTTCGTTGCTTTCTATTCATTACTTTTTATATGGCATCAATCTATTTATACTTTTTTTTTGGGTCTTTATATTAATGAATATATTTATATCATCACATAGTTCACGTATTATACTTTGTTTTTTTTTTTTTGTTTTTGTTTTTGCTATGAAAAGATGGGCTAACCAATTAGCGATCGGCAAGTTCATTAATTTCTTTATCTTTGCTTATGGGTGCTCCATTCGTCCAGAAGGTTTGCAACTTTGAGTGGTAAATTCTCATCTCTGAAGGATAGGATGGAGTAAGTCCTACGCCAAGAAGTTTGGCTCAAGAGGCCAACTGGTCAAGATCAACTTCAAATCCTACCATTCTTTATCAATCAACCAATAGCAGACCCTCGAACGAAAACTTGATTTTCTACCTAGCGAAACATCTTTAGCCATGATAACTTTAAATAAGAGAAGGCATCCCATTAGCAGTAAATGGGTAGCCACTATGGCTTAAAAATAAGACACATCTTTAGCCATGATGGCTTTAAAATAAGAAAAGGCATCCAATCAATACTAAATCGTGCCATCCCTTCAAATACGAACCAAGCAAGAACCATTTTAAAACGGCCCCTCTTCCGACACAAAGCAAGCAAGGCTTATTTTAAAAAGATCCATCCCATGTAATTTAGTGCCATATTTCAGTGCCTTTTTTTTTTTTTTTTTTTGTTAGCCCAAATCAACATCCATTGAAAGTGACATGGGGGAACATTACCTACATTTGGAGATAAAGAAAAGCTAATTCAAAGACCCTCCCCCTAGCTAAGGCATCCTCTCATTGGTTTATTGGCAAGGAGAGGATGCCATTATATTGTTTATTGCATAATGTAGAAGAGGCGGTCATTTCGAACATAGACCCATAAATATGATTCAAATCCAATACGAAGTTAACGAATTCAAATTGTATATAAATAAGTTTGGATCAAAATCAGATTAATCTGTTAAACACGATTAATAAATAAGTTGAAGCACGGATCAATCTACTAACCCAAAATTGACTCGCTATTGATCCCGTTATTAAATAGGTCAATTTATGTAACACGACCCACCAACCCAAATATGGCCCGCTAAACCTATTATTTAAGTTAATGTTATTTTTTAATTAATTATTATTTTATGAGGATGATTATATGCTTATGTTGTGATTTTATGCTTAACTCTCTTTTTTTTCTCTTGAATGAAAAAGTTTTTGTTTATGCATTAGTTATAATTTTTAATATATAATTACTTTATAAATGAATTAATATTAAACATGTTATCCAGGTTATACGGGTTACACGGATTTTATATAAGTTTTATGCGTTATACAGATCACATGAGTTACACAAATATATAGGTTAAATGGATTATGCAGGCTGTGTCATGTAACCTATGCAATACACAGTCGGATTCGGATTTAAATTTTTGATTCGATTAATAAATGAATTATGTTTGAATTGATCCATTTATTATTATACTTTGAAGTTAATCAGCGTAATAATTTACCATCTCTAGAGTGCATCCTTGGTTGGATCAAAGAAATGGAACGAGCCCTTTCTAGTTCTTCTATAGGAGAGAAGTTTAGTGGCCTCTATGTGAATAACAACCTTTAGCTTCAGTGTTAAAACTCCATTGACAAGCATAATGACCTCTCTCCTAACGATATAATTAGGAGTAAAAGGCATCATTTCGTAGAGATGCATCTCATCCAAACTGATACTAGACCCCTTTAGCGTGCGTGCATTTGTTCTCCAAATTAATAATGCAAGCAGAGCACCGAAGACTACTGATATTTAAATTTTTTACGGCTAAAATATATCTGAGAATTATTATTATTATTATTTAGTTTTTTTTGGCCCCCTTTCTTAGTGGGTTATGCGCCGAGATGGATTCCCTGACAGATTCCGTAGCTAAAAAGCTTTCTTGCGGTCCACACCCACTGAGTTTTATGTCTAGCAAAGCAAGGTTATATTCCAACTGACGAGCAATAATTTGAGCTAATGAAAGTTGGAATAACCTACCCATCCTGCTTAATGGGTCCATTATGGAGACGATCAAAAGATTGATTATTCTTAAACTAGATTATTCTAGGTTGTTCTTTATTTATTTTCTTCTATTTTAAAATGAAGCTTTGATACGGCTTATGCAGAGAGTTGACCAATGTTCACACCAGTAAAGATGATAGAGATTGCACTATAATTAAAATATTAAAGATTACAAAAGTTATCTACTCACGGTCTTTGTCTCATAAAATTTTAAACTCATATATATCCAATAAAACTACAATACCTCTTCAGAATTCTTCATCTTCATAGATTTATATTGAAGTTAAGGTTCCATATGCTTATATAGAGAAAAGATATACAGCATCCTCATATACTATACATACTAGGAAATATCTTTATTAAGCTTATTAAACTCAAAACAAACTCTAGCATGATATGACATCTCATTAATTTGGATATTAATTTAATAATTTAAAATTTTAATCCTACATTGGATGGTTAAAAATTATAAATTCACTTAGATATAAATCCTAGTTTTAAGTAATGTAATCTACTAGGATATTTAAGTAGATAGGATTTATTTTTATCTCTCTTTCTTCTAAGGTCACTGATAGGTATACGAATCTTTCTCTCTATGATAAAAGTCGTTTACAAAAAGATATATAAGTCAAATTAATCTTATCTCAATAGCTCTGATCAAACTCCAAGGGGCACAACTCTAAGTGATTAGATGGATGATGTAGGTAGATGCATCCACTTAAAAAATACCTAAACGTTTGTTCACACATCCTACTAATTAGAAACAACAAACTATAAAGTAAAGAATAGGGAAATTGAGTGAAGTCAACTGCATTTAAGATCAACTGAAGTCAACTGCATTTGAGATATCTTTATTTAATTATTTTATTAATTTTTATTGTATCTGAATTTGGCTAGTTCTTCTTATTCTTTTTTATTAGAGTACACTTCAAGAAGAATAAGCAAAGATTTTTTTTTTTGTATCTTGTGAGTAGACCATTAATAACTGTTTGCAGCTAGATAGAAAATTCTACCATAAAGAGAGTGCTGCTCATGGTGTCCCTTGAATCGGAAAACATTGTTGTTTAACTATTTATTTGTTTGATGTGCATAAAAAAATTGTATAACATAGAGATAAGCAAATTTCCAACAATCAACGCTTCTACCGTACTCAAAGACTTCCCTTTGGTTTAAAGTAGGAAATTAATAAGAGCGTTAGAAACGCTATGAACTACTTCCTCATCTTTGATTCCAGAAGTTTAGAAGTTTAAGAGATGCCTTGTAGTGGGTGCCATGTGATGACAGCAGGACTCAAATTTCTGGCACCTTATCACGTGTTAGCCAAGTTAGAGATCAAATATTGTGCTGCCAAATGGCATGACATGTGGCACCATATATACCAACAACACTTAACCTAATAATTATGTACGACAGGCCTTTAAATTAAGCAGTCAAACAGTCCAACCCCTCGCTGGGGTCACCTTAAGAAAGAAGAAAGAGCAATATAGCATGACTACAGACACACAACGGTTCCACCAAGCATGCTAACAAGAATGCATGGAAGGCAAATTCAGAGCAAAGTTCAAGCCCCTCCTGCTAGATTTCTGAGCTTTGCCATGCCATTCCAATAATCGCATTTGGCAAAGACAATCACTGAAGTTATTGTTTTATCGCTTCTTTGAGGGTTCACCTCTTGGAGAGTACCTCTACAACCTTAAATTACATGATTTATCGGAGTTAAATAGATTATGATTAAAATATACTTTTTGATCTTCAAATTTTCTCTTAAAATTTATTTTATTCTTAAATTTTTAATTATTATAATATACTTTTTTTAGTTAAAAATTGATGAAATAGATGATATAAAAAAAGTTTTAGAATCAAAAGTACATTTCTATTAAAAAGCATATATAATTACCAAATATTCAGTCAAATTGTGATACCTATTGTCTAAGGGAAAGACTACTTATGTTTGATATCAGATATGTCAATTCTCATTTAGGCCCAACTATACAACAAATCGCATCATTCTCTCTCTCTCCTTTTTTTTTTTTTTTTTTTTTTTTTTTTTGGAAAAATATAATGGCATGGGCAAAGATTCTGGACCTAAAGTTTGGGAAGATATTGGCATACATTGTGTTAAAGCAAGATTATATTCAAAGAGCTACTAGTGCATGGCCTTATATAATAAAAGTTGGAAATTTTTAATCAATAAAATAGTACCAAAGCACCTATATATATATATATACATTTGATGAGTGAGCAGGTATACTTATATATATTCGGTTAGCACTGATGGATATAAAAATATTGACATTTCTTAATATAAGTCTTTTATATATATATATATATATATATATAAAACATTGGATGGTCAGGAATGCAATCGGACGTAACAGCACTTTTGCCCGTGACCTCACGAAAGTGAAATGATGTGATGCCATTAACCGTTTTTTGGATGCTTTGGAACATATTTAATTACATTAAACTATAATAATGAGGAACTGAGGAGCGATTTCTTTTTCATCTTTAGCTTTATTCTTCCCCGAATAAACCGTCTCAGTCTAAACAAGAACCTACTTTTATTACGTAAGTGAGGTCAAAAGTTTAATCCAAATGCTATCAATTTAAAATTTGAGTAAAATAATTTGACTGGTACGTGCATCTAATCGAAAAGCTTCCAACCCAAAGCTGGCCCAATCACGGCCAGGTCAGAGTTTTAGGCTGGCCCGGATACACACTAACGTAGTAGAAAAATGGAAGGTAAAATTCTCAATAGGTCCCCATTTTTAAAATTAATGATATTTTAGTCCGTGTTTCTTACAAAAACTTTGTAACTGTTCCCGGGTTACTCTTATGCAGTAAAATTTTTCTGAAAAACTACTGCATAAAATCATAAAAGACAAAATTCATCATAAGTCTTAGATTTAAAACTAATTATATCTTCATCCGGCAAACCTATCCTTAGGAAAGAGCTCGAATGCCTCTCCTTCCGTTCTACCTCTCCTATTCCACCTCTGGTGATTGTCTTCTTGTTGACAAAGAAGCTCACCTCTCTCTCTCCAAATTCAGTCCCTTGAAAGGTTGAAATCTCTTCCAGGCCCACTCAAGGAGGCAGCCTATTATGATGGAGATCTAAACTTGGGAGCCCCTTCCATTCTCTTCCCATCTTCTTCCTCAGAATTAATATCAGAAGGTTTGCTGCAAATGATTTCATTCAATCATCCATAGTTTCCTTTTTATTTTGAATTTTTTGAAGGTTAAATCTGAGTTCTCCTTATTTTTTAGCTAAACAAATCTTTCTTTTCTTTCCTTAGTTCGAGCTAAAATGTTTTTATTAAGCTAGTACAGAAATTATTGACGTTCGAATCTAGCTTCGATATGCCAATCGATGAGAAGGATGGTAACTCAAATGGCAAAGCACTCAACCGATTTATGTGTAAACTTTTGTATAAGAGAAAGTGAGGAAGAGGTTCAAAGAGTTTCTTTGGTGAAAACTTTACTCTTTGGTAAAAACTTTCCAATGTTCAAGTCATTCCAAAAAATGAAAGGCCGAGAGTTCTTTATGCTAGCATTTTAGGATTTTAAACTTAAGTTGTAGCTTACGGCTTATTTACTTGAAAAGTCTAGGGTTATTTCTATGGGTGCTTGGAAGAGTTCTCTTTGGATCAGTCTACTTGGAAAAGGATGGCTCGGATAAGTTATATCCCTGAAAGAGCAGTGCTTGTAGTGGAATCCTTTCCAAATAGAGTTTATAGCTTATTTACTTAAGAGGTATGGAGCTACTTTTATAGGTGCTTAGAAGATTCTTCTTTGAATTGGTCCACTCAGAGAAGGACAGCTTGAATGATCTATATTTCGCTATGTGTTGCTATTAAGTTAGCTTACCGGCTCATACTAATCACTTGCCTTCCCTTTCAAGGCTAAACTTAAGTTCATACTAAAGTTATAAAAGTAGCTCGATTGGATTATGATTGGCTTGTTTTAAGCTTCTTTTGCTCAAATGTGGTGATCTGTTTAAGCTGAGTATAGATTGGGTTGGACTGAGTTCAATTCTACTTATAGGCATTGATCAGTCTTAGAATTTAATCGAGCTCAATGTGATAGTGTGCTATCGTTGAACTTGAATTGTGATCAGATGCCATGGTATGCCACTTCTAGCTTAGCTCATGGTCAAGTGCCATGTGGTTCTCATCGTAGTTAGTGCTGCGTTTATGAGACCTTAAAAAAGCGTGGAACATCTTAACTCCATCACTCCCACTTTGTTGTCTATATAAGCAAGGAGGGAGAGAACTCATTTGCTCCATACTCTAACCCAGCTTGATCTAAGTCTTTAGATGCTCCCCAACCTTTTGTCATCCCTCCTTTGGTTGGTTTTTTTTAACTCCTTGTAGGTATGTCCTTAAACTCTTACTTAGGTTGATTATCCATTCCCATGTATTTGGAAGAGAAGACCTATATTCTTAGAACGAAGGAGCGTATTCCTTAGAAGAGTCGATCCGATGCGAATACATTAATGGTATTTCAACTTTTTGTTTAACTATCTTTGGTCAGAAGGATAGAGTCTCCAAACTTCAGTTAAGTTAGCTTTACTTTTATGAGAATGCTCTAAAAGCAAGACTTAGATTATCCATTCCTTGTTAATAGTTTGATTAAAAAAAGAAAAAGAAAAAATAGCTTCTTTTTCCCTTAAAAAAAGCCTCCAATAAAAAAGTCATGCACCATTATTAAAAAAAAAAAAAAATTATAAACAACTGCACAAAAACAAGTGTTAATATAAAAGAGAATCAAACCATAACCACTATGAAAGCATATCACATTACAATGCCATTACACTAAACATAACTATTGAAAACTTTGTCGAAGCAAAAAAAATTTTATGTTAAAAAAACCTTTTTACATTAAAACGTAATTAATGCAAACATACACATGGGTCAGAAGCAGAGAAAAATCTTTTAATTTTACTGTATTATATTACATAGTTACATTTAAAATATTTCACCTTCGATCCATAAATACAACTAAACGCACCCTAAGCTAGATGTAAAATGCATTGGGCCTACATTTTTTTTTCAGCTAGAGAACAGCCCTAACCTATGGTTTTACGCCATCGCCTCAACGAGAACCCCCTTTCCCACCTCGCTAGCGAGCCATCATCCCCATCACCGAAGCTTTGTCGACCATTTTCACTCAAGGATTGCTTCTTTATCCTCTCATGCCCTGCCCCATACCTCTTCTCCTCCATGCCTTTCATCTTGGCCTTCCATCATCCTCTGGTTCATCCTTTCGGTTGAGGCCCTGACCTTCTCCTCCTTCCCATTGTGTGACAACCTAAATCAGGATGGCAAACCAAGCACCCAGCTTCCCTCAACTCTGACTACTGTCCAGCTTTTCCTTGATAAAATGTGAGGAGAATAATTTTAACATGGTCTTGGAACATTCTCCCATTGCAAAAAATATATATATATATATCCTTTCACAAAGCAATCAGGACCAATTAAAAGACAGCAGACCTTTCAATGATTATCATAAAGATGAGAGAATTGTCAGCATTCATTGAATACAGATTTGGAACCGAAGAAGTCCAACTTAATAATAATAACAGCAGCAGCAGCAGCAGCAGCATTACAAGCACTGATCACAATAATGTATAGAAGAAATCACTGGCATTCCGAAAGCATTCAGAAACTCTACACCTTCCCTCAATACAATAATAAATTGGCACGAGTTCAGAAGGATAAACTAAAAGAAATCGAATTCAAGATAGCCGTCCGAACCTTTGTCAGCGGCAGCGGTGCCCTTCTGGCTTGTTGACGCCACCGGAGGACCTCGGTGCCGTTCGATCTCAACGGGCCTTGGGATCTCTGGTGGGCTCGCGCACCGTATCAAGGCCCAGTTCACGCCCTCAAAGAATGGGTGCTGCTTTATTTCCGTGGCACCGCGCTTGTAAGCGAGCCGGTGCTGTGGCTCCTTCACGAGCAATCCTCTGATGAGATCCCTGGCCGGAAAGCTCACAACCGGCGACTCTGGGAACCGCAGGGGCTGGCCGACAACGTTAAACAGAGTAGCTCGGTTACCCGATCCCTTGAAGGGGGTTTTCCCAAACAGAAGCTCATACAAAAATATCCCAAGAGTCCACCAATCCACGGCACTCCCATGGCCCTCACCCTTGATGATCTCGGGGGCCAGGTACTCGTGCGTGCCAACAAATGACATGGACCGAGCATCAGTGGGCTCCGCAACGAGCTCAGGCAAGGGGCTGACTTGGTTGCCAGTCTCAAGCTTTGGCTTCCGCTCCTTCTTGGACTTGGAGGAGAAGAGGCGAGGGGAGAAGCAGGTGGTGGGGGCCATGCAGGAAGGCTGAATGCAGGATGGCTCAATGCAAGTAGGCTGGACGCAGTAGACCTGGTGGTTCTTCAGGAAAACATCGGAGTCAGGATTGGAGGACTTGATGAGCGTAGGGCTAACGGCGCAGCGGAGTGAGAGGTCGAAGTCGGAGAGCATGATGTGGCCATCTTCTCGGACGAGGACGTTCTCTGGCTTGAGGTCACGATAGACGATGCCGAGCATGTGTAGGTATTCCAAGGTAAGGAGGACCTCTGCTACGTAGAACCTGCATTAATAAAATGTGAATAAGAATCAGATAAATGAGCATGTTCCATGGATTGATATTTTTTTCACTACCCAATGCCATGTGACCTTGTGAAGAGATTGGACGTTACGGTTTTCTAGGTCTCATCTGTATTAAAAGCAGATTAATGGTTTCAAAATTACTCAAATAGTAGTTTCAGTATTGCATCTTGTTTTTTTTTTTTTAAAAAAAAAAAGAAAGTTAAAACATGGGCTGTCTAATTCTAAATCCTGCCTCGTGGAAGTTGTTTGATGGTTTTCATTTCTTATATTTAATTTAGATTAAGGACTAGATAAACCACATCTCACAAGTAACAAAGGTTGATTTGGGACTTAAAGAATGGTATTTCATAGATGGAGGCTGTGATGATCGCAGTTATAAACCTGAACCTCTGATATGAGGACTAAGAAAGTAGTCAAGTGGATTGTGCAAGCATCCTTGAAAGGTCATATAGATTTCCCAACTTCAGGCTCTTCAAGAGGATGAGTTCTGTGATTAGCTTCTGCCCCCTTTTTCTTTCCTCACTCCATCTAGTTAGAGCATCGCTAAACCAACAGCCTATCCAGAGAACAAAAGACTTGACACTATCTAATAGCAAAGATCTTATATGTCAGTCAAGCTGGAGAATTTCTCAGCATTCTACTTCTACGTCACCTTTTGTCCAAGACAAACAGCAAAATCATCCTCAATGACAGCATAAATAGAAATGCTGCATGCATAATTCCCACAAAAATTGGTTAATCCTTTATTTTCTAGTAACTGTAAATGGCTAAACAGTACGTCACTGGTCAGCATATCCATGACTACGAATACCCAAAGCAACCGCACCAGTATGCAAATATTTCCAAGGCTATACTGGCACGTTCAATGGAAGCTGATGGTCATCAACTGTCAACTTATACCATACATATGGCAGGTATACAAGTCTCACCTGAGTTCTTCTTGTAACTAACACAGAAATATCATTGGTTACTAATGACCAGCATAAGAACGATTTGCCACATGCAAACATACACCACATGAGTTAAAATCCCATTGTCATTCATGTGGGAAAAACTTGAACAAGAATAATAGAAGGATCTTTCAGAATGCCCAATGCCCAAATGCATATCCCAGCTACTGCCTTCAGTAAATGAGCCTCCTTTTGCAAAGGAAAAAAAGGGGTAAGTTTGCTCTCTAAGATATCCATTCTTGAGTTTGGGCTCCAAACCACCTTGTCCGCCATAACATGATGGCGGTCTAGAGCTAAAGTATCAACCTGTTTGCAACTTAATAGACATAGTGAAAAAGGCTACTCCAAAAGAATTACTTGTTAATAATTTTATGAATTCTGCCTCAACCTATCTTCACCACAAGCAATTTTCAACATTGATTTTTCTACCTATCTGGAGTACACAAGATCAGAATGAAAAAAGCGACTGATTTTCTTTATATTTTTCACTGCTCAATCCTGGTCTCTGTTTTGGTCCATGTATGCTTTTCTGGAAGCAGTTTTTCCAGAATCTAGACCTCAAAAGTCATTACTATGCAAAGAAAAAGAATTCCCATAAAAATCATTCTTCTCTCCTATTTCGTATTTTAGGTATATTTTTACTGATTTTGAAGTAATTTCCATCCTCCACTTCTGCTCACCATTCCCAGATAACTAAAAAGCCTAGTGAAACTCCAAGACACATGCACATATTTAGTAGCACCAGATATCATATCATTTGCAAATAGCATAGGAAGGATCATTTCACCCATGAATATGCAAGCTTTTAGCCATGCCAATTTTGCCAAACAGAATCAGTATACCTTTTACTTCAACTAAGGTCTCCTAAAACATTCAATGGCCAGCAATGAAAGTCTATCATGCAAAACAAATACTCTCTTCTTTTTTTTTTAAAAAAAAACCTTTTGCTTCAACAAAGAATGCAAATTGCCAAATAACAAGTGCACCCCCTTCCGCCTCCACCCATCAACAAAAAGAAAACCTCTTTCTCTTTGGTATGAACCGAATCAGACCAAACCAACCCGAACCATCCAGTACCAAGTGGTTAAGAGTGTAAAAAAAAAACTGACACCCTTTCTCGATATGAGGTTTACTGTACTATACCGACTTATATCATATCGAACCAGTAATATACCAGTCCGAATCCTAATACTGGTTTTACAGACCTTGCTACATGGTGCAACATTAAGTAACCAGCTAAAAGCCAAAGACAATAAGCATGCTTAACAAGCATTAGAGTAACTGCCTTCTACACAGATGCAAATATATACATACATATAAATGTACAAATTTGTATAAATATGTATACCTAGACTTATATGGTGATATATTCAACAGACATGCATTTAGGACCCTAACCCAAAAAGTAGTAAACCACACTATCATGTGCATGAGCAAAAACCCTTGAACGGTCTGTCCAATATACAATCTACATTCATACTCAAACTATGAGAGATTATATATGAAAGCCAATATAAATGCATTCTTTATACAAAAGGCTTCAAAGTAATGTACCGGTCTCTTGTAGCTTCATCAACGTATATAGAGATGCTAACTTTAATAAAATCATATACAGGTTCAAACCTATTTCCAGGAATAAAACAAAATTACAAAACAGTCCCATGGCCATATAATTTTGCAGCACTCCATTTACCCAGAAGATACTAAGCCTAAGCCAAGCTGAGAACATGGCGAGGACCATTTGTTCTTTCTATTTAGGTATTGGACCCTACCATGCAAATTAATATCGATGGCATTTGGTCAATAAGTAAGGCAGGATGCATCATAAAATTTTGAATATTGGTGATATATTATGCTCCTAAATATTGTACAGATAATATAAACCACTTTTTAGAATTTAATAATCGAAGCAATCTAGATATTTAAAGTATACTAACAGTAAAACAGGCATATGCTAGTTTTAGTAAGATTAGAAATACAAATGAAATGCACTTAGAAGTCAAAAATTGCATCTATAAAGCTGATTTGAATTGGATTCATCTACCTACAATCTTATCGGATCTGATCAAAGAGGACCTGTTTGACTGGAAACCAACTGTCCTGTAATCCTAACACTTTCAACAGTAATTTGTTTCTTTATATTCTTTTTTTCCTGCAGAGTTAGTGATAAAAACAAATACTCATTGTTGTCTAGCCTAACGAATCACAGACTATATTTGGAGAATAGGACACCTCAGTTCACTACAGCACATATGTTCCAAACAATTGAGGACCGTTGAAATTCTGCCATATCTTTAGTAGGTCTTTTGATTTCAAATTCCATCTACTGTTTTATTTATTAATGTTTCAAATAATAAGTTTAATTATATTCGAAATGATGAAGCAATACAGATGCATCCTGATCAATTCAATCTCAGCTAATGGGTTTGCAGAGAGAGAGAGAGAGAGAGAGAGACCAGATGAAGAACATGTTTTAATGTCCTTATCCAGGTCAGTCACTCCAATAGCAATTTTAAAAAAGAGGTATGGCAGTGGGTGGCAATGGTATGGTGGCAATGGTGGTAAGTGGTGGAGCTATGAATGGTGATGGTGGTAGTAGATGATGGAGGTAGTGGTAATGGTAATAGTGGATCGTGGAGGTATGATAAGAGTGGTGGTGGTGATGGTGGATGGGTGTGGTAGAGACATAACGATGGTGGTAGTGGTGAAAGGTAGTGAAAGGGTGGCAATGGTAGATATATAGTGATGGTGGTGGGTGATCGTATGGTGGTAGTGGTCGTAATAGCAGTGGGGGTCGGTCATGAAGGGCAGGTGACAGAGTTGGTGATGGGTGGTGAAGATATGGTGGATGTAATGGTGATAGTGGTGGTGGTGGCAGCACTGATATAGTGATGATGGAATATAATGGGTATGGTGGAGATATGGTGGTAATGATGGTAGCGACGAAGGATGGTTGGTAGTAGTCATAGCATTGGTGGTGGGTGGTGGAAGTATAAAGGCGATGATGATAGTGGTGGTGGAGGATAGTAGGTGGCGGTTATGGTTGGTGGTGGTGAAGAATAGTTGGTCGTGAAGGTGGTGACCAGTGGTAGAGGTACAATTGTAAAAAATACAAAAAAAATGCTGCTTCATTTTGAAAGAAAAATAACAAAAAATAATCCAAAGATGTTTTTCCAACCTAATACACATTTGGAAAATTGGAAAACTATTTTCTAGTTTTATATTTCAAAAAACATTAGATTTGAACATAAAATCCTATTTTGTGTTCTCCATAGAAAAATTTTCTAGCAAATACTCCCAGTTTCCCACAACTAAACAGGCCCTAGGAGTTCCATTATATGATTTATTTACCATAAACAACCGTTAGAAACAGAACTAAAAGGTGGTATAGCTCACATATACACATGTTTAAAACAAACAAGCAAAAAGGCTTATCATCCATTGCTCCAAAAGAAGGCTTATCAACCCATACAATGAAATTCTATAGAGATGAAAAGGCATATATAATAGAGATCATAAGATATGGGTTCCTACTTGACAGCTTGTTCTGGAAAATATTTTCCAGGTTGCCTCTGTCGAAGCGTGTGCAGATCTCCTCCTGGGCAGAACTCCATGACCAAACATGAGAATTTATCAGTCTCAAAGTGCGTATATAAAGTAGGTAGAAATGGATGATCCAATAATTGCAATATCTCCCTTTCGGTCTGGGCTCTAAGCAGCTTTTTACGACTTGCAAGTGATCCCTTATCCATAACCTTCATCGCGAAACAACATTTAGTCCCATTCAATTCTGACAAATACACACTACCAATATCACCACACCCTAATTTCTTAAGTAGCCTGAAATGGCTCAAACCAATAACACCATCTCTAGCCCGGATGGCCTGGATTGCTTCCCATCTTGAATCATTTGCTTTGTGAGGCTTGTTAACGCTGCTGCTTAAGCTACTACATGTGCTTTCATCACTCATATCACTGCTTGTACTGGCCCTGCACATGCTACTCTTTCTACTCTCAACAAAATCAGCACGGTCACTTATCTTAGCACTTCCACTAGTCTTTGTCAGACTGCTGGTGCCTTCACTAACTTTAGCAGAAGCTGAGCTATCCTTCACGCTACCCTGCTCAGAATTTTTCTTTTCTTGATCTCCACTGCCTTCCAAGCCTGCAGTTCCATTTAATTGAAGCAGATCCACAGGATCATGTTCTTGGGTAGATTGCTTCAAACCCGAATTGGTTGGCTCCAGAGATTTGGTAACCTTTGCAGGAACCTTTTCAGTTGTCGAGTTAGCAGACACCTTATGGTGGTGATTTAATTTTGGGTCTGTTAGAACCACTGTAGCTGTATGCTTTGGTGTGCCCATCAGCATAGATTTCTGCAATATTCTTGGTGTGGTGGGCTCTGATTTGCTTGGCTTGGGAATTTGCAAAGGGAAAGGCTTGTGGGAAGATGGTTTCACTACTTGATTACCAGGTGCTTTCTGTTGCTGTTCAGAGAAGACCTTAGGAATAGACTTTGAAGCCATTTATTAGACCACTGATTATGGAATCTATCAGACCAAGATAACCCAAAACTCGTTCTACTGTTTTGAAAGGATATTACACCAGGCCACCTCATTGATAGCATAAAATGCGTCCTCCCCCATCACCATCACCACTAATATATGCTCGATGGGTATCTGCAAGAAAACAAACTCTAAAAAACATCACAACCATGAAAGTTTGCACAACCAAGGGCATATAACAGAACAATGTATAACGTATCATCATGGAAAGAAAATATTAACTATGGTAGCTTCCAGTCCATAATAAGCAAAAAGGGATTTATATCGAGAAGAGAAAAACTATCACGAACCAGGTAGCTAGTGCACACAGTGATTTTTCACCTTGAGAACAGAAGATCTACCCAATAATGGAGTAGCAACATAAAAGGAAGAAGCAACAACAAAGAACTCCACAGAACAATGGAGAACAGAACTAGAAATATTATTCAATTCAAGATGTTCTTTATAATGGAAAAGCACCTCTATTTATGGTTGTAAGACTAGAATTGAAAACAGATCAAATACAGATCAGATATTAATATATCCATATTTGCAACTGATTAGTAATCTTCATTTTACCAGTGCTCACTTGAGAGTACTGGATATCCTCCATAACATAGATGCATAAACTTATAAATTCAAAGTCATGATCTTAACATTCTTGTTATTGGAGATGTCCATAACTTCTCTCAACAGTGGTGACCTATCGAGGAAGTCTCATAGATTAAGCCTCCCATGAAACTCATGAAGCTCACCTTTGATAACCTAAGAGCCTATCATGATCTTTAAAAGATCTCTCAACAAGGAAACAAGAACCAAACCTTAATCTAAAGCACAACAGTGGAAAGGATTGATGGAGTGCCTAGAAGATGCTTCCGATGGCACATCCTCCTCCTAATCTAATCCTCTGAAGCAGTAATCACAATTGGCCGCATGATCATGCTCCACCTGTAATTCCACAATCTGTTCTCACAACTATTGGATCCCTACTTGGATCGATCTTCAGCACTGAAGCATTTCAAGTGCTTCAGCGAACCATGGCTTTAATGTTGATGTAGAATAATATTGACAAACTAGACCCACTCCAACGCCAAAATAGTGCACACAGTGATTTTTCTCCTTGAGGAAGAAAATCTACCAACCAATGAAGCACTGAGATAGGAGAAAGAAGTAACAACAAAGAATCCCCATGGAGCAATTAAGAATAGAACCAAAAAATTTATTCAATTCAAGATGTTCTTTATCATGGCTACACACCCCTATTTATAGTTCTAGGACCCCTTAAATACTCTCACACATGGGTCCACAATTACTTTTGCAAAGAAAAATAAGATCTTTAATTCATCTTATTGATTGGATAAAATCTCTGGCTCATCTTGATGTCAATCAATTGGATAAAAGATCCTTGGCTTACCTTAATAACAGGTCCTTCCATATCTATATAGATTTTATTGATACCTGACTTAATTAGATCTCTAGGATTATTTCTAATCTATAGCAGTCTTATAGAACTGACTTAGATCCAAACCCAACACTAGCCTCTTGATTCCTTTAGTCAATCATAGACACCAACAGAGATGAATATCGGCTAAGTCTGCAATCTGCATCAGTAAGCCTTAATTCACATAGAATCATGAGAACTATATTGGCGAAACCTAATGAACTTATAAGGATCTGCATCATAGAACCAATGAAGAAAGCACCGCACAAAATATTAGAAAACACGCACCTCCTGATACAGCAATTTTCCAATACAAAGATTCAACAAACCAAAGCGAATCATTACTTAAAACGAAAACATTTAGCAAGAGAAAATCACAAGCGCTAGTGCGACTTTAGTAACATCGATCATATTACTAAAGCGAATCAACAGGAAAGCCAATCCATATGAAGGTGAAATCTTTCCCCATAAAAGAGAAATTTGGACAAAATCGCACCCACAGAGGCATGATTCTCGTAAGTTATAAACAAGAAGCAGCAGGTGAGGGGTCATCCATTCATTCATCAAGTTCTATTTCATGAAACCCAAAACAAAACAACTGAAGATTTTTTTTTTTTAAAAAAAAAAAAAATCAAATAACGGACAATCAAGAACTGGCGATCGCACCAGCCACATCAAAATCAAATCTTTACAGAAAGAAAAAGCAATAAAAGCCAATTACTAAACTCCTCCAGGGGAGAAAACGAGGGAAAGAACGGAAGGGTCGCAACGGTCCACGCACACCCCCCCCCCCCCCCCCCCCCCAAATCCATCCATCGAAACCCTAACGCAGATCCAAACCCTCGAAGACAGAAAACAGCGAAAGGGAAGCGTAGATCCCAGAAACCCTCGCAGAAGTGACGAAGGGAGAGATCGAACGATACCTCGTTCCCCAGCGATCGCAGCTTTAGAGTTCCCCTTCATCAGATGCGAGGCAGTTCACCTGCAGGCCTCCTCCTCAGCACCCACGAGAGAGGATTAAAAAAAAATACAAAACAAAACAAAACAAAAAAGAGAGAGAGAGAGAGAGAGAGAGAGAGGTGCGCGTTGGAATCGGTCGGTCACAAGAGAGCGGTCAAAGGAAAGGGTAAGCCTCTTCCGGTGCTCCCCCAATTAAAACTTTCCTCATTTGCTTTATTGGTTCCTTTGTCTCCAGCCCAAAATCCAAGAGGGGGCATCAAGAGCCCCTCCCGACTCCAATTCCCCGCACTTGTCCCAACGCCTTTCAAATTTTACACCCCAGTCCCCGATAACTTTGCTCAGCTCCCCATGGCCCCTTCCAACTGCTCTCAGTATTTTCCCAATCCAACCCTCTACGTTCATTTTTGTCATCCATCGAGATGGCAAGCGCGTGCCTTCTCATCTCTGTCGTTTTTTTTTCTTTTTTTTTTTTTTTTTTTTGGCGGTGAAGAATATATTGACAGCAAACCTGACATATCTACTTAAAAACTTTCCTTTTAAAGAAAGAATTATCACATAAAAACCTGTGGAGCCCCCAGAGAGACGTGATGTTTCTTTCTAAAACGAGGATGCTTTCGGTTTTCTTGGGACGAAGGTTTTCGCCGTAGCATTTCCGAGCTTTGGAGGTGGTCACGAGCTTAGCACGCTTGTATTTTAACATCGAACATCTAGACTAGACGTAGAGATTACGTGGAAAGCCCAGTGCAGATGTATTTACCCAACTCTCCTCCTTTTTTCTTTTTTTTTTCTTTTAAGACTATTTGATCTAATCATTTTAAATGGTTATCATGCTTCACGATCATTATCCATGATGGACAAAAGGCATTAACAAAGTAAAAATATATTAATTACTAATACCATCTCATCCAGGGTTAGCGGTTCATATTGCTGAGTGAGTCATGTTGGTGTCGTATTGAAATTAAAATATAACATTAAATGAGTTGATATGAAAATAATATAATTATATTATATTATATTATATTAAAAATTTAAATGCCAATATTAATGGCATGATGCGATGCAGCATAATCTATTTAATAAATAAAATATATTAAATTAGCATGATTTATTTAACATAAATAAATATAATTTATTTAACACTCAATTAATACGAATAAATGCAATCCACTTAGCAAGATAAAAATAATATATTTCTTTTTTATAATTATATGCTAACTATTTTTTATATAAAATAAATAAATAAATAAGCTAAAAATATTATTAACTAAATGGATCCTAATTATATCACTTTCGAATTAGAAAGCTAATATATGATATAATATAATTATTTTATATCATAATATATCAATATGATTATGATATGAGTTCATTCAAAATTAATTCAAATTCATTTATCACGTATCGAATTCAAGTCATATTCATGCGTTACATTCAATTTTGCCATTTCTTATCTCATCACATCATGTAATTGCTCTCATCCACTTTAAGGCATTTATAGCAACTGCACGATAGGGATGCATTTATCTAATTCTCATATGATATTTATAAGCATTATTCTAAATATAGTAGGTAGATGAAATAAAATAAAATTAAAAATAATATTATTTTTGATTGACAATGGCCGTTAGTTATAAAACATAAGAACAAAACTTCTGTATAATTTATACAATTATCCACTCAACAATCCATGTCTGTACCATTATCTTATTTAAATCTAAAAAATAATGACAAACTCGTTAGAAAATATGGCAGATATGTATTACTTTTTTTTAAATGAGATTGTTAAACACCGCATGATCTCTTCTAAATGTTATTTATAATATAATGATTACAGTAAACATTCAAAAGTAATCTTTGTACGTCTACAAACAAAATGAATCTTCACTTGGATAGAAAAATATCTTTTCAACTGAACTATTGGGAAAAGATAATATAAAGAATTTAAATATGATCTCTAAAAAGAATCTTCTAATGCTCAAATTAGTTAAAGTAAATAGAAGAAGACCTAAAACCCTTCAAATGAGTACTACAAGCCTAAAACTGTTTAGCCATGAAGTATAAGATTGCTTTTATATACGTCTAAATGAAACCTTGTAAAAATTGCTCACTTATTAGTGAAAGGCTTCGATAAATTTGATTCTTAGATGATACTGTAACTACGATGGAGTTCTTTCGAAGTAGGATAATAGATCCTACTTGAACTAATCTACATTAAAGAGTTTTAAATAGTTAAATAATTTTAATAGAAATTATTTGTAAATAAAAATTTTTCTCTTTAAGAGGATAGGTGTAGTGCTAGATTCGAACCACCACATCAATAAATAAATGAGTGACAGCATATACATGACCATCATTTTTTTATGGACCGTGACACCCGTTGTATTGTTTTGTTTGAAAACTCTGCTATAGATTTCTCTTTGGGAACAACTCCACACCCATCTCTCCTCTCAATGCCTTGTGCATCCTGGACTTCAAACAAATCTTAGAACTGATGACCAACTCACAAACTTGCTCCGAACTCGCATAACAACAATTGAGAGATTCATTTTTGAAGGCTGGCGGAGAACCCGACAGCCATCTGAATCTGATCACTTCTTGCTTCAGGAATTCAGAGCCTGTCACGACTCATCCGGCTTCCATGTGATTGATTGGGAATGGACTCTGAATCCTCTGATGTCTTCGTTAGCCCTCTCGGAGGGGACTCTTCCCAGTGGTCTCAGGCAGTGCTGGCAAGGGAGCGAAGTTTAGGCCAAGTTTGGGATGCGAGACTTTTGGAAGAAAAAATTTAGGAATTTCTAAGATTTTTGTCAATTTCTTCGTTTAGTATTAAATGGCAAAGAAAATCCCTCCTAGAAGATTAAAATTCACATGGAAGGTGGATGTTGATGAAAATCCAAACTAAAATTTCTCATCAAACTTATTTTATTTTAAAATTACCTTCGAGCTTAATTAAACCTTTGATAAAAGTAACATTAAAATTTAAAATGATATTATATACCTAACAAGAAAATCTTTTGATGCAACAGTTTTTACTTTCTTAAATTTTTTGATACCTTGAGCAATTTTATGAATTTTAGGAAGCTTTCGTTCCAAATGTGGGCCTTAAAACTTCTGAGACCATGAGAGTTGGATTTGATAGTGATTTTTTCTTTTCCTCCCCTTTTATTTTGATGGTTAGCTTAGCTTGATGAATCTTTTGAGCTTGAATTGTGGGAACGTTGGCACATGGACTTTTTGTACTTGAGGAGGCAGAAATATATATATGTGGTCCCATCTCACATAATTGCTATTAATGATGTCCATTCGCGGATAAAACCGTGAATCCAGGGCCATTTATTTCCAAACATTAGGCGATGATGCTGAAGAAGCTTTCCAAAAAAAAAAAAACTGAAGCAAAATAAAAGGAATAAAACATTATAGGATTTGTTTAGAATATGCTTCCAAATTTTCAGTCGCAATTGAGTGCGGTCTCATTATACCATTTTGTCTGGTTTTCACATGCATTCCGTGGTCATTTTAGATTCACTTAGCAGTAGCAGGATTCCCATAACTTTGCCCCCTCTTAAGTCACAGTCAAAAGCGATCAAAATTTTAAAAAGCAAATTGATCTTTATGACCAAACTTCAAGACAAACCATATAACAGCTACTCTATTATAACAATTCGTTTTAATTTTCAATATCTTTCTTACTTTACATAATTTTTTCTTATTTCATTTAATTATTTTTTTTATAAATATAAATGTATATATAATTATTATTAAAAAATTTATTATAATAGATTGAATGTTATATAGTCAACGAAGAATAAATTTTATGGTTTAGTTCACTGAAGGACTGGATGTCAATTCGATGAACTTTAAAATAACCAGCGCTACTGAGAGTGCCAACATCGCCAGAAGCCCCGACAAACCGTCTATCTTACGTCGAGATTGGTCCACTAAGCCTCTCCTTGTGGAGTAGTCGGTCATCGTGTTCTTCAATTGACGACCTCACAACTGCCCAATTGCCTTCTGTTCTTTTTTTCTTCCCCTCTTCCACTCTCTGAGCTCTAAAAGATGGTCCATAAGTCACTGCCATGTCGTATGGTTTTGAAAACTATCTTCTAAGAATCAGGTCAAAGTGAGGCCATTAAGTATACTTTATGAATTCAATAAAGTCTCTTGGTCCTGGACCACAGCGAGGTACGTGTACTAGAGCAGAGCCTTAGCAGCCAGGACCAAAATATAAAGCTCCTCCCGGCGTCATGTTGCATGATGCTAAATGCACCAGCTTTAAAATCATTTTTCTTTTGAAGATAATATTTTTTTAAAAAAAGCCATCATATGAAAGAACATGCAGCGCTATTGATGGGGATGTTTTACTAATCTCTTCAGCATTCTAGAAGTCCTCTGAGCTCTCTTTAACTTCTTTTTTTTAAAAAAAGAAAAAAGAAAAATCAAAAGAGAGGTTACGTAACACATCAAATCCACCTATTAATTTAATTAATTCATTAATAAATTAAAATTATATAATTTAAAATTTTAAATAAAAATTAATTAGTAATTAATGAACTTAAGTTATACGAACATAATTTTTCTTTTCCAATATGAATCTAAATTTGGAGTATCACAATCTTCTTCCTTATAATACTGCTTTCTCATCGTACACAACAAGCTACCCACAATATACACCGAGTTGAACCATTGATATTGTAAGGATGGCTTTACATTATAGTGAAACTCTACCACTATCTTATGAATAGTTCTTTCTTTCTGCTCATCAATTTTTGTACATTTGGGACGGCTCTAATATAATTTGTAACACTCCAAATCCATCTGCTAGTTCAATTAATTCGTTAGGAGATTGAAATCACGTAGTTTAAAAATTTGAGTATAAGATAATTTATAGCTGATAAACTTGAATTATAAGCACACAGTACTTTCTTTCTCATCCAATGTTAGACTAAATTTGAGGTATCATGGTTTGAGACAAAGGAAAGGATAAGATAGATTTTTTTTAAAAATCTATGTTTGGATGCCAACTCTTCCTACGGCTACATCAAGATAGATGTTCTTAGAAAGGAAGTTTCGTATCAATCAGGTTAAAGATTTCAACCAAATATAAAGAAGGATAAGGTTTTTTTTTATTCATGAGATGCCACTTCTCATACAGTGATAGAAAAAATGAATGTTTTTGGAAATGAAACTATTGACCATTAAATATGAAAGGATTAGAATATCTTTCAAGAGAGGCCCCCCCCCCCCCCCCCACATAAATTCAGAGGATAAGGAGGCCCGTTGTGATATGAACAAGCTAAAGATTGTTCGCCACAAATTAAATTAACATAATATAGATCAATTGGCAAATAGAGATAAGGAGAAATTTTTATATAATTTAGAGAATATTTTAGATATGATATGTAACAAAAAAAAAAAAAAAAGAGAGAAGATAAGGAAGCTACGTCACATGGGCGATCGCTTTGACTGTATGCATTGGACGGCTTCATTTAATAAAATAGAAAATAGAGGTTTGGATGCACATGGGTGATTCATTATCAAGTGTTGAATTTAAACCGCACAATTGTGGGCCAGAACCTTTTTTTTTTTTTTAATAAGAGGAAAATGGTCGTCGCTGAGCAGGTAGAGGCTTTATGCAACTGCCACCATCAAGAGGTGTTTGGTAAAAGGTGATATTTAAAATATCATTTATGGTTTCGAAACAGTGTAAGGTTATCTTATTTAATATTCTCATTATGATCGTCATATGTGATAATAAAGAGATTAAAAATTTAAAAATAGTAATTTTAAACATAATTCATGAATATGACTCAATTTCAATACAAAGTTAATTGAGTATCAATATATTCGAATCAAAATCAAATTGATTTATTGGACACGATTAATAAACAAGTCGAATCACGGATTGCCCATTAATCCGAAATTGATCCAATTATTAAACTAATCAATTCGTGTAATTTCTCCTGCTAATCCGAATATGATTCGCCAGACCTATTTATTTAAGTTAATATTATCTTTTAATTAATTATTATTTTATAACGATGATTATATGCTTATGTAAGAATTTTATGTTTATCTCTCTTTTTTTTGAATGAAAATTTTTTTCTTTGTGTTTTAGTTATAATTTTTAATATATAATTACTTTATAAATAAATTGGTATTAAACATGTTACATAGGTTATACGGATTTTACGAGTTTTATATAGGTTATACGGGTTATGCGGGTCACTTGAGTTACATAGGTTATATGGGTTAAACAAATTACATGGGTCATGTTGTATAACTCGTGTAATATATGAGTTGGATTCGAGTTGAAATCTCTGACTTAATTAATAAATGGATCAGGTTTGGGTTGACCCATTTGTCATTGTGCTTTAAACTTAACCCATTTGCAACCTGTTGATATGATTTATCATCCCTAATTAAAATTAGCATTCAAGAGGATGATCTTAATTCCATCTAAGAGGATGAAAATATTGGATCACCATGATGATGATGATGATGTATGGTGAAGTTTGTAGGAACAATCTAGTCCCTATATAACCAATCTTTTTTCCTATATTATAATAACATAATATTTATAAGAGTTGGACTTCACTACAATTGAATATAGCCAAATTTTGGATTTAGTCGCCTTTTTCACTTTAGATTCATATGGATTTCGTAATCACCCCATTTTTTTCATCTTTTCATCTTTAGGATTTATGATCCGTGTAGATCCAAGGATAGAAAGATTGGTTGGATCTAAGCTTGGTTACATAACTCCGGCTCTATTTCTAATATATATAAATATTATATAATCACATATTATTATATATTATACTATTAATTATTATTATAATAAAATACAACATATTATTATTAATATTATCTCAATATATTTATAGGCTAACTATATATTATATTAGCAATAATTATAATATTATTAACATATTAATTATACATTATTTATATTATATTAATAATAATCATATTGGTTACTATTATAATAATATAATATTAATATATTATGTAAATAAGTTTTTAAAGGTATTGTTGATATTACATATAAGATTTTGTTTATTCAAATATTTTATATCAAATAGAATGATATTGTATCATTGATGATCTTACCATCGATGATCATATCATCGGGCAAAATCATTATGGTGATTAATCAAAAAGCCCCTTAAGTCATTATTTTTGAGGTGACCAGCGGAATGATTTATAGGCAACCTAGAGGTGAGCTGTTTTTGATTGTAGATAGAAAGGTTACAAAGATGACCGGCAAAATTTGTTTCAAGAGCCTAATTTTAAAGGCTTCTTCTCTTACAAGAATAAATTTTAGGGCAGCTATTAAAACCTAAGGTAGTTCAATTATTTAACTCGCATTAATTGGATTCAGAAACTAGTCATCTTACAAGCACGCATATCAGGCATTAATAGCTTGTGAATCCGTTAGTCCTTCTTGTCAACAAAGTCAACCAGCATAGAGAAGAAATGAAAGCAACCCATTCCCAGAGCAATGTCCTACGAAAAATTGAGCAAGCGAGCATTTCGCTTAGAAAAATCTAACAAAAAAAAAGCCCATGTCCGCGAAAATGCGTACTCTAGGCTAGGAATCAGGAGCCTCCACTTAGATTAGATGATTTTTTTATACAAAATATGAAAAAGTTAAGGAGGGATCCTTCCCCAATTCACGGAGATTAAGTTCCCACCTTCTTTATGTTTATAGTAGACAGCCTTCGCAGCTGAACTGCCAACTGGAGAAATGAATCAAATCAGAAGGTAATCCTTAGCATTAAGCATGCACCTCTTTCATTTTTTTTATTGGGCAGATATTTTTCAACCAGAAAAAAGAGTATACCATGCATTACAAGTAAATTAATGTTGGACTGGGTATGGGAAAGGAAGGAATAAGATTCATAGGATTTTAGGATGCCAGGACATTTCTAAGGGTTGACTGAAACTTAAGGTTTAGATCTGAAATTTTAATAAAATTGACTCAAAGGAAAGAGGTAATGGATGACTATCATTTAACTCATGGTCTTCGATTTTGTGGCACTAATTGTCAGGGTTTATATGATTGAATAATCAAAATCAAGCACTTGCTATGTTTTTTTGGAAAAATTTGATATTTGTATGGCACAAAAAATCTAAGGAAATTTGTGAACTAGGAACCCCCCAATACTTTTAACAAGAATGATTAGAAGAATATATATATATATATATTTGAATTTCATAAAGCAAAAAAAAAAGAAAAAGAAGCAAAACTAGAAAATGTGGTAAAGGATTAGATGATACCTAATGGCCTTGCACCAATAACAAAACCTAAGCCTCGCACCATTTTGAAATCAAATCATGAAAGAAGAACAAATCAACAATAACTATTGGCTGCATTACTTTCTTCATAAATCTGACTACATAATGCAGTAAACCTCCTCTTTTCTATCCCTAACTTGAGCAAATAATTCATTCATACATGACAGTTAATTTGTGAATCATGGTAGTTTATTTAAAAATATTCCATGATGAAAGTTAAAATTAGCGTGTTCTTGTGCTTCTTTGTACCAATACAGTGAAAACAAACTGATTTCATTATCTGATGCAAATTAGGAAACAAGATACTAATCATTCCCAGTCCTTTAAGATCATTTAACAAGCATTGTGCTATGTTAGATCAACAATTTTCTGGACAACCATATAACAATCTAAGACCTCACTTAAAAAAGACTAGTTAAGAAAGTATTATTTGAATTCATTGATCTGGTCAACATGGGACTATACGTATGCTAGCACTTGTTCTCACATACTCCTCTTATTTAAGTTCTAACATCTCTATCAAGCTAAGAGTCTAAATCCAAATTTAAAACCAAATCTAATCTAATCTACAAACATTATAAACTATGAGCTAAGTTTACTTTAATATCATTTATAACAATTTAAGATTTTACCTAATAAACTAATTAAGAATTTATTATTTGAACTCTTGGATCCTGTATGGATATCCAAAATCGATCCATTATATAATTAATATGGGACTGAACCTATGTCAATACAGGTTTTTACAAACCATCAGTACAAAATGTCTCATAAAGTCAGCAAATAACTAAAAGAAGAATTACCAACAAGATCCCCCATATGCTCACCTTGTCCCCTCTTCAAGCACACTAATGCTCGATCATCCTTGAAAATCATAATAGAGTGAGTACAATAAACGGAGTAATGATAATTATTTCTGTACTCCAAATTGCAGCATGATACAGAACACACTGGAATACACAAAGAACAAGAGCTCCAACAGCCTTGGCAACATATCGATCTAGTTGCTATGGTACTGTGCCTGTCTGGTTGCTTGGCAGGGCAATCCCTGAAAAGTAGTGGATCAGGATGATCAAGTTGCCAATCATCTTTGAAGCCACAAGCAACCTGCCACCAGGATGTGCAGTCAACTACATATCATGGAGCATCATGGGTTTCATAGGTGAATGATAGCGTATCCATTTGACTCATTTCTTATGAAATGAACATTTTTCCTTACTGCATTATTCAGTCTCTGACTTCTAGTGAATGATACCGAGTCAATGTAGCTTACTTCTTACGACACGAGTGACATATGTGCACTGTTCTGTCCCTTTCAATGAATGATCGCATGGGAGTTTAGCATGTGATCATTTTGGTCAGTCTTTTGATAATGTTATCACTGCTGTCACTATTCAAACTGAAACATGTAAGCATGCAATGTTAAAATGGCTTGCACAGTGAAAGTTCATCCACAAAAACCATATGACATCAAGGAGGTTTGTTATTCTGTTCTAAATATTTCCATAGGGACTCACGAAACAGAATGGTCATGCAAAGAGATTATCTAAGTTATAAACCCTCGATCACAATGCAGGTGGATATTCAACATCATGTATTCAAGTTTAAATTTGAAATAAATTTCCGTTTACTATAATTGATAAAGATAATAGGAAAGGAAAAGATCAATCTAAATCAGATAGTAAATTATAGAGGCAGTCCATCTGCCAAAAAGAAAAGATGCCAACTGGTCCAGTGCGTGTACGTTATTTCATCACAAAGGGACTTTGAGAAGCAGCAGACGTGAAGGATGGGTTTGACGAACACTAACTAGTTAGTTTTTAGAGAGTCATTGTCTAAAAGTACTGGAAGATTAAATCATTTCTACTACCTTCAGGTCTTCAACATATTCTGAAGAAGAATAAAAAGAACATAAAGCATAAACAGCTGATAAGGTATCAATGAAGTTGAGATGTGTTTCAGAGAATCATGAGGTCATCAAACGCTATGAAAACGTCAAGAAAATATTTACCAGTTTTAAGAAAAGCTTTACACGAGTCTGGTACCAAGGGCTCATGCTTACAGTGACCAAAAACAGTTGATAAGAACTAGAAGAATAATAGAGAATAAAAAGAAGGCATTGATTAGGATGTTTTGGATGTGCTGTGGCAGAAAATTGATCCAATGAAGAGTTCTAAACACAAATGGAACAGTCTTGAAAGGGGAGGGTAAGGCCAAAGTATAATGGAACGGAAAAACTGGACACTGTACTAAACATTTCATCATTTAGAAAATTCAGACTTGATGCAAGCCAATGCAAATTGAAATCTCAAACATCTAATCCAAACTGATGAGATAATACTAGTCTTCATATTTTTCCATTCATGAGTGGTAAACTTTGTTTTTGGAGGGCACAAAAAAAAAATATGCAAACAATTTTTGTTTAAGCTGTTAAAAAGTATCATATATATTTTAGGTGTTGTCAGTGAAACATAGAGAATCCATGCATGGCCAACCTCAGAAATGTTGCTGCGATGTCATAGCTTGGTAAAAGTCATCATTTCCTTGCTGCCTGATTGTATCGAGACAGTATATTATAACAGATCAATTGGGATCCATCTTATGTAAATGCATTACACTAAGAACATAATAGAAGTCAGATCTGCATAGCAGCATTAGCAAGTCCCACCAAAATGGATATTTCCCCTCACATTTCAGAAAACCTCAGAAATTAACAGGACAGCTAATCCTCACTAATAAGGATTCGATCACTTCATGTTGACAAATAAGATAATTTGTTGAGAATTACGATTTACATATCCAAAATACAATAACAGCTATATCATGCAGCTTTTATTTCAGCAAACAGTCGCATTGAATCTGTTCTAAAGAAGATCAAGCTCTTAATAACTCAATAACATTAGATATACTACTTGCGTAATAATCAGGATGGATGTTGTTTGAAGGACTCTGAAGTTCTGGTAAAGTAGTCACACCTGCAATTATAATGTGTTTGAAAAGAAATCAGCCATTAAGAGGTTAACTCCATCATCTCAACTATACTAAACCAACTGCTTGCATATATTACTATGAAGAGATGATCAGGACATATTATATGTGATTGACTAAAACAGCTGAGGCCAACCTGAGAGAACAAGAAGGGTCCTGCAGCCAGCATTTTGCCCAAAGAGTATATCAGTGTCCAATCTATCACCTACCATGCACATTTTAGAAGTAGCTATCTGGAACCTGCCAAGCAAATACAAGGAAAAAAAAAGAGGCATCATTGATGGGCATTTCCTATGCAGCCCAGATCCCTCCATATAATTAAATACTTTACATGTGCTCATGTATCTTTGTAGAAACAAGTAAAAATGGTCACACAATGCTAATAGACAGCATATGCCACAAGGTAGGTGGTATTACAGATGTTATAACTACAGGCCAAAATCAATCCCACCTTATAGTAAGATTTTAATATGCTTGGCCTTGCAAATATGTTGCATACCTCTCTAAAAGAAAATCCATCATGAAGGTTGATGGCTTCCCAACAACTATAGGCTCTTGCTGTGTTGATCCACACACTGCAGCAACCATGCATCCTGCACCTGCACCCATGCCAAAACAGATTTCATGGAATGAACCCCTAGCAAATAGGTAAGAATGGAAACTGCAGCACTGAAAGATAAAGAACCTGGCCATTCTTGCAAGTCTGTAAAGTGACCAATAGAATCACGGTTTGTAGCAACGAAAAGGCACCCAGGGTTCTCACGAATACACAGAGTTGCGTACCTGCCAATATGAAATAAGTGATATTTTGGTTAATCTGGTAACAAAGTTCTAGAAATGCAAATAGTAAGATAAAAGAAGGCATTCTTTATGTTTACAATCAGACGTGTGAAGAAAAAAGGCAATGCAAATCCCAATCAAGCAAGAACCATCAGAGTTCATTAGTGATGCCTAACAAGAAACATCTTGCATATAATCATCCCTCCAACTATATATAACATGATGATACCTCAAATTTCCCTCATTTTGAGGGCCGTCATAATATGATTCAGATTGATTCTTCTCTTAATAAATAAAATATTTGGAATGATCAAGAAGGTTTATGCAGCATAATTCGATATATGCTATATATAAACTTAATATCGGTTATAATTCATCAATTATGGCAAAAATCTCAGATGGAATTACTTCCAAGGTTCATAATAATTAAATATAATTGCTTAGTACCTCCTTTTGCTTACTTCTAGCCAGGATATTATAATTAACAAGGGTTTTTTTTCTGAGTAACAAAATAAATAGAATGCTTGCTATTCTCTGTACTTCCCGTTTCAGTGCAAACCAAATTTAATGCTTCTCATGACACTAGCATACAGTATTGCCATGCAAAGCCTATCTGTAGCACAAACTCTCATGAAAAGGAACAGTTAGTGTCGCAGAGAAATGGATAAAAGCTTATTGTTTATTTCTAGTCGTGCATTGTATTGCTAACATTATAATAAGATAAGCCTTGCTTAAGGTAATAAGTTATAGTATTCATGTTACTTTTTTTCCTAATCAGAATATCGGCATTTGGCTTAGGTGCTCTGTGCAAATATTATTAGGACAGTCATAAAAATAATCTCATTTTGTAGTCAAGCACTTTTGATTTATTCTAACACTAGAGAGAGAAAAAGAAAGGATGAAGTGCCTCACTGGAGTTTGTAAAAGTTAATGTACTGATCAAGTCCAACAACAACAGCTCCAACCTGGAAGAAAAAATTTTCATCTATATATCATATTACCATTCTAAAACATTTAAGTTATCCATCTTAACTGCTTTTTATAATATGGAACATCTAGCTATTATCTACACAATGTAAATACTGTTAAGAAAATGGCCATGATTTTACACTTTTGTCATGTTCAAACCATGAATCTGACTTTAGCTGTACGCTCTTCTTGCCATCTTCCTGCAGCAGAGTTCATCAAATTAGAAGGAAAAAAGAAAACTAGAATATATGTGCACAAGAAACTAATTTGGATAAAAATCTGGTGGAAAAGAATACTTCAGAAACATTGCAGCAATAACCATACTAAAAATGTTGTCCAGAAATGCAAATCCAAATGCCACATATAAAGGTACAGGCATGTGGATTACATTTGACAAGGAATGGTAGGTAGCTTTTGGAAGCTGCAGCCTTCGATTCAAGGAAACTTTGGTATATTATGAGAGTGGTATGTTGCAATCTGAACAATCTATAATTGCATGGAACGTCTTTGATAAATGCATTTTCTCAAGTTAGCAAGGATCCAACCATACTAAGTTGTGAGAAACAATCTTTAATAAGATGAGGAAGATATAATAAAAACAATCTCAGTGAATGGAGCTCTTTTCATTTTTGAAAATGATCAGGTATGTGATGGGGAAGCAATAAGTAAAAGATCCAAGGTAATTATGCCTTACAGGACCACCTAAGCATGTAAAACCAGCTAGTTCAAGTTCTTCCAATATGCCTTCCTCGCCGACAACATAAACCTGAAAAGGAAACATGACAGAGTAATAAGTGGCCAATAGTGTTTTGGAACATATTGTCACAATAGTAATGAAGTTAACAGCATATTGCATTATGCGA
This sequence comes from Metroxylon sagu, assembly GCA_017589505.3. NCBI lineage: Eukaryota > Viridiplantae > Streptophyta > Magnoliopsida > Arecales > Arecaceae > Metroxylon > Metroxylon sagu. The sequence continues at coordinate 64,803 of JACVBY030000267.1, forward strand.
TCATATCGATCAACCTTACACTATTAAGTACTGATAAGGACTAACATAAACCCAAAAGTTGTTTAATTTGTATAATGACAAGTTAAAATTTTGGGATTGTTGAATTAAGGATTAGTTAATTTAATTGTATCTTTAGATAAAAGGCCTCCTACAATGTTTAGGTAACATAGAATTCAGGCATGCAAATGCTGCAAAGAGAAAAGGGCTACCGATGTCAACAAAATAAGTTTTTCTAGGTTGACAATGAAATAGGCAGTTGAAATGCCAGGTTTAGTTCAAAAGAGTCAAGCCAAAGTTGCAAATTAAGTTCAAATTGGTGCACTTCATCATACTATTTAAACTAAAGTTGGCATTTGAAATGCTGACAGTAACTCATTTTCATTGTAAATCAATAGGGAAAGGAAATTTGCTCTAGTTCTCCATGTCATGGCAAAGTACCACAAGCTTGGTCAATAAGAAGGCCGATCATTGAAAGAAATAGGTTTTGAAGCCCTTTTACATAAGGAAAGCTGAAATTCGTCCTTTGCTTTGGCAAGGGACAGCATGAAAAGGTCCTTTTGCAACTTTTCTTTTTGGCAAGATAGCTATTGAGCATGTGCAATGCATGTTTGATAAGAAAAATTAAATACAAAATTTTAGATTATATTCGATGTAACTTTTAAAGAGAATAGTGAATCATTTTTGTTATTTGTTTTCTTATATTCTCACCCTTAAGAAGAGCGATCAGAATCCAATTTATTCTTTTTTATTGCTTTTTTGAAAGCTATGATCTTAGTTGTTTAATTTTTTAAAAATTAGTTCATGTTCATAGGATATGACTATAATTTTATATTAGCTGCCAACCTATCATAACCTCCTCCTTTATCTGGCTACATAGGCAAGTTTATTTAATTTTTTTAAAAGTAATCAAATTTATTTGAATAGGAATTACTTTTTATTTTTGTAAAAGAGTTGGAAGGTCATTTTCGATGATGGGATCAAAATGGAATATTCCTCATTCAAAATCATTGTTTATATGTATAGTATGGATTAACATCAGTGTTGTTAAAAGCGCTAGCTACATTTAAGCATAAAGAATTCTTGAAACTTAGGCATAGCGCAAAGCATAGGCAAGCGCTTAAACAAAGTGAAACATACATTTTTGAAATAAATGATAGAATAATTTATATAAGTAAGATGTATAACACATAATTAAAAAAAAGCTAAAAAAATTATAAAAGTAATATATTTAGCCTATTAGCTTAATGAAAAATCTTCTCTTTCTCAAAAAAAATCTAGAGTCCCTTAATGTTTTTCATCCTTTTTCAGATAACAGCATAATTTTTAGTATTTCATTTTTTTGTCTTCTAATTTTTAACTTCCTTCTATGGTAAGAGAAGCAATTGTGTATACGATGATACATCATAATGTTAACATAATACTAATAAATATGATAGACTTAAAAAAATATTACAAATATAGCTTATTAAGAAACGCATGCTTTTCTTATATCTCAAATCAGATCAAAGATGCGCAACATGCGCAACTTTTTTGCTTCATGTGCACCTAAACAGAAGCATCTCACTTAAAGTATAAGAAGTGCCTAACTCTTGGTGCCTTTCACCTCACGTCTTAAGCATATTTTAGGATATAAGAAGCATTTAATCCTTAATGCATTATGCCTCACGCCTTAGACATGTCTTAAACGTGCCTTTAGCGACGCTGATTAGCATCCAACCTTCACCTTTTTAGCATCTTTTGCTTTTCATTATCTCCATGAATCGGGTAAGTAGCCCAATCAATTGAATCTCCAATTGTCCATATTGCATACAAAGGTCCATAATTTAGCAAGGTAATGATAACGCTGAAAATTTTCTCACTTCTGACCCAAAAAATATATCCATTTTAACAAAACAATTGGTAACTCCTAAAGAAGAATGACAAAAAACTAAATCAGGAACAGAAAGGACAAACCAGCTGGAGCAAAAGATCCTACCTTTTTATCTGTGGGAAAGTTATTCAACTTCAAAAACATTGCTGCTGCAAATGACGACGAGAAGATCTCATCCTACAAACAAGAAGATGGACCTAGAATCAGACAAGTTATTACCAGGCATTCTGTATCTTAAATAATCATAGGAAAGAACCTCGCAGAACAGCACCTCACTAACATCAACCCCGAGAGCAGCAAACTTCTTGGCGTACTGCTTCCTCGACTTCCTCGAGTTGTTCGTCACGAAAACCAGCTTCTTGCCCTGCCCAAACAAAAGAAAATACTCAAATCTCCCATAACCCAATCCAAAACAGAGGGAAATGAGTGGTTACCATCGAGCGGAGGGCTTGCAACGCCCCGGAAACTCCTTCGATGAGCTTATCGCCCTTCCAGATGACTCCTGAGGAAGGCGCAAAAACATCGACAGATTCGGAAAACCAAAAGTAGAGGGTCGGAGAAGGAAACCGAGGGAAGAGGAAGAGGGGTCAGGAACAGACCGTCGCAATCGAAGATGAAGGCATCGACGGATTCGACGAGGGATCTCGCGGTCTGAGGCGAGAGGGGCTGGTAAGGAGCCTCCTTTCCGACACCATTAGCCGTCAGCGCTTCTCCGGTGGCCATCTGAAGAATAGAATGGCGGCCTTCTCTCGGGAGAGCCGTAGGCCGACCACCAACAGACGCAGCCTTTTATACGCCTCGCCGACTAAAATGACGGAAGTGCTGCCACAGTAACATTAAAATGGCGCACGGTGCTTTTCCATTGGACTTGGTCGGCGGCGTAGCGAACGGTAATTAGGGATGCGAATTTGGAATTTTGGACCACATAATTGTGAATATATGTGCATAAAAATTCCACGCGCACGGTGGGCGCCACAGCGTTTAAATGAGATTATGTGCTTGCCACCCGAAGTGGGAGCATATGCCCGCGAGTTGGAGATTCCCCCCGCGGCTGTGGGTTACAGCCCCATCAAGGGAGAGACCGCAGAGCTTGAGGGAATGCTTTGACTCTGATTTTTACATGGTTCGAAGAATTTATCCCGCGATTGGCACGCTCTCACCTTTAACCGTATACCAAAATTTTGCTTTCACCCTTTGGGAGAGAGAGAATGAGACGGACAGAACGATGGTTTAACAAAAAAACGCAGTATAAAATTTAAAAAAAAAAAAAAAAAAAAAAAAAACAACGATTGTAAAGCCAGTGACTTGTATATAAATAAATCGCAATTATTCTTTTTTTTAAAAAAGCTTGTAAATAAATTTTTAAAACTTTATAATTTAAAAACAAAAATTTTTAAAAAAAAGGTATATTAAAGCCCATTCCAAAGTTCATATTCGATTTTTCAATCCTTTTATACTCAACCAACAAACACTACATAATATGTATTCATGAATTAATCCTTATAACAAATATTCGATCTTTATTATTTTAACCCATTTAACTAGGCAAAGTACAATAATTATCCAATGCATACCAGACCTAATTTCTAGCCAACCCAGTTGGACTACTCCTATGGGATCCCAAAACGTAACCCCTCTATAAATTAGGCCAGTGCCAATCCCAACATAGCATGCACTTCACACGCAGCTTTTTGATAATACGTGCATATTACCTACTCTACTTTCACAAAATAACATATTGTAATATAACTAAATAACCAATTTATAAACATTTATTATAATTTTATGTTCAAATAGTTTAAGCCAAATTTATAATACAATTAAATAATCGATTTTTAGCACATGTTCAAATTGTTTTAATCAAATTTGCCAAACAAATTTAATTGATTAATAGAGTGACCGAAGATAATCCGATTAGGCTCACCCCAACCTGACTATGTAGCACAGACTGTGCCCGTAATCCAAAACCGATCAAACCAACAATGTTTCCGCCGTAGCCGTAGCTCAAATTTTAGACACTTGTATTTGAAGCAATTTTGGCCCCCCATCAGGTCGGATATGCTGTTCAACTTTACCCATCGAATCACGCGCCGCATCAGGCACAGACGACTTGCACGGCATGAAACAGCCCGCGACAACCAACATTTAATAGTTTAAAACGAACAGATGGGCACCGCCTGCCTTGCGATAAGATACCCTGGCGATACACAGTTATTAACATGAACAAAAGGACTACCAGTAGCTGAAGTGCCCGGCAAATCAGTTAAACAATTCTTGATACTGAATATACAATAATCCATCCACGCGCTATAATTCATCCAACATTCCATTCGACAGAACGATCCATACATCAGTGTCAATAACCATCCACCTCAAAAAAAAACCCGTTAAAAAATGGGTCCACTAGGATCATGTAGGTCAAAAGAATTCAAAATGGGGAATATACAATAAATGAAACTTACAAGAACCTGTAAGTACCCAACTACCTAAACTAAGCCCGCACGATGCGGTAAATTTTGTAGCATCAAGCTTTTAGTAAGTAAAATATAAAAAGCAAAAGATTTCTCACCCAAATTTGTAGCATCAAGCTTTTAGTAAGTAAAATATAAAAAGCAAAAGATTTCTCACCCAAAAATAAAAAAAAAAGCACTTCAAAAGTGCTCTAGATAACCTACGAATCTCGAATCTAAGCCCCGAACCAACCGATACCAGAAGTCCTCTATAATAGCCAACAGCGCAAACCGTACCACATTCGTGTAATAACGAAGAACATTCCACCCAACAAATTTACTAAAAAAAATCTATAGGCAGCACTACATACTATGTTCTAAGATAAAGGATCATTAAATGGTCTCCAAAGCAGGTGCTATTAAATTTCTACAATCCACGCTAATACGGAATAGTCTAAACTCTAATGAAAACCAAGAAAATATAGAATCACAATGAAGTTTCTACTTCAGTCTGCTAGACATTGCAGGAGCCTGATAGAGTTCTACATAGCAAATCAACCAGCCCGAGCTCAAACTTCAGTAAAGGTTCTCTCTATACGGTGCTAGAAGAATGCCTACAATGCCTGTGCCAATAATATAACCACCTTGAGTCCAGCAAAACTAGTGCAACCTGGAGTGACAAGATCTAGAACAGACCTGCAGTGAAGTGCTTCCTTCCTATCTTGCATATGGGTGATAACGACCAGAACCACCATAGCTTCCCCTACCACCATAAAGTCCTGAGCCATAAGCAGAACCAGGTGAATCATAACCGCCTCCGTAGCCAGATCCACCGTAACCCCCAGCTTCACGTCCATATCCACCTAAGCCACTTGTACCATAACCCCCACCATATCCTCCATATGAACCCAGGCGGCTAGAATAACCAAGAGAAGATTCTGCCCGATAATCCCCTAAGCCACCACCATAACCACCATAACCACCACCAAATTCACCAGCAACACCCCCATAGCCACCAAAACCCCCAGGCCTAGGGCCAAGACCTCCAGGTGTCCTATAGGATGAAGGAGCAAACCCACCACTGCCAAAACTGCTATATGAGCTGCCAAATCCACCAAGACCATCATTGAAAGGACGAGCCCTAGAATCACTACCATAAGAAGGTGGTGGTGGGTTAGAGGGCTTCTTTGGTTCAGCCTTCTTGATCTCCACCTACAACAAAGCAAGAAAATCAACCTAGGTCCTGTTACATAAAATGCCTAGAAAACCACAAGAGAGCATTTATAAACCTACAGTAACATTAGCCTGCTAATAAACTAAAAAAGTGATCATGAAATCATGATGAATGCCCTAATAAAAAAAGAAAAGAAAACATAGCCACAGCAAAGAAAATTTGATGGACCAAAAAGCTTCTATAGAGGCATATTGCACAACATTGCATAACAGAGGGGAGTATGTGGTTGATAACTTTAATCAAACACAGTACCAGACTCACCTGACTACCAGCTAGATCAATCATATTGCCCTTTTTGGCTAACAACTCATCTACAGTTTTTTCAGAGTCAAAGACTATAAAACCAAAGCCTCGAGATCGATTGGTTGTATGGTCGCGTATGATCTCATGATCCACTACCTTCCCAAACTTGGAAAAGAAGTCCTTGAATTCATCTGCTCAGTTTTAAAGCCACAAGAAATAAATGGATATGAAAACTGGTATTCATATGGCATGACAAGTAGCTATAAGATATCTTGAAAAGAAACCTATAATACCTTCTGTGAGAGCCGTTGGTATCCCACCAACAAATATCTTCTTTGTTTTAAAATCTTTTAATGGAGCAGCCCCTTTTGGGATGGTCCTTTTAATTTCAACCTGCAGGTTTCAAATCATCAGTAGTTTTAGGTAGTAGATGCACAACCCCAGACCAAAACCAAGAGAAAATGGACTTGGCAAACATATAATAGCAGCTGTTGAACAAACAATATTCCCATCCTCTAAATAACAAATATTGGAACCAATGAACGATGGAAAAGACGCCCATATTCTAGAAGCAAAGAAATATGACACAATTTAACAGCTGAAAAAAAATTACCAATAAACATGAACAGGATCAAAAAAACCAAGCATGGAACCAAAGTTTTGAGTATTCTGGTGGACAAGTAATATTACAATTTATTATTAGTCCATCTCAAAGACTCGAGTACTCCAGATAAAATAATATAAGGATATCCCCAGCTAACCAGGGTCCCAGGAGAGGCTTTGGCATTTTTTTGCACAAGGTACTGCCCCAAGACTCAAAATCCTACCATTGCATTTGTAAGCCCAAGCCTTTTACAACTGTATGAAACAATGACACCTCCTCCACATCAAAATAAAATAAAATAAAATAAAAAAAAATAAAAGCTTAAGCTTCACTGCACAAACCTTTCTAGTCAAGGGAAACTGTAAAAGAGACCACTTCTGCTTCACTGATATATCCCACATCCAACATATTTAAGCAAAAATTCCTTACATTCCTCCACTCATGAGAATCCTAACTTCTAATACATGCTCCCCTACTATCACATGTTTGCCTAAAAAATTCAATTTCCTAGACTTATCATAGGGGCCCTCCCCTCAATATTTACCGCTCAGAATAAATCGCAGATATTCTTATAATTATTAGCAAAAAAAAATGTTTAAGCTCAAGTATAGCCCACGGCAATTGAATAAACACTAGCAGAACCAAATGACCACCACAAGCCATAATTTAATACATCTGATGTCCTCATCTACCTCTACACCTGTTGAAGAATAGAACATTAATAGTGAAAGAAATTTTGTGAAGGGCATGCTAAGCCTTATCTACGACTTTTGATTGAACAAATGGAAGAAAGGCCAACATGTGAGAACATGGCAAAACTTTCTAAGACTATAGTCCAGATGAACAGTTTGTGTGCATAGCGCAAACATATCAAACCCAACCTTCATTTGTTTCCCATATTTTTTTTTAAACTTAGTTAAAGACAATGCCATTAAAAAATATATATATAAACAGGAACCTAGTACAAAAGCAATCAGAATCAATGACCCCACAGTCCAATGACAATGAAATTTTTTTATTGACTATTAATAATCTAAAAAGAGCAGATTTAATCTCCCGAATATAACCTAAAATGGATGCATGAATTAAATATGCCGACCTTTTATATCTAGCCTTTGAAGGTGGCACATATTTTCTGTGCTGAATTTTCTGAAATCTGTCTGAATTTATAAATTTATTTAAAAAAACGCACCAACCAGCTTAGACCATGTTTTCTTAATAATCTATGACCTCCTAAAATAGACATTTTTTAAAATTTTATGCTTCTTGTCCTTATGTTGACCCTTGCACTTGCACTAGGCCCTTGACAGCAATGACAGCTTAACTTGAAAATAATTGAACGCATTTAAAGTGCAATGAAACAAGTGGAAAAAGTCTCTTAAATCTAAAATAATTAACCAAAGAAATTAGTATTACATTAATCCAAGGAAGATCAAAAAAATAACAAGTAGAAATTCTAGAGAAAGTAAACATCTACATAATTAGAAGGTACAATAACATCACTACAGAAAACAGCTATACATGAAAAGAATATTACATTCATTACTTATCCCAGCAGAGAAACATCTAGTGTATATCCAATATGAGAACAAGAACAACATCATGGAGAAGAGCAAGGAGAGGGGAGAAATCAATCAAAAAAGGAAATAACCCTCAAATGCCTTTTCAGAAGATCAAACAATTTAAACATGACTAATGCAATGTTCTTAACATTCTAATAAAACTTACTTGCTTTCCATTGATAATTTGTGTTTCCTCAATGACTTTGTCAACAACAGAAGGATCATGAAAGGTAACAAATCCAAAACCTCTTGGTTTGTGTGTGTTTCGGTCTTTCATTATCACAATGTCATCAATGTCTCCATACTTGCCAAAATGCTCCCTGAACGTTGCTGAATCACCATATAAAAGAAATGCAAGGTAAGATAAATTTTTTAAAAAAAAAGTAAGAACACATTACTCTTAAATGATTAATCATAGCAACAGCCTAATAGGAGACAATATTTAGACTAGTACAAGAAGTCTTAAAAAATCAAACAGCAACACCTCTTAATATAAGGCAGATATGGTGAGATTAAGAGAGAGAATACAGAATGCATCTTTGAGCTCACTGGAGGAGAACCAAGAATCAATAGTATAAAAATTACTGAAAATAACAAATGCTGACTAAATATTAAAGCACTGTGAATGAGAACTATAAAAGTTTCTTTAGTTTGCTATGTGCTGTCTACTCTTAAATGAAAACAATTATGACCATCTAAGGCCAGCAACACAGACCAAGATATAACCACTAAGAAAGCAACCCAAAAAAACTTTTAAAATAAAGGCTAGGAATTTAGAGAAACAATGTGCATTCAAAATACCGAAAAAAAAAAAAAAGTGATAAAGAAAAAACAAACATAATAGTACCAGGGTACAATAAATACCATTATAATGAAATCTAAAGATGAAGTGTCATGCAGCCTGAGAAAATACTTTGGACACTAGAAATTTTCAAAGTTAGTGATAGACCCAGATCACCATAACCAAACATCCAAAAAAACCAACTCTAAGTGAAACAGGATGAGACATTAAAAGTCAGCCACAGACTACAAACCCTGTTCATGATAGATTCTGATTGCAAAACAAAACACAAAAGGGCTGAAAGAAAGAATAAAAGGCAACAGATCCGAAAATAAGCTCAATAATTGAAAATTACAAGAAATGATCAACTGACAAACAAGGTCCAAGATTTATGAACAAAAAATGAAAGTGGAAATAGCTGAAAACATAAGATGAATCAACATATAGAACTGCACTCTACTTAACAATGTTTCCCGCAGTATCTAAGACCAAAAAAATAAGAATCTTATCACCTCAATCTAAATAAATAAATAAAATAAAAAGATTATCACCTAAACAGCCAAAAAATCAACCTAAAAAGAGGAATCATATCATGGACCCGGCCAATCAAGATTGAAACTCAGCAAAACGCTGGAACTGCCATCGATTTCCGTTTAACTTCAGCTTAAACTATTTGTTTTTTAGGTTTGCCACCACAAATTCAAGAACAGCGACCGAATTTAAACAAGGCAAAAAATCAACCAAATTTGGCGAAAGAACGAGAAGTTATCGAAATCATTAATTTCACTAAAAATAACAAGAATTTGAGAAATTGCGAAAGCACGTAAACTAACCAAGTGCAGATCCAGAATAAGAGAAACCCTGAAAGGGCACGCTACATGAATCAACGCATAAAGAAAATACAACAAAGAAAAAACTAGGGTTTATAACAGATCAAAGAAAATACAACAAAGAAAAAACTAGGGTTTATAACAGATCAAACATACAAAAATAGACCTAGAGAAAACTTACTCAGGCTCGTGTCCTTAGGAAGCCCTCCCACAAAGATCTTACTGCGAACGAGACAAACAGAAGGAAAAACACATCAAAAGGCCATCAAACGAGAAAAACGAGCGAATAGAAGGCGACTGGTGATAGGGATATCTCACGCTGGGCTCGCTCCGTCTTGCTCCTTGGACCTCGCGGCCATGGCAGTCGCTCGCCTTCCTTGGATCGCCGCTCCTAGGGTTGGGGTTCGCGAGAGGAAAAGTAGAACGGTAAACGAAGGCAACGGAGATTAGGGTTTGGGATTTCCGAGACCCGATGCGGTCGATCCGTATAAATATGGGCACGGACGACCCCTTCCTTTACCAACGGCGTTACTTTCTCGAAGCTCCCGCGAGCCCACTGGGGTCGCTTTGGACCGTTCCTTGCGTAGATCAAACGGCTGTAATGACACTCGTCTAGGCGTTACTTAAGGGCTGCGACGGTGCGATTGGTGCCGTTTGAGCCCGGTTGGACTCGGATGCGATTACCGCTTGGATTTGGGTATTTACAGGGGTTTATTTGTAAAAGTATCGTAGGTTTTGAACTAGTGCAAAATTTGCATTGTATTTTACATAAAACACCTGATAGAAGGGCCGTTGAGGGTAATTCATCTCGATAATCTTTGATTATCATGTAAATCATAATAATCTATTTTTTTTAAAAATAGATATTCAAGATTATAAAAAATAATAATATTAAATTATACTTTTAATTTATATATAAATATTTAATAATATTTAATTTAATTATATATTTAATGTTTACTTAATAATATTATCAAAAATGATGATATTAGGTTATACTCTTAATTTTTATATAAATATTTAATAATATTTTTAATTTAATTATTTATTTAATATAAACTTAATAATATTTAAATATTCAATATTAAATATACAATATGATATATTATATTAATATTAAATTTAATATTTTTAAACGATATTATATATTTTATAATAGTATATAATTATTAAATTTAAAATTATCAATATTTTTAACCTTTCTTACATACTAAATTATTATATTTAAATAATATTATTTATAGTATAAAAATATTGTTAAATATATATTATTAAATAGTGAAATATATCATTAAATATATAATATTATATTATATATTTATATATAGTAGCTATTAAATATTTTTATAATATTTAAATATATAATTTGTTGTAAATAATATTATTATATATTTAAATATATGAAAAAAAATCTTTCTTTTTACCGGAACATTTCGTATTTTAGAGAGAAAAAAAAAGATAACCGCTTAGCATGCTTGTACATGAGTGAGCCTCTAAGGACCATTTGCGTAGCACAATCTAGTTGTCTCCACTTGACACACAACTAACTACGTGCAAGGTACTACATTGGATGAACTTTCACAATGGTCAATTCATGTAGGACTTGCATGTTAAAAATTGCACTAGTCCAGGTGCACATGATGGTATGATATGAATGCATGTGTACAAGCATGTGATGTGACGTAAGTCCCTGTCATTATGGATGAGCCATATGTTAACGTGTAAAAAATGAAACAAAGTCACGACAAATTTAACCGTTATTTGATTTTTTAAAAAATTGAACTAAATCAATGTTACACATCTTATGATCTATTATACTCAAGTAAAGAGGGCAGAAACCTAGCCCAGCTCACGAAGTCGACCTAAATCTATTCGAAAAAATAAGGGTAAGGTTTTGCTTTTATTTTTTCAAACCAAAATGATCCAAAAATTTTAGGATTGGATCGGATTGGATCAAGTCATATGTAACTTGAATAATCCAAAAATGATATCTAAGTAAGATATATTTTTTTTTTCATTGATTTTAAATTTTAAAATTTTATGTAGATGATATTATATAATTTTATGATTTATCAATTAGATTGTTTTCATGATCAACATTAATATTTTATATTCTTTGATATATAATATAATTGATGCTCATGTGACTCGATAAATAATGAGATTAGAAGTATACTTTTTTAAGTTAAGTATTATTGAATGATCGACATCAATAGCTTCAAACACCTTTAGAAAGGAGATAAAAAAAATGGAATTAAGCATAACTTTGCTCTTTTTTTTATATAAAATTAAAAAATATTTTCAGCATTTGCTTATTTTATTTTGTAATCTTATTAATAATTTGACATTAATATTTATTTAATATTAAAAGTATACTTTTATAGACTATTACTTAATTATATTATTTTTATATTTTATAAATTTATAACGATTATTTTTATTAATATCTAATCATGTTACAATTTTGCGTCTATTTTTTTAGTATTTAGAGTAACAAATGGATAAAAGAAAAAAAAAAGGAGAATTGAATTAATCATTGATGAATTACTAGAAAGAAGCGCATATTAAATTCTTAAAAAAAAAAGCCAACCTAAAATGACCTATGGGTTGACTCAAACCTAATTATTTAAAATTAGGATTTAGCTTCAATGATTTAAACCCAAAAGTGATTCGAATCCAAAAATGATCCGAACCCAAATTGATCCAATGAAATGATTAAACATGACCCGATTGCCACCTCCATACTCAAGGGATTGAACTAAATTAGTGTTACACATTCTTATCACCTATCACACTTGAATCGTGACTATAGTCAAAGTTTTGCATGGTATGGTGCAACTCGAAGAAGAAGTTTTCAATCCAAAGCTTCTCAGGATAAAAGTCTATATTAATGCGCACTCAGAATTTCTAATCTTTAAGCCAAGTGAATAAACATATGGAGTTGGAGCTTTACAAAATCGGTTATGAAATCTTATTGCGGGAAAAAATGAGTTGAAATTATACTTTATATTTTTTAAAAAATCAATATTCAATAAAAGAAATATTTTAAAAGAATATTTATAGATAGGCATCACTTGATGGTGCCCCATATTACAATATAAGGGATGTTGTTCTTTCATTTTCATTGCATTTTATCAACATTTTAGTTGCTAGTTGTATCAATAATTATGAAATTATTCATGACATTTAGTACTCATAAAGACTTCACTAGTACCAATCATATATATATATATATATATATATATATATATATATATATATACATGAGGTAGATTTGGCTACATTTGAATGCAACCAAAGTCTTGATCCATTCACCTCCTACACCTTTAAATCTACACAGTTCACAAATCTAATAAATAGAAGAAGTGAAAAAGGTGAAATAGCTTTGGGATTCATGTGGATCCAATAATGAAAAAGATGATCAAATTCTATACTAAGCTATATTTAAAATAGCCTAGTCTATATACATACATATACATACATACATGCATACATATGCATGTATATATATGTATATGTATATATACATACATACTTACATACATACATATGTATGCATGTATGTATGTATATGCATGTATAAATGATGGTGGACCATAGTTGTTGCCACATGTTGCATTTTATGATACCTTTCCTCCTCATGTTGCAATCTATATCACCTAGCTTTTGGTTTCTCATGCGAAAACTAAAGTAGCTCGATGTTGTTTTATTAGCTAGTTTCATGAGGCTTCATTCCTCATGACATTTAATGGTGAAAAATTTCCTTCCAAGCTTGCCCCTTTATCTTCTATACAATTACTAGACAAAGAAGAAAGGCAACCTATGTAATGAATGGATATGTGACTAGTTTTGTAAATAAATTCAAGGAAAGCTAATCAAATTGTTAACTTGATTACTTGCCAGTGCATGAATACAACTTGTTCTAAGTTAGGGTAAAAAATATTGTCCAAAAGAATGATGAACCTTGTTGCTGATAAAAATGATGAATATTAGTGTGTATGTATGTTGGCATCATATTTTGGCCCTCTAAAAAATAAGATAAAAGACTAATCCTTAGATCAAAAGTTTACTAGTGCCCTCTAAATAGGAGCTAAGCTATTAAACTTTGATTAATTAGGTCTAGTAAACAGCTTAGGTTTTTCCAGCAACATCAATCTGGATCAAAGACTAAAGAGCGATAATTTAAACCACAGAGTCTGTGAAAGGTTATCATAAACTAAAGAAAGTTTTCAATAGTTCTCAAAATTGAACAGAAGTTATTGTAAGTTCCAAGCAATTTTCATCTACAATTATGATAAGAGCATTATAAATATGGAGGAAGATGACATTTGCAAGGATCATCTCCAATAAGATTAAAATCCATATTCAAATATCAACTTAGAAGTAGCTAGTAATTAGAAGTAACTTATAACTTAACTGATTATACCTCGCTCCTATGTCAATCAGAAATGAGAATCGAGTCAATATAGTCTTCTGATTGCATCGATTCATCTTATATTAATTTACAAGCAATAAGATTCTGTTTAGCATGCCCTGATCTTATTTCCTTGCAACCAACACTAATTTTGGCATACTCCAATCTTATTTCCTTGCAACTAATAGTAACATTGGTATGCCTCGAATAGAATGCATTTTTTTTTCTTTTGTACTAGCTTTGTAAGTTTTTATTTTGTGTTCTCTTTTAGTAAATCTACCAGGAGCATCCGCTCTTAGTAGGTTATCTTGTTGATGACTCTTCTCTAGAATTAGGAATCTACATTTTAGCTTTTTTGCATACTAGTCTAGCAGACTTGATTTCGGTCAAATCCATGGGAAAGGTTCTTACTAAGCTGAAATGTCACTTAGGTTAAGCTCATTAGGCCATAGGGAAAAGGAAAAAGATTGTAGAACTACTCTAAAATAGTATAACTGAACCTAAAAGCTTCTCATCTATAGAGATGGGACTACAACTTAATTTTAACAAAGAAGAAATTCTGATATATTTCTACACCCATCAAAACTTAGGTTATAGCCTTTCCATCCACTCCACGGTTCAGAAGTCGAAGGTAGGCTAGACCTTGATGAAGATTTCCTTATATCAAAAGCTAAGGTCTATATGTTTATGTAAAAGAAGATTTTCGTTCTCAACCAAAAAGATTCACTTAAAAACTTTGAAGCCTGGACTAGCTGTAAGATATGACCCTAAAATAGGTGAAGGAGAATGAAGAGTTAGAAAGTAAAGGCTTAACTCATGCAAAGACAATTTAAGTATATTCACCCTAGTTGTTGCATCCTTATACAGATGCAAGTTAGATGCAAGTTAGGGTAAACACTACCCAATCCAAAAGGATTGGTTTTTTAACACTATGTTTGGAAGTTGGAAGAGAAAAGGAAGGAAGGGTTTTCAAAGTAAACAATGGTAAAGAAAAAGAAGACAAAAGTAGGGTTGAAATCCTTTCATTGTTTGAAAGTCTTATAAAATACAAAAGAGAGATGACGGTTTTGTATCTTACTCTTATTTGATTAAATGAAGAAAAGTAAATAAAACCCTAGCAAAACCTCCTAATTTGGGGGGTTAAAAATTGTTGCATTTGAGGGATTTAGAAGGATATTGAGAACCCTTCTAAACCCTTATTTTTTCCGCTTAAAAAACTCTTAAATAAAAGTATCTTAATATTCCTTCTTTACTTTTTTCTTCTTTTTCCTAAAAAATCTTCTTTCAAACAAGCTCTTAGGGAGAAAAAAACAGGTGCCCTTGTCTGCAACCATTTTTTAAGTGGAAGGTGAAGAATGAAGGAGAGTAATGAAAATAGTCGAAGCAAAAAAAGACGATAAGAAAGTAAGGAGACAAATGAAAGTAAAGAAAAAGAAAAACGAGGTATGAATAGAATAAAAAGAGCTTTTAATCTACCTAAGAAATGGCACCAAAATGGTTTGTGTAAATGATAAGCATAAAAAAAGTTAGTAAAAGTGATGGCCTAGGAGGACATATGTTGAAAAATAAAGGAGTCCAATAAATGCTAGACTGACACCAAATATAACCTATTAGGACTTTGGGACACGATCTACTTGCATTATCCTTAGATTTCTATAAGATGAAGCAGTAGGATGGAAAAGATAAAGAGTTAACATCCCTTGTATTCTAAGGATTCCAAGGGATGTTGGGGGCAACACCTAACATTACATTTCAACATTCTGGAAAATAAGATAAAAGGCTAACCATTAAATAAAAGTTTATTTATGCCTTCTAGTTAGGAGCTAAGTTATTAACCTTTGGTAAATTAAACCGAGAGAAATAGAAAATAGCTCGTCTTTCTAAGTAACATTGGTTTAGATCAAAAATTGAAGAGTGATAATTTAAACTACAGAGCAAGTAAGAAGTTATCAAAGATTGAAGAATGTTTTCAATGATTTCTAAAACCGAATAGAAGTTACTTGAAGTTTCAAGTAGATTTTATTTATAATTATAACCAGAGCATTATAAATATGGAGGACGACGATATTCTTAAGAATTATCTCCAATTAGATTAAAATTCAGATTCAATACCAACTTAAAAGTATCTTAGGAGTAGCCAGTAACTTACTTTAGTAAGGAATAATTTATTACTTAGCTTCTGTAACTTAATTGATTGTATCTCGCTCATATGTTAAGTAAGAGTGAGAATTGAATAGGTTGCTTGATTGCGCTGATTTATCTTGTACTATTTTGCAAGAAATAAGATTTTCTATGGCACGCTCTAAGCCTATTTCCTTCTAACAAACAACATGTGTTATGGCCAATAAAATCTCTAAACAATTATTGGGTATGATAAAATAATGACGAAGCAATTCTCTTGCAATGCTATATGATACCGTGGGATGTCCGGTCCAAAGAAACAATCTAATCGCCAAAACATGAACATACCCTTTGAAATTAGATGCCAGTCCTTGACGATCCACCAGCAGAACCGCTAGTTTTGCTCCTCTTATTTTGTTTTACTTGCATGGCAAACAACGATCCCATGATCGTACCACTGCTAAATTTTAAGCACGCTGCTCCAAGGCCAATCAACAAAACCAAGGACAACTACTCCAACGAGGCAAAGGCATCGTAGCCCCCACATCAATCAATCGACCATTTTGGCTTTTAACCCATTATTGCTAAGAACAGCTCCCTTACCCACACGCGATGGCTTCTCAATTATTAAACCCGACAGCAGGTCATTACATCCCTAACTAATCTAATTGCAGTCAACCTTTACGATATCCACGTGGCAGCATCGATTGGAAAAATTACAATCACGAAAAGCGTGCAGAAAAGGAGCAACATAGAAACTAACCAATGCGATCTACTCCGCAACCACCAGTTCCGAGATACTAGCAGTGACTAAATTTCGTCATTAAAGGCAGTACTACTAGTTCGTAATCCCATCATTTAAGTAGATACGTTATGCAATCAATAGTCTAAACACTAAACGGAAAGACGGCGCAATTAACGAACGAAAGATGATGATGATGATGATGCTAGAAAGTACTTTACTTTCCGAGTACACGATGGGCGGGCAATTCAATGCGGGAACGAGAGACAACAAGGAGGAATTGAGCGTCCTGAAGTTGCTCGTAAGAAGATATAAATTTAGAGATCTGCACGTATTCTTATGGGATACGAAAGAAAAGCACAAGCAGCGCTTGGCAAAAGTTCGCTTTGGAGGAGCGGCCCCATGAACGCTGCTTTGGGGATCAGCGGACCTTATTGGCACAGATGATGATGCCGCTGTGCGTGGATTTTCCTGTGCCTACAGCAAGAAGAAGAAAAAGAGAAGGAAAGAAATAAACAATGGCCCTTCAGTTTATAAAACAAAAAAAAATAAAAATCATTAGGTGTTGGATGTTATATTAAAGCCACAAAGAGAAAATTATATTTATTTTTCTATAAGAACATGACATCCAACTAAATAAAGTTTAACAAATAATATGTACAAAACTACTCGAAATAAAGGCACAAAAAAAATAATATGAAAGATAAATTGAAACAAATCACATAATATTTTTTAAAAAAATATATCTTGCTCATATGTATGTATTCTGATATTAGGTTTATTTTTTCATAATAAATTTTAGTATAAGTTTTTGAGAAAAAAAAAATAATTTTAACTTTTGAAATCATTAATTTTAACATTCAAAGAAGAAATATTTAACAAAGCCCACTTTTTCACTTCAAGTTCAAATTTTTTATTTAAAAAAGGTTAAATTTTTAAATTTTAATATCACCAATCAATTTTATATATTGTAGAAATTCTTTCCAAACTATTACCTTAATATAGTTCTTTTTCGATCAGAAGTTATTTTTAATATATATATATATATATATATATATATATATATATATATTATTTTTTTTTAAAAAAAATTATTTACTTTTTAACAGCTACAGCAATTATTGTTGTTGTTATTATTATTATTATTATTATTAATACAGTGAGCTGGTCAACAGAATTTTCTCAAGAAGGCCATTTAATATTGCGTCTAGGGGTGATGCAACAGGAAATAAAAGGAAAAACCTAAATAAGCCCTCCTCCGTCTTTCTTCTACGATGCCACAAAGCACGCTTTTTTCTTCCCAGGGAAGAAGAGAGAAGTGAGGTGTTATTCTCTTCAGCCCTCCTCCTTGATCTCTCCCCCCTCCCCTTCTGCCAGTCGCTCTCAAGAAAACCCCAAAATTCTCTTCTCTTCTCCTCTCGTTCCCTAAACACCTCCTCTTCTCTCCTCCCTCGCCGTCTCCTCTCCCTCTCTCCGCCTCCCAAAATGAGCGGCGGCTCTAGGGTTACGATCCCCTCCAATGTCCGCAAGACGATCCAGGACATCAAGGAGATCGCCGGCAACCACAGCGATGAGGAGGTGTACGCAATGCTTAGAGAGTGCTCCATGGATCCCAACGAGACCGCACAGAGGCTCCTCCTTCAAGGTCCTCCTCTCCTTCCACGCCTCTCACCCCAAACTCCTCTATCGAGATTTGTCTGGCCTTTGCTCTATGTTTTGCTCGAATATTCAACTTTTCGGGTTCGATTCTGCTGCCTTGATAGGAGTTGCCAATCGCCCTGTTGGGTTGTTTTTTTTTTTTTTTTGGTTGCAGTAGATTGATGCCCTCTCTCACTCTCTCTATGTTTTTCATCGTTTCTTTTCGGTTTTGATTAGGAGATTTGAGGTAACATTTTGTCTGCCTGCCAACTGTTTTATCGACTTATCTCTTCTCGATAGGATTTCGGCTGATCTTAGTGGTCTGGGAGAGCCTTTCTTGTGAAATAGGAGTTGGATTATTGGGTAGTCTTCGTCGGCTACCTTATCTTCATCTTTGTTTGGTTTCTTATACCTTTTTATATGCAAGAACCAATCTTGTTAACATCAGTGCCAGTTTAGAGTTCTTTATCATGAGCCGATTTCAGTGGCAGATCTGTTGATTCTCATGCCATAAAATGCGTTACGAGCGTGGCTTCATTCCGCATAAGCAATTTGCCTGATGGCTGAGATCAAATGATATCTGTTTTATCTTACCATAGCTGACTTAGCGATAGATTTGAATTGGTTGAAGATGCTGGACTACATCATGTAATTGTGAATTTGGTAGTGCTTGTAATACCTGAGGGATTGTTGCCGCTGTCTACAACTGGTCAACAAACTAAATACTCATATCAAATATGTTAGATTTTAGATTTTCTAATTGGGATTCAGTTCTTTGAGATTTGTTATTGTGCTTGTGTCATGAAATGGCATATTGGAATAGGTGAAGTTAGCTAAGTGGTAAGGTACAGGCACCTCTTGGGCTAGGCACCTCTGCTTTTGCTTCACATAATTTATTGTGCTGCTTCTTATCCTCTGAATACAATCAATTGATGTTCTCTACTGCAAGGGAAGTTTTAGTATTCTGTGTGCATGTGTGGATAATCATGTGTTTTATTCCATCCCCCCTCTTGTGCTGCTTCTTATTCTCTTAATAGAATCAGTTGATGTTCTCTACTGCAAGGGAAATTTTAGTATTCTGTGTGCATGTGTGGATAATCATGTGTTTTATTCCCTCCCCCCTCACCCCTCTCTCTCACTATGTCAATCTATGCACATGTGGTTGTATGTATGCAATTGTTGCATGTATGTGAGTGCATCTGTATATATGTGTATACATGTGCTTTTGTTTGTCTATCCCTGCATGCTACTCAAAATTTGGTATAATTAGGTGGTAACGAGTGCATTGCTTTTACAGATACCTTTCATGAGGTAAAACGGAAGCGCGACAAGAGAAAGGAGGTACATCATTGTTATTTTGCTTGCATTTAATCCAGTAATTTCTTTTTATTCCCATTATGTACAGCAGACTAAGTAAATATTCATGGTACTAATTTTCAATTTCTGTTGATAGCACCTTTGTTTTATGTTGTACTGAAGCAATTAAAATCCATTATAAAATTCTGAGAATGAGATTAAGAAGTCCATGCTATTTCATTTAACATGGTGTTTCTATAAATAGGCATGCCATGTTCCATTACTATTCATCCATGTGCTGAATGGTCTTACTTGTTCCTATAACGTGACAATAGTTTCGCAGGTGACTCTTCGATGTGAATTTCTCTTTCAAATGTCTGCACACGCCAATAAGCAACATCAGTCCAGATCATGAAATAAAACATGACCTGCAAATGGATAACCATCTTAGTTTGTTTCTCTTTTCAAAGGAAAAAAAAAAATCCTGAGGGCAAATTTTCAATTTTACTAATTGTTTTGTCCTTTAAATCTGACCTTGCCCCTTATGCCTATTTGTGCTTTTCATACTTTCTTCCATTGCCATGATTTGAGTGTTATTATTCTCCTCAATGGCACTGATCTTAAATGATGAACTACTTCAATGCCAAATTTTGATGTGATCATATTTACCAGTTGAGGTCTGCTATCAAGAGGAAGTTGGTTATTGTGTCTTTCTTGTAGGATTTCTCAATAGATAAAATTGGTATTTTTGTAAAGAATTTCTAGTAGAATGATCCTGAAGGTGCAGTGGTGAGTATGCAGAGACACCAGCTTTTTCCTAAAGGATTCTCAATTATCAGCATTTTATTGAATACTCCTGAACTTATAGTGCTTAGTGTGCATAAAGATACATATTTGTGTTTCACACCTTTCTGAAGGATAGTTGAGCAATTCTAGTTGATTTGTTGCCATGATTTTCAGACTTCATCCGTTGGGTGTTTGTTTTTTGTTTCATTTTTCAGCTCTTTTCAAATAAATTTGTTTGATTGTTAACCCTTTGATTATCATTTCATCTGGTTAATTTGGTCAGAATTCTCAATGCTCATGACTAAGGTGCTATAATTTATCCAATTACAAAGCATTTTGATATATTCATTTCTTGCACTGCATTTAAAATATTATACTTCCTGATTCTTTGCAGAACATCAGAGAGCCTGCTGATTCTAGGTGGAGATCAGGAGTACAGGGGCGAGGAGGTAGGAGCGTTCGGGATAACTATTCTTCACGCCATACATCTAATGGTATGTGCTTTCTTCTATAATATGAAGCTTGAGGTTCTCCTAGCCATGCAGATAGCCCTTGTTGACACTCCATTGCTCTTGTAGGTTCTTGTTGAATTTACTCAAATCATATATTCAGTTTGTTTGTTATGCTTATCATGATGTACTGTGTAGGGGTCCACTAAGTTGGTGCTTATTTAGAAGTTTTAACTATTACCTTTTACGATGTCTTGTGTGCTGCTAATTCTTGTTCAGTTGAATGATCTAAGACTGACAATAACATGAATATGTTATAAATGCCTCTGTTTGTTATCTATGAAAGCTCCATTTGCACACTATATATCATGTTCCCTTAATTTTTTATTCTTTTTGTAATTTTATTCTAGTTGTGTTAACTATATCATTCTGTTTATTTATCTTAAATTTGTATTGTAATTTGTAGAAATCTTATTTAGTGTCTCTGGTATGTGTCATATGTTGCACATTCATTATTGTGTTTTCTTAGGCATATTATGCATTATAAATAACATATTTTAACTTATTTTACATGCAATATTTCTACTTCATTATTTTCACTGCTGCTGGATGTTATCATATATATTGCTTATCTCCTTGTAGATATTGTTGGAGGAAGGAATGCTACTTCTGGAAAAGAAAATGAAGTAAAACAAGGAACAAACAGAGGCAATAAATCTTCTTCATCCATTAATCCAGATACTGAGAGCAAATCCTCAATCTCCAAATCAAGGTATCTAGTTTGGTCTTTTGTCAGTTGGCCTCATACTTCATCCCTGTAATGAACTATAATTCCAAAATTGGAATGTGATTTGTCGGTTTTGGTTTATGTTGACAAAAATAATCTCAGCCTTTTGATGCACTTCATTTGTTCATGATAAATTACGCATACGCTATAAGATACCACCATTTACTGCTACTGCAGATATGCATTGCTTTTATCTGTTTGTGTCGTTCTTGATTGATTATGAGACTATTGCTAAGTGGGCTGCTTATGGTATTCTGATGTCCTTGAAAGCTTCTATGATATTTTAATAGGTGGCACAACGATATAAATTTCTCATACATTCCTGGTTTTAGAAGTAGCATGCATTGGCTTCCTTACTCTCTTTTGTGTGTTTTTTCTAATTAACTTGAAGTATCTATTCCTTATTATAATTATTATGGCTAAGGTACAAGTAGACTGTTATCGTGTATTACAAATCAAAGATGCTGTAAACTGATGTAAATGTAGTCCCACTTCTTAACTTGCTGTTCACCTGATGTAATTTCTTAATCATCAGAACAGAGCCATGACCATCTGACAAGCATCATGTTAAGTATTCAACGATCTGCAAATTACTTTTGAATCCTACCTTGCTCTGGGATCCTACTGCTTATGTTTGACAAATGCAAACGTTTTTGAATCCTATCATATCTTCAATCGAAGTTTTTATTGGGTTCGTCATTTCTTAAAATTCTTCAGCATAAAGTTAAGCCCTTTTTGACGAGGGCAATGTCCAGTTCATTTGTGTGACTGTTATCGGTTAATTAATTGTCAGTACATGTAAATCAGGCTTGTTTTACATAGTTTTATTTCCTCTTACATTGAGAAGAATTGCCATAGATCTTCTATATATAATTATGATAAGAATGACTAGAGTTGGGACATGCTGAAGCTGGACTATAAACCAGTGAAGCCAGTAGAATTATTACAAGTTTCCCACTCAGGAAGGGAAAGCATTAAAGAGAGACCTTGAAAGAATGAACACCGGCATTGGGATTTAATAACCTGCAGGGTCCACTTACTGTTAATGAGATAGGAAGTGGATGCTATTAGAGAGAGAGAGAGAGAGTCCAGAAACACTTCTTTATTCTTCTGTCTCTCTTCTAATTTCTTGAATGGCATATGCATGGTTGTAGACTTGTAGTACTAGTTTGTGTTTAGTTTTGGTATCTATCTGGACAGGTTAGATGCCATCACCTATTCGAAAATGGTGAGGGTGTGAGTTCTCCTTTGTGCTAGGGATTTAGGGGCAAGCCTCATGGATGATTACTCCATTGGGCTGACATATGCAAAATGTATTGCATGTATAAATTATTTTTCCAATGTTTATAATTTTAGTGCGTCACTGCCTTGGTTACCATGATATTAGTATTCCTAATGAATTTTAGTAGTATCCATAATTAGTTATAATTCGTAATGTTATTGTTCCAATGGAGTGCACATATGTAAAACAAATTGTAGTTATAGGTTCTTTTTCCGTCGGTTGTAATTTTCTTGCTTCACTTCCTTAAACACCATGATATTGTTTAGTTTAGATCAGCTTCTTTACTTCTACTTTTTTTTAGACATAATTGTTGAATTCATTTGATTTTTTATTTTTTCTGATTGAGTGCTCAATTAAAGATGAAAAGATACTCATGTTTTTCCAAATATTTTATATGTGGGCATCTCTCTATATATAAGTTTTTCATACTAAACACTTTTCAGCTCTATACCTGGCCTGGCCAATGGTCCCAGCAATGTGGATCAGCCTATTTCATCTCAAGGATTTTCGTTAGAAGTATCTGGTGTTAGTCAGATTGTTTCGAAGGGAGAAAGTTCTGCTACTGAAACCAATAAGACAGGGAATACCTCATTGATCTCCAATGATGTGAAAACTGGTTCTGCATCTGGACAATCTGGACCAGGTTTGAGCCAATCTGTACCATCCAGGACAGCATCCATATCTGGGGTATATGCCTCATCATCAGATCCAGTGCTAGTGCCATCTCTCGATGCACATAACCCGGGTGAAGTGGGTGCTATCAAACGTGTGGTTGGAAGTCAGCGGACTGTTGTTGAAACAACGAACAAAGCTGCATCTCATGATTTATCTGGATCTGGACCTGAGTCGTCATTTGTGGGAGGAAAAGGCTCTTCTGAAATGAGTCATTCTTTGGTACATGGCAAGGTGCAAATTAGGTCACTAGGATCTGAAACAAACCAATTCTCAGATAAATCACATATTGCATCTTCTTCCTTCTCTGGCCCTACAGGCAGCAGACTGTCTTCTACTTACGGCAGCCGATCACAACAGCTAACTGGTTCTCAAAAAGGTATTATATCCATGGCCTTATCATGTTTGTGCTGCCATCTCTCTACATTTGTCTATAATGGTGTGCTGTATTGGTGCATACCGCTTCATATCGGATGTACTGTATTGTACAAGACTGATACCGAACCAAAACTTGGGACCTATGCGTACCGAGACTTGGTATATTGAATCAACCTACACGAGCATACTGACATTGTACCGGTATGGTACTAGTATGAGGTCCAATACCGAGACAATGAACCTTGGTTTATATCAATGTTCACCTTTTTTTTTCCCGCATTAGATATCAGGTTTTGGTTTGTCATGTGATTTTTTTATTCTATTGTCTTGCAACTATGGGCCTTCATTTCATGCATATACTATTTGTTTGTTTGTAACCCTAACATGTCAGTAATGAGCTCAATTCTTCTAATCTTTGTACTAAGCTCTATCTGTTATCATATAGTCCAATATATTGGGGGCTGACATCTTGGATGTGGGTTATACCTAGCAACATGTTATTTGTGAACTTGCCAAGCCTATTTTGGAGCTGAACTCTTGAATTGTTTTATAGTTTTAGATTTCTTGGTCATATCAACTATTAATATCTAATATTTTATAATGATTTGAGGAATCAAATGAGATCCGGTTGTTGAAAATTGATATTCTATGATTTTTATACTTAATAACTTCTAATTAGTTTTTTTAAGTATATTGTGCAGGGTGAATCCATGCATGCTATGTTTTCAAATATAACAATTGCACATCACTGTTTTGCTGGTTGGATGCAGTAATCCATATTTACGTACTTTTTAAATTAATCTAGCCCATTACTTCTCATTCATTTCCTGTTTTTGGTGGGCGATTGGAATCCTATCACCCACATACATGAGAATTGGGTTCTTGATTTCCAGAGGTGATGCATTTGCCTAGTGGGTCAAGTTTGTTGCTTCTGGTCCAAACAGTAAAATGTTATTCAAAATATATAATGTATGAATTCCTATAAGTTAAATTTGATGATCTGTATTCCAGAAAAGAATTATTGCTGCTCAAGTAATTTTGTGCTTGTCAGAATACTAGATTTGCTGACAGATAAAATTTCAGAACTTGATAGCTGCAGGTTTACTTAGTAAAATCATTTTCTTTAATAAACACAACTCTCATAAAATTATTAAGTTGCTCAATTACAAATGAAATGCATCTGACATTCCTTGTTAAAGTCTCACATAAATTACGTTATTATGTTACAATTTTTCAGTTTAGATTATTTAATAGTGACTTGTTACACTATCATGGTATGAATGCCTTGGAATTTTTACATTTGCACAACAGCTGCAAGGCTGTATTTAGATGATATTAAGAGTTCTCTATGTTATCCGGACTAGTTTTAGAGGGCACTCAGCACATATTGTCATTCTGGTATTTTGAGTTTGAGTAGGTTTTTTAACTGTTTAGGATCATTGAAAGGGGAAATGCTAGATAGATAGGAAAATCTGAATGCAAAATCCCAAAATCTGTAAGCAATATATAGCCAATGACCTGAATTTAGAACACATTTTAATATAAAGGCCAATAACTCTATCAATACCACAACGCAATGGCATATCTTGTTTTGACAAGTTTGTGAGCATAAGCATCATCGTTGGTGTAATGACAACAACTCATATCTATATCCTGTTTTTGACAAGGAGATCATGAAAGAATAGTAGTATGAAGAATAAAGATTAGAGCATTGCCAAAGCAAATGCTGATGAAACAACCTAGTTAGTCACTTGTTCTAAGAAAGGCCTTATGAAGTACAGAGTTTTATGCAGAGAAGTAGAACATTGCTACAAGTTCCATCACCCATCTTAAAAATTCTCTGCAATATACAAACGAACCAGTTTTTTCTTCAAGTACTTGCCAATGAATCTTGCTCTACTTGATTGATTTTCTATGAAATGAATTTAAAAATCTTATCTGTTCTTACATGGACTAGATCGCACATGTAGATGGAGCACCCAAAAATATTTATTTACGAGAAACTAGGCAAGCATTTATGTGACTTATGATACCAACAATTGCTATCCCATAAATCCAGTAAAATTTTCAATTGGCTCTGAAACCAACATACAGTCTTGATTTATCAATTGGTCCCCATTTCATAGGCAAGGTAATTTTGGGTAGATGAGGGATTTTCCATCAAATGGCCAAGAGTGTAATAGTAAATATACATTTAGTTGTCTGCGGTGCAGGATAGCCAAAGATCCTCTTGCTAGAGTTAAAAGGAATTGTAGTTTCTTTCTTTCTTTTTTTTTTTGGCATTGTAATCTAGAACGAATAACATCTCCAAATGTCATAAGTGATCGAGTTTCCTTGATGTATATTTGACAATTTTGAGATATACTGTAGAGTTCCAAGTTTTGGTTCACCAAGATTCAAATTGTTTTAAAAGTATAGTGATTAAAACCTATAAACGTTTTAAAACTCTTGGAAACAAGAAACCTCAGATAGGACCCTATACCTAAAGAATCCTGACATGATCAAAATTAATATATGAAGGACTCAGAATATGCAGAAAATTGGTTATGTGCATCATTTGCTTTTGTGCATTACTTGCACAGAAATCTTAAACCTTTGAAAACTCTTGGGAAAAAAACTTTTGGAAACAAGAAACCTCATGTAGAACCATATACCTAAAGAATCCTGACATGTTCAAAATTAACATGGACTCAGAACGCACAGAAAGTTGCATTTGTGCATCATTTGCTTTTTGTTATGTAGAGATTGGTGGTCAAGTTTATCAGCTATAACTGTGGCCTTTGTTAACTGGTGCTTGGAGATGAATACCTGTCATAGTTTGTCTTTTGGTGCTTTCTTTTTCTTGTATAAAATTTGACACTAAATGGCTTTGATGTTGTTGTTGTCTGTGCTTCTTAATTTTTTTAATTCCATCATAATTCTGTGCAATTGATTTCTCCAAGCAACGTTGAACCGCATAACTTCTTAGTAAAAGTGTTAAAAGTGCTTTTTTGTTAGGTTATCTTTGGGTAACCAGAGAGATTCCCTTTTCTGGTATTTAGAATTGAGCAAACAAAAGAAAATTCATATATGTGTGCACACGTGTGCATGCATCGGTACACATGTATATGTGTGTTTTCTACAATAATGGAATTAGAGATGGTTTTGAGGGGTGACAGTGGGTTGGTTTGGCTTGGTTTAACCATCAATACAAGGAATGACTTGATGCATACATTGCCCTTCCATGAAGTCTGAGTTCCCTGACCAGTGCTTATCCACGGGTTCACGTACGTAACCACTGTCTGAACAACTTAAGGCTCAGTGATGAAGTAGTAGATAGTTCATTGGTTGTTGCGAGTCAAAGCGATGCTCAAGTTGACAGGATGAAGGTGTGGAAGTTTTTTCAAAGAAAAAGGAGTGTAATGGATAGTTCTAGTGATGAGGAATGTGTGTTAGGTTCTAGGCCCTTGAAATTGGTGTACCTGCATGGTTGCCACATCTTCTTGACGGACATAGGAAAGTGGACAGTGTTTGATCAGGAAAACTAAATCAATATTGGAGGCTTAGGGAGTGATTGCAAGCATGCTTTCCTGCTTTGCTTGTATTTAAGATCAAATAGGTCAATAGATGCATCTTTGATTGTTTAGTGAAAGAATGTGGAGCAAGTTCTTAGTAAATAAATAGAAGGGCAGAGTTATGTATTCTCACACCCTTCAAGAAAAAATGTATGTAAAAATAATGATAATCTAAAAACATCCAATTTATAGAACCCAAAGAACTTCCCATTGTATGCTAATTTATTCTTCTTCGTATGATGATTTTGGTTACCTGTAGAATTAATGTTCAAGTCAGGTCTCCTTGTGCATCGATCTTTTGGGTGCTTAGCACGATTATTTTATGATGATGGGATGTCTTTCTTTTCAAGGCATAACCTCTTTAAATAGAATGGACATTATGGCTTTATAATTAAGATGGCACAAGAGCCTTGAAATTTGATGCTTTTGATATTGATTCTATTGGCGTATATGACACCATATCGTTCAATAATACCATATGCTTTATTTTTTTGGGAATTAAAAACTGGCCTAATTATGAAATAAATTTATGGAGGATCTTAGTGGACCAATTGCGCATCTTTCTACAATATAGTGCATTTTTTCTATGCCTTTGTACACTTGATTTTCGTATAGTGATATGACAGGGGCACGATACATGATACTTTAATCCTTGATACTTATGATCCGTTGGCTCAAGACACTTATACTTGAACCTGATATTCTTGCTGAATGTTTTGGCTTGGTTATTTTTGGGTTGGTTTGGGATTTCGTAGTTGGTCAAGGCAATATCTGCTCCTCTAATAATAAGGATAGCCAAAGGTGTGTTACCTCATTTTTCGAGCAAGAACAAAACATCATATCAATAATTTATTGGGCATGGATCATTTAATAATAGAGTTGCACGATGCAGATTAAATTTTGTGATTGTAAGCCCTATAAGTATTTATAAAGGATGTCAGTTGAAAATTAAAATGAATCAACTCAAATGACACAAACCTTGGCCGCCTCCCAACAAACTGATTGAATAATTATTTTTAAAGGACTTGATCCTTGGGAAATTGTTCATGCCCATTAACTTGGTCAGTATGGACATACCTACTGCTTTATGACACCTCAAGTATATCGCATGCTATATATTTTCTTTTAATCAGACTTTGTGGATTTCATCTGACTGTAATAATCATTTTAAAGCCTTTTCCCTGTCAAAATGGGGTCAGCTAAAGAGCACAACTACAAGTTGAGCGCTCTGTTAGTGGATTGACTAAATTTTTATAATTTTAAACAACAATTCCTTGAAAGATTCAGCAAGTGCAATTATCTAGTTGATTTTGGCGTATGTTTCCATTATTTTCTGGTACATATGGTATGCCATCACTTCATTGATTGATAGTTTTTGCATGCATTTAGTATGGAATTTAAACGTTTAAGCTCTTTGTTATTATATGCCCATTTCTGTGGTTATTCAAAGATAGTCTGGATGATGCTCATTTTTCATTCAGTAGTCTGGATAATGCTCATTTTTCGTTCAGCAGTTGTTGCTCATAAAGAGTGGAAACCAAAGTCAACACACAAAAGTCCTGCTCAAGCATCTGGAATGCCTGTTACCACTGATGTATCTGCTGTGGTAGAAGCTGTTCCTGTGTCACTGCCGGTGTCAGGTATGGTGGCATCAGAAAACACTATGGTAAAGCTGGAAGAAAAGCTAGATGAGCTGCGGTTATCACACAGACAACATGTCATCATTCCACATCATCTTCGAGTCCCAGAATCTGAGAGGCATGGGTTGAGTTTTGGAAGCTTTGATTCCAGTTTTAACCTAGGCATGGGTTTTGTTAACAGCCCTGCAAATGACAAGAGCCCTACGCCACCATTTGACTCGTCTCAAGAGATCGAGGAAAATATCGAGGATCCTTCTTCAAGGTCAGATACATCAATTGTAC
The DNA here is from genome assembly GCA_017589505.3 of Metroxylon sagu. NCBI lineage: Eukaryota > Viridiplantae > Streptophyta > Magnoliopsida > Arecales > Arecaceae > Metroxylon > Metroxylon sagu. The sequence goes on from JACVBY030000267.1 coordinate 94,418, forward strand.
TTTTTTCACTAATTTTATTACATCAATGTTGTTCTACTTTACATATCCATACTTGTGTATTTATGGAATTTTACAAGCTGATGCGTCTGAAAAGTATTTTAGTTGTCTGTTCGCCTAATTTTATTTGTTAAATTAATACTGCATATTGGTGTTATATATCTCCAGAAAATTAGAATGATTTGACAGGGTCAAAACTCACTGTGATGTAGTCTGTTGGCCTCGACTTTTCTATCTCTGTAGTTTACCATCTACTAGCCTTGATACTTTGTTTAATCACATTCAAAATATTGTAAGATACTTTTATATAGTCAAGTTTAATCAGTTTAAATATATTGATCAGTTTATAATTCCTGTACCATAAAGCTACTCTCTCTCTCTCTCTCTCTCCCTCCCCCCTCTCCCCCCTTTCTCTCTCTAAGATGGGGGAGTCAATATTCTCCTACAACTATCAGTTGTGATCTTTTGTTGATGTTCACTGTTTTAGCATCAAGATGCTCTTCTACATTCATATATTTTGGTCATTTTTCTAACTGGAAAATAAGTTCCTTTTCTTTTCTTGTTGGGTTTTCTTATTTGGTTCTTTTTCCCTCTTTGAGTGCAGCAGTCGTGAGGCATCCCCAGCTGCTCAAGAAGTGGACCATCCAGATCACCCCCCGTCACCTACCCAGATGCCGGAAAATTTTTCTACAGAAGCTGACATTTCCTCCAGTGTCCCTGCAGCACCAGAATATGATCAATCCAAACAAGAAGCTACTTTGGCTCCAGAAGGTCCTCAGTACTCGGTTGTACATACTGCACCAAATTATTCAGCATTTGGGTTGGTACCGCAAATGCTTGGCAACCAATTAGCACCCTTTGAAAGCTCTGAGTCTCAGGCACGTGATACCACCTGCCTCCCAAGCTTTGTGGTAAGTCTTCCACTTTCAGGACCTCTATGCTTTAAGTTGAAAATTACAAATTGGATTGTAGCTTGAGCGACTGCTGTATTTTATGCTTTACAATTTGTATTTTGTTAGCCTTATGGTTATTGCTCCAGAGTATAGTTGCTACCGCAAACTAATCATGGGGAGTGACCATATGATCTGTCTGCAAGCAAAAATTACAGAAATGGACATATCAAGCATCTTGCTTTATATTTTCTCTTCAAGCTGTTCCATTCTTTACTGTTAGCTCTGCTAATCGGACAACTGATTAATTTTATTATGAAGTAGTCCAGATAGGAATCGGGGTGGCTATTCCAATTGCATTCTATTTGTAGTTCAATCTAGGAATATGAAAAACCAATATTCTTTTGTTTAGGTCCAGCAACCTTTTGATCCATCCTCAAGCTACTACACCCAATTTTATCGACCTACTGCAGATGCCGAGGGCCGCTTCTCTCCTTTTCTTGCACCTGGTGCCGCTACTAAGTATAATGGGAATATTGCAGTCCTACCTGCTCAGACTGGCCAGACTCCTCAAGAGGTTCGCATCAAACACTCTGCTTTGTTTTGCTGCTTGTTTAATGGAATAATCAAAATGTTGTTTCTTCATACGTTGTCATGCTTACATTAATCATAACTAGAATGTTTTACCCATCTATTTGGGGCTGTTTTAAGGCCTTTTCACCTATTGTGATGTAAAACATTTATTTCCTTGGCTCTGCTAAATTTTTTGGCCTGTTATCTCCAGATTTGCTTTTATAATGATTTTTAAGTTTTCAAGTGAAATTTTGTTTTCTACCAAAGACACTCAATTCATGCCTTTAATCTTGCTTTGAAATCAAACCCGAAAATGGGGCCAACTTTTAGACTTTTGAATCTGGAAAAATTGATAGTATTTTGTTTTATTTTGAGATGCTACCTTTGTTTTATATGTTTCTGTGATAGTTTTTTAATTGCACACCAGCAACATATTCTCTTTTTTCTGGTCACCTTCTGGATGGAATTTCTTGTTTATGTGCTATGTATATCTGCCTTCTGACTAGAATACTTACACTATTATGTATTGTGGCTCCAGAGTGGGAATTCTGTGGTCTTATCAACGGTTGGGTCTACTTCTCTTTCCACTCAAGGTGCTGGGGTTATGCAGAGTTCTGTTGCTGTTCCCCAGCAACCAGTTCCTGTTTTCCGGCAGCCTGCTGGTGTACAAATACCACATTATCCCCCAAACTATATCCCGTATGGTCAATATTTCTCCCCATTCTATGTTCCATCCCCTGCGCTTCACCATTTTCTGGGCAATGCTGCATTCCCTCAACAACCTCCATCTGGCAGCGTGTATCCACCTCCTGGAGCTGCAGCAGCTACCACCCCTGTTAAATACTCTATTCCTCAATATAAGCCCGGTACCAACAGTGGGAATTCAACTCTTGTTGGGGTGCCAACTGGCTATGGAACATATAGCTCGGGTCCAGCTGGCTACGCTCCTAATCCTGCTGTGAGCAGTGGCAGCTCAACTGGCAATGAGGATCTCACGGCATCTCAGTTCAAGGAAAATAATGTCTATATGCCTGGGCAGCAGGTACCTTTTCTTCCTTTTTGCCAAAGTTGATGTATCGTGTTTTTTTCACTCTTTTGATGCATTAACACCATGTTTTAACTGCTTTTTTAGATGAACAGACACCTAAAATATCTGTCAACCAGGGATTCATGTTCTGGTGCACCCTGGCATATCCCACTGGTATCATACTGCTTAGATAGGAAAATGGTGCCTGGGATGCTACTGGGACACCTGTTCACTCATGCACTAGGATGTCCCAACCATCCTGGTTGGTGTCAGCTGGGATGGACCAGGATGGTTGTGTCCTGCCACTTGGGATGGCTGTGTCCTGCAACATTTTTTTAAAAAAATTTTTACCTCTTTATTATTATTGTTAATGGTTGTTGCAGACCAAACTGGGACAGGCATTGGTACTGGGATTTTAATCCTTGCTTTGTTTACAAAGTTGATATGAGAACCATAAGTAGGACTCACTTGTTATGTGAATGTTGTTTGGATATCAAACTGCTTAGGTTGTTCATATTTTTCTCACTTATATTTGAGAAGCATGTTTGGTTGCAATGTTCTGATTGCTATTTCCTAACATTAGGTCATTCTAGATTCATATGCTTCTGTTTCTTTTAGTTGTGTCTGAATATTTGCTGTCTAGCAGAGCGAAGGTTCAGCTGTCTGGATTCCTGCAGCTGCTGGGAGGGACATCTCCACTCTTCAGGCCAGTTCGTTCTACAGCCTGCCTCCACAGGGACAGCACATGACATTCACACCCACCCAAGCTGGCCATGGTGGCTTCAGTGGAATTTACCACCCCACCCCAACTGTTGCTGCAGCTGCTGTTCATCCACTACTCCAGCAGTCCCAGACTGTGGCTGGTGCTGTTGAGATGGTGGGCCCACCTTCTGGTGTTTATCAACAGCCACAACGATCACAGGTCAATTGGACTAATAATTATTGAAGACAGGAAAGCGAATCCTTGCAACAGTAGCCTCTCAAGAAACAAAATACATATTTCAATCCTGTGAAGTTTGGAGGCTACTGTGGGTTTCAGGCTGAACATTTCACAACTGTGGCATAGAGCAACCTAATCAAATAGTGTAAATAAATAGATATATTTAAAGGATGGCCAAACTGCAGGGAATGGTTCAGGATTCCAGGTTGCTCGAGTGTTTGAGATTAATGGTGGAGGTTCACCTGTGACTGATACTGACCATTTTTAAGTTGAGAGATCTGCTCAGGTTCCTTTCTTTGCTTGTTTGCTGTTTGTTCTTTATCAGTTGCCCTTTTCTCTCTTGATCTTTTGAAATTAGTGCGAGTGGCGGAAGGCGTGATTTTCTTTTCCTTGTATCCCTTCAGACGAGATAATATAACTTTGGGAAGGTAAGACTTGGTGGGGTTTCATTCTTTCCACTGCCTTACCTGTAAAAGTGAATTTTGATAATATGAGGATGTATCACAACTGTTGTATCTGGTGTAATAGAAGCAGCAGCACATTCCTTTCTGTTTCCTTTGTCTTGCAATTAAAATAACCATGCTTGAATAGATTTGCAGAATCCACCCTTTGATATTTTTTCAGTGCTCGAACAATTGAACATTTTTCCAGTCATCGGCTGGTTCTGTAGAGGCACCAAAGGCTATGGGATTCTGTCCACAGTGGTAAGTTCTTTTAATTGAGGAGTCTCCCAAATGCCGGGAAGGATATTGTACTTTGTGGCCAGCATGTGCTATGTGGTGTAAGAACTGCCATGTTGTCTCTATATTGTTTGGTCGAAAATTTGTTTGAACAGCTTGTTGCACCAGTGCCTGCTGTGGGGTTTCCTTGTATTCTTGTATTTAGGATGCTGTCTTGTTTAAAACTGTACTGTAATCTTTTCATTTATGAAATAATATAAGATTCTTGATATGCACAGATTCTTGATGTGCCATATATGTGCCACCTTATCTGAACAAGGCAATGTATACTGGATGGCGATTTCCTCCGTGTGTTCAGTGGTGTTGAAGAGTGATTGCGGATATTCTTATAAATTCCCGAATGTTTAGAAATTGGCTTTCCCTTTATCCAAGAATAAATATAGCACATGTTTGAGCTGTGTCTGCACTGTGAATAGTTTGCCAAGCGACAGACAGCTTGGCTCCTAAGCAATGAGCTTGATTCTACTTCTTGTCACCCTTTATTCGTGTTAGTTTGGAAGATAAAAGACGCTCTTATCGGATGGTATAAGGATAGGGTTTCACATCATAACAGGATTCTATCAATGTCTTATGATAGCTTTTTCTTTTGCCAACCAACTTTTGCTGTTAGTGCTACAAGGATGGCTTCATGTCGCTGTTAGTGCTACCAGGATGGCTTTATGGCTATCACTCTATCATTGTTTGATATCCCAAGTCCATCTACTAGGTCAATTAACCTACTATCGGGTGGTCAATTAAAAACTCGTGGCCTTAAAAACTCGAGTGCAAGTTAATTGGTAGCAAGTGAACTTGAGTTACAAGCTCTTTAAACTTTTCTTTCTTGGGGTATTACAATTTTCTCTTGGGGTATTACAATTTTTCCCTATTATGTAATGTCATCGTCAATGAAATTATTATGGGACTATAATTGTTATGCCTCAAATCCATGATGGATCTAAAGCGTAACAATCCGCTACACACTGAAAAATAAATCCCCTGGGGTATTACAATTTTCCCCTATTATGTAATGTCATCGTCAATGAAATTATTATGGGACTATAATTGTTATGCCTCAAATCCATGATGGATCTAAAGCGTAACAATCCGCTGCACACTGAAAAATAAATCCCCTGGGGTATTACAATTTTTCCTTGGGGTATTACAATTTTCCCCTATTATGTAATGTCATCGTCAATGAAATTATTATGGGACTATAATTGTTATACCTCAAATTCATGATGGATCTAAAGCGTAACAATCCGCTGCACACTAAAAAATAAATCCCCAGCATAAAAGGAATAATATATAGAGCAATTACATATAATTAATTGAGATAAAGGATCAATTTCAACTTGACTCCTACTTATATTTTGATCATTGAAATAAAAAAAAACAATAGAGTTTCATGAGCTTTTTGCTCAGTAAGTAATGCTAAGCATAAATCAGTGAATCAAATAAGCATTATATTATAAAAATTCTTAGTTCATATCATATAATAAGAATAATAGTTTAAAATTATTATTTTAATAATTATAATAATTTATACTTATAGTTTTTAATTTCATGTCTATGTTATAGCAACTCCTCAATCATTTAATTGTGGCCATATGCATTCCCTATGGTAGGGCTAATTCACCATATTTAACCTTGCAGATGGAGGTTTCTTCTTCCATATATTCCCTATAGAGATGGGTTTCGGTATCAATCATCAATCATTCGTAGTGATTGAAAGTTTATGTATAGCATCAATCATATATCATTTTTCAATAATCCAATCATTCATGTTCAATAATCTTAATTTTTATTCTCTATTTTGATTTGTCATATTATTTCATAAAATTATTTGTCATGTCACTTTATATTGAAATCATAAATGATTTTCTCATGATAATATTTATAGAAAATAAGAACGAAAGATGTCAAACATTAAAAGATTATAAATCATTTTTCACATAATAACAATTTGTAGCAATTAGCAATAATAATACATAATTTATATTTTACTTACTTGATCCAAATTTTGTAATAAATATGACATGCAAAATTTAAACTTCTAATAGCATTTCAAAAATAATTGTCAAAATCTTTGCATTTCAAAAAAAATAATTATATAAAAAACATAGCCATTACTTTAATTTATATATTTATTTATCAATTATAAAATAAATTTTGACAATCATGTAATCTTATAAAAATCCTAATTTATGGTCAAGTTACTTACCAAAGTTTAAATCTTTTTAACAATTATGAATAATTTATAAAATACTCTAACTTATAATTAGATTACTTATTGCTTTAGATACAATTAGTAGAAACTAACCCTCACTTTCTCATATTTCTTAATCTTTTAACCTTCACCTTCTTCATCATTTTAAACTATTAATTAGTTATTAAAAAACCTCAATTATGCTCTATTTATAGAGAGATTTTTTTTTAAAAAAAAAGGTTTCCACTCTTCATAGAATTCTAATATCCTAAAACCAATAAACTTCTTAGCTTCTTTTAAGATAATAATTTTTTAAAGAAAACTAAAGAAATAAAAATCTATTAAATATTTAAAAATAGATTCTTGACTTAAAACTAACTTCTAATTCATCTAACATAATTGTAAAATATAAAAATTTAAATAAAAATACCAAAAATCATCTTAATATCCATTAATGGTATTTTTATAATTTATCAAAAATTCATCCGTGATGATATACGTTAATAAAATTGCTTCTATCTTCCTTAATTAACTTTCGATTTGAGTGATTCAAGATGCGTTAGGAAATTAACTCAATAAATATATATTCAATCAAAAATTTTAATTATATTATATTTTATAATTTTTTAACTCAATCCAGTTAAATAATATCTTAATCTAAAATAAGTTAGTCAAAATGGCTGGGTTTCACATAGCATTCGGACAAAATTTTGGTTGTTAGTGAGTGTTCTGTGCATCATTTTAGGATTCTTTTCTAACTCTTTTTCAATTTTTCTTTGTAATATTTTAATTTCTTTTTTCTTCTTTCATTTCTTTTTTTCATTTTTTTTTTCTTTTGTTCTTTGAATAATTCTTAGTTTCTTATGGAGCAATATCACGATTTGACAAGAGATTGTGAGAGACCGTGATCTTCAAGTGCTTTCTAAAGAACTCGAAAGTATCAAATCTAAAATCATCAGGGGGTTAGTATGGACCAGCAAATTATCTTTTTCAACAGTTCTATCTAAATGACTAATGCAAACTGCTTTTATTAGAATCCTATAAGATTTCTAAAATTCCTCTTGGTACACTATTGTCAATGTGATCACTTTAATTTAAATATGCAAAAGGAAAAACAATTCTTTTAAAAGTTATATTTACAAGTATAAGACAAATAAAATATAGATACTAAAGCTATTTAATTTTCTTTCATGTTTTATATGGTTTCTTTAGAATGATTTTATGGTCATTGTAAGGAAATACTAAATTTACACTTGAATAAAATCAAATAAAAAGCTATTGATTATCAATTTTGTTCGGATGCTTCATGTGGTGACCTCGAACTGGTTATATATTTCTATATGAAAAGTGAAATCTAGGTCTAAAAATAGTTAATAAAATTTGGAGAATCCATTATTGAATTCATTTATTTATTCATTGTATATTTATTAAAAAATTCATTATTGTCATACTTCATTAAACTTAATTTGAGAATTTTAGCAATGGAAAGGCGTTAACTCTATTCATTTAGCTTCAGATAATAAACCAAGCTTATTACCTTATTTGATTTGATTTAGATCCATAATTGGATATTCATTAATTATATGATAAATATCTTACTTTATGCTCCAATATGCACCGATAAACCCATCGTTGTATGGACCCCTATCTTTCATGATAGCTTCTTGGTTTATCTTTCTCTCCTATCATGGTAAATCAACCAATAAGGAGCATGTTTATTAAGTAGTTTAATAGCATAATATATCTATAACCATGTGAGAATCATAATTACCGGAGCCTTATCGCACATGCACTTCACATGCACAAAAACATGAATTAGAAATGGTAACAAAGTAAGTTAGGATTGATTTTTGTCCATCCCATCTTCATCCTCGGACTTCACGTATCTCAACTTGTCCTCATCGAGACAATAAGTTTAATCATCAATCCTACCCTGTTTTTCTACTCCTACCCTTTTTCTTATTCTTTTTTTGAAATTCTCTTTAAAAAATACACTTTGACTACTTTTTAAACCAAAGTAATAATTTGTTTATATAAGCAATACAAAAATCACATTATTCTCACTATTAAAAATTACATAACAAATATCAAAAAATATATAAGAAAAATGAAAAAAACAATAGCCCCTAATCATACTTATATATGTATATACACACATGGAGAAAGAGACTCACTCACAAACATATGAAGGGAAAAAATGTAATTTTAAAGTATGTATATTGTTCTATCATAACTTTCGACTACAAAGATATTTTTCTTGAAGCTTGCACTAAACTTATCCTGAAGATCCAACGAGATGGGATGGGGGTGGGTTGGGATGAGTCCTATCGAGTTAGGATAAAATTATCACCCCTAAACTTAAAAAAGATATATACATACATATGAGCAGAAGAACACCTATCAATTTACACTTGTACTTCACATTTAAGTAGGAGACAGCTTTGGTGCCATCTAGTTGGGGGCTAATTTATAGCTTACTACTGGATTCTAAACCTTCCCCTCTTAAAATTATTACATTAGAAATAGAGTCAGATTAGACCTTTCCCGGTTAGGTGGGCTCAATTTTGTTGAGTTAGATTGGATTAAGTCAAGCCTACTCCATGAACAAGTTGGAACGAGTTGATCTGGAAGAAGAAACAGGCTAGAGTTGGATCGGGTTCGAAATATTTACCCCTCCGAACCCAAATAAGCGGTGTATAAACCCAACCCGATCGAGATTTCCTCAGGGCAAAACCCTAGCTCTCGCATAAAGGTTGCACGGCTAGCGCGAAGCAGGGGAGAGCAGAGGCGCGGCCATGGCGGGAGGGAAGATCCAAAAGAAGAGGCATCAGCACATGGGAGGAGGCGTCCCCTTCGAGAAGTCCAAGGGCCAGCACATCCTCAAGAACCCCATGCTGGTGGAGACCATCGTCCAGAAGTCCGGCATCAAGCCCACCGATGTCGTTCTCGAGATCGGTCCCGGTACCGGAAACCTCACGAAGAAGCTCCTCGAGGTCGCCAAGTCCGTCGTTGCCATCGAGCTCGACCCCCGCATGGTCCTCGAGCTCAACCGCCGTTTCCAGGGCACCCCCCACTCCAGTCGCCTGAAGGTAATTAATTGCTTCTTCTAATAGAGATTAGGGTTTCCTGTTGTGCTTCTAATTCTAATTCTTTTCTCTGATTATACGATCATCTTTTCGTTGGAAGCTCTAAATTTTACAGTAATTTTCATTGTATTCGTTGAAAGGTTGCACCTTTCAGTCATGCTTATGGTTTCTTTCAACCTTTTGTGTAATTATATGTCCTTATTTCCTCTGGGAACCTAAAAATATGTGCTTTTTTGTTCTGTATCTAATTAAATGTTGCACCTTAGAGTCATGGTTATGACTACAGTCGCATGTGCTGTGTCTTATTGAAGATTTTTGCAGTCTTGGTTACGGTTTCTGTTGATTGTATCTAGTCCAAGACTTTGTTAGAAAAGAAATATAAGAAACAAGAAGTTTGAAGTCAGATTCACAACCAATGAGTTCCCTTTTCCTTTGGTGTTGAGTCCTGTAAACAAAGCTTGCATAGCAATCAGTGTTTTCTCCCTCTCTATCTTCAGAATAGAATGCCAATTTTTCTGACATGAGATCTTGTCCTGTTCCAAAAAAACTTAAGTTTTATGTGGTGTTTGACTTAATCAGCCGAAGATTTTTAGTTTCTCCTTGTTAACATTTGTTCCACTAGTAATGCCAATTTTGTGCCATGTTACTATAAGATATCTTCTTTTATGAAATTGATGATGGAGCGGTCCTTCTTTTAAATTGAAGGAATTATGCATTTTCTGTTGCACGAAAATTTTGGTAATTGTTTGCTACCCTCAAAAGTCAACTTGGTGAGTTTTTTTTTTTTTTTTGGTTGAAACATAGTTGGTTGATGCAATTTAAACAAGGTTTCAAGGACAGAGTTGAAATATGATAAGTTGAATGGCTTCTTATTTTTCCCCTCAAGAAAGAGTAGTTTTGAACCTTTGGTTCCAAACATCTGAAAGGGTTTCATGGCAAGTTAGTTGGATTCTCATACATAGAATTGTTTCTTCTATTCGGATCCAATCCATTACTGAAACAGTAGACAAATTTCTAATATCATGTTCTTTTTTATTCAGTGCACTTGGAAATAACAAGTTTTCTTTTGTTCCTACCTTTCTACATGAAGGTCATCCAAGGAGACGTGCTCAAGTGTGACCTACCTTACTTTGATATTTGTGTGGCAAACATCCCCTACCAGATCTCCTCTCCTCTTACCTTCAAGCTGTTGTCTCACCGACCTCTCTTCAGGTGTGCTGTCATCATGTTCCAGCGTGAATTCGCAATGAGGCTGGTTGCCAACCCTGGTGATAATCTCTACTGTCGGCTCTCAGTGAACACTCAGCTTCTTGCTCGTGTCTCCCATCTGCTCAAGGTGGGACGAAATAATTTCAGACCCCCACCAAAGGTTGATTCTTCTGTGGTGAGAATTGAGCCAAGGAAACCACTTCCACCTGTTAGCTTTAAAGAGTGGGATGGGTTGGTGCGCCTTTGTTTTAACCGGAAAAACAAGACACTGGGCTCAATATTTAGACAAAAGAGTGTGCTTTCATTGCTGGAAAAGAACTACAAGACCCTACAAGCTTTGCAACTCTCTCAGAAAGGGCACACAGAGGAGGATAAGGTTTCTCCAGGTGATGTAGCAGGCTTGGCGGATATGGTTGAAGATCTAAACATGGATGATAATTATGGGAAGGAAGATGATGATGAAATGGAGGTAGAGGATGCGGATAGAGGCGAGGGGTCTGATTTCAAGGAAAAAGTGTTGGGGGTGTTGAGGCAAGGGGATTTTGTGGAGAAGAGGTCTTCTAAGCTCACACAAGTGGATTTTTTGTACCTGCTCTCTCTGTTTAACAAGGCTGGCATCCATTTTTCTTGATTGATTTTTACGTCTAATTTTGGTGATGTTTTCTTTTCTTCTTGCTCCACAGTTTTGCATTTTTTTTGTTTGTTTATGCTTTAGAGTTGAGACACGCGAAGATGTTTGAAATTTTCATGTACTCTTAATCTAGTTATGAAAGGTGCTACTCAATACTTCTTCTAGTGAACTATCAAGCATAGCAAATTTTATTGTTTCCTTGCTGAAAGTGCATTGGCTGGATGATTGGCCATCAAAGGCTAAAATTGATTGCAGTTAGTTTTTATCTACACTGTTAGTTGTCCACCATTCAAATTTCCCATGTATGGTTCATGTTCATGGGAACCTTTGAGAAATTTATGAGTTGTTTATTCTTTGGAATATGAATGTAGAGCTTCGTATGATCCAATCGCTTCTAATAATAAGTACATCAAAAGGTTCGGGCAGCTCATAGCATTAATGAATGCTACATGATTGAAATTCCCTATTGAGCTACAGCAAGTTGTCTCTAGATTTTTTCTACAGTAGTGTGGCCGCCGACTTTTTTTTATTTTTTTTAATAAATATGTTGTTGGCTTTCCCTTGTCTCTTTGCCCTGGAATTGTTTTAGAATTTTCATAGTAATGTTAAATGTCTAAAATTTGTAAAATTTACAAGATGTAAAGTTCAAAATTTTCTTTTCAAATTATTTGAGTTAATGGGAGCACTAGAAGTTTGCTCTCCCAACCTGCCAAAAGATTTTTCATTCCTAAATTCCAAAAATAAAATGAGATCGAGGAAAAAAATTAATTGGAATTAGTGCTTCCCTTCCGCCCGCTGAACTCCTTAAAAAAAAAACGGCCAGGTTCAATAAATAGATCATAAGGATCCCTTGCCTGAGTCCACCCTGCTTGAAAGTAACCAGCATGCCCCCTTGACCAAAACAAAATGCAGACCTGGTTAAAATTCCAGTTGATGGGTAACTACGACCAAAGGTAAAGAGGATCCGTCTTCCAGATATAATTTAGTTAGAATACAAGAACAACTTTATAATTGACAAAGAACTCCTTCACAATCTCTCTGCAATTAGAGTGGAATCAATTTGAATGTTTAACTAGATATCAGATTCAAGTCATTGCAACATATTCTTGCCTAATGGTATATATGTTTGTTGCCACTATATTTCTACTAGGCAAGCCAGGCATATTGAGTGTGCCAACTATTATCTTGAGGGTTGGACAATGCTAAAGGATTTGATTGACAAACAACCTGATGGATGCTAAAGAATCTGATCAACAAACAAACAAAAACAAATCAACCAGTAGCTTAGCCATGAAAGATGCGATAAAAACCAGGTGATTGTTTAAGAGGACAGGATAGTCCTTCTAATTGAGTTCTTTTTGCCAAAAGAACTCAAAGATTAACCATCATGCACATGAAAATAACAACCTTTATTTACAAAGTTAGAGATAATTTCATCGTAACTATGATTGATTATAACCTAACTGGATTGAAAAATTATATACAACTAGTCAAATCTATAGGAGTAATGATTGAAAGGCCGGCAATGTGAAAGCTCATATTTGTAAGTATTTAGTTTCACATCGGCTTTGTACTAAAAAAATTCTTGGTATTTATATAGGATTAAGGAGTTGGAATAAAATCTTCTTGACTAATCTTCTTAGATAAGGTTCTGGGTTGTGGTAGTTGAATTTTATTGGAATTGACTAGGCAAGCCTGTTTAAAGAAATAAACCATAAGCTGAATAGATTTAAAAGGAAGATGATGCTTGAGTTTGTTGAAGTTGAGCCTTTCCCTCCTTCCTTGAGTGTATTCCTTTTTGTTGAGATTTAAAAGAGTAGTTGCTTCCTACGTCCTCTTCAATGGTCTTCAAAACATGATTGTTGTCTCCTTATTTCTCTCCAATTCCTGAGTCCTTATCCAGACAAAGACCTTGGGTTTATCTCAAGTTCAATCCTAAATAACATTAAGCATTGCTAACAAAGTTTAAATAAACAATATCCATCATTGCCTCCATTCCTAGACCTAAGCTAATTTATCTAGGCCCCATTTTCATTCCAATTAATTTATCGAAACCTCATATATAATGCACGTTCTACTCCTATTTCTACTAACAATGTTCATGTTATGCCCCATACTTGAGGGTAGATTCATGACATAACAACCCACCGCATGTATACAAAATTAAAATTGTACGATATGCAAGGCATCTTACTCATAATAATTGATAAAAATTGATCAAATCTAAAGCTACAATAACATAAAGTCTAAACAAAATTCTAATATAATAACTAAATTATTATCTTGAATCAAAAACTATACCAATTTTTTAACTGATATATGTCTTACTAAAATCCATGGGTCAACATCTACCTGATCAACAACAATAACAACAATAATAGCCTTAATTCCAAGCTAGTTGGAGTCCAATATCTATCTGATCCCCGTTTTTAAATCTCTGTCTCTGAAAAAAATAATATTTTTATAAGTAATGCTCGGTAAATATACTAAACATAAATTAAATGTATTAAGTAAGTATAACGATGCAAGTTAACATATATGTATAATCTAATAATGCTTTTATAAATAATTTCAATAATGCATGACTTTCTAAATAATAATATCATTTTTCAAATGACAAACTTGTGTCTATAAATTTATATCTATAATAATAATAGCTCTATAGTCTTTAACTATGGACCAATGCACTGCATATAACCCTACGGATAGAAGTTAAATCATTGCATATATCCTCTGTGAAGATGGGTTTTGATATATGTTATCTGTCATCAATCATATTATTGCAGCCTAAAAGTTTTTATATACAATAGTTTACTTATCAATAATTTCAATTATTTTTATAGTCAATAATTTTACTTATCAATGTTTTTAATTATTTAGTTATTTTCTTTATAATAAAATTTTGGAGTATAACACAAATAATAATTAAACATAACTTACTTTATATTTTTTTTTGACAAAATCAATGCACTTCATATGCTATTAATCTTATATTCAATATATTTAATTGGATTATCACTTTGTGACAAAAAAAATAGTTGCCGAGGGCAACTTAATCACTTGCCCTACAATGTTCGATATCGTCTCAATATATATTCCAACCTTTATGTTTAAAACTTGACCTTAATATTATTCCTTAGTCAAATTTGAAGGGGAGCAAAAAAAAAAAAAAAAAAAAAAAAAATCACGAAGATTGTGACTTCAAAAATCAAATTCAAAATTCAAATCTAAAAAAAAAAAATAGAATTTAAATTTTGATTCATGATTAAATAAAAACCAAATTGATCAAAATTTAAAAATTTAGTTCTTTCAAGCAATTAAAAATGGATCAAGATTTAAGAGTTCAAAAATTAAAATAAAAAATAAAAAATTTAAATTCTAATAGTAATTAAAGATAGATTTTTACTTGAGTTTGTATAAAAGTCATGCTAATGATTTTGTCATCAAAATTTCTCATTTTTAGGTTATCATTGAAGTTGGAGTATCTATAGAAAATTTGTTATAATAATTTTGTTGCTAAAGTTTCTTCAGGACCACAAAGAGTACCATCAATGTAATTAAAAATATCCTAAATTTTTTCTCATTTAAATTAGAGAATTTTGGCACCAATTTCCTTTCTCTCTCTCTCTTTATCTTTTTTTATTTTTGTTTATTTTTTACAGTCAAAAAGACCGTTAAGGAGCGCGAGAACGTGCCCGGACTCTGGATGAAATTCAAATCGGGACGCAGCCCATTGCCCACAAAAGAAAAAGGCGGGGGACGCACCCTCCCACCGGCTTCTACCGGTAGACGGACGTCACGGAAACCTCGCGGGGCCGAGCAACCTATACGGAAACTGGAAACTGCCGGTAAACCCTCAGGCAATGGCCACCATAAGAACCCTCCTATCTGGCTTCGTCACTATCGGGGCAGCGATTCAGACTCGTTCTCCCTCTCATTCCACCTCTACCCTTCGAATCCTTTCCGTTTCGCATCTCCCGCTCGCCGAGATCTCTGGAGGACTACCATCGATCGGAGAACGGGATCTGCAGCAGCAGAACGAGCTCAAGATCGAGGGATTTGGCTTCGAAATCCCTTCTCGGAGGGGTCTTGTTTCTCGATCTCGAGCCATCTGGATCTCAGAGAGCTCACCGTTGGTTCTTGAGTCAAGGTCATCTGAAGAACGATCGCAGATCGGTTCTTTCTTGAAGCCGAGCTCTGATCTGCATCTAGAATCCTCTTTCAAAGAAGACTTGGGTCTACAACCTTGATTTCGATATTCTTTCAAGAAATTTAGCCTGTTGGGTTTAGGGAAGTCAGTTCTTTGGTTTTGGATTGGAATCTCCTTGGACTGAGCTCTGACTTCTGTGCTATTGCATCGGATTTAGGGCTTTAGGTGGTATGGTGATGGTTTAGGATTAGAAGCTTGTAGGGACAATGCAGGGCTTCAAAGCGAAGTGCAGGGTGGGAGCTCTTGTCGTCCTCTTCCTGTGTGTTGGGCTTGCCGCTCTCTATGGATTGCTAAAACCGGTTCCGAATGAGTGCGTCATGACGTACATGCACCCGACCTACATCCCCATCTCCACGCCGGCAAATGTCTCGTCGGATAAGTATGGGCTGTTCTTGTATCACGAGGGGTGGCAGAAGATTGATTTCGCGGAGCACATCAAGAAGCTCAATGGCGTCCCTGTTCTGTTCATACCTGGGAACGGTGGTAGCTACAAACAGGCAAGGCCCTTTCTTTCTTTTATTTAAAAACCTTTGAAACTATCTATTGATCATGGATATGACCGCCGTTCTTCATCTTAATCCTTGAGTTTTTCTGAAAATTAAATGATGACTGTCATAATGACTGTTATTTACCTGTATGATAGAAAATAACGATTAATGAACACCAATGGAAACATCTCAATTTTTTCCGTAGAATTCGATCTTTTATTTATTTATTTATTTTTTGTTTCCTGTTTCTTCCTCGTTTTTCTTCTTCTTTCATTTTTTTTTCTTCCTTTACATATTTTCTTTTTTCTTTTTCTTTTTTTTTTTCTTTTTTGTCATGTATTCTTTCTTTCTTTTCTTCCTTCCTTTTTTTTCTTTCTTTTTTTTCTTCTTCCTTTTTTTTCTTTTAATTCTTTTCCTTTTTTTTCTCTTTCTTTCCTTCTTTCTTTCTTTCTTCTCTTTCTGTAGACGGGTTCCAAAGTCACCCCCATTCCAATTCTATCTTCTCATAGAAACATGTTAGGATGCCTCTCGTTTATCGGGATTTAAAACTGTGGGAAGATAATTGTATCATTTACACTAGTTGCTGTTAGTAAAAGAACAACTTAGCTGGTAAAAAATTAAATTAGGAAATCTAAATAACTTTGAGATTGGCTATGACAAACAAGTTACTATAAATTTGGATTTGGGAGGTTGTGTTAGGCATGATTTAAATTCTTAAGCGTGAAGTATAATTACAGTTGTTCCGGGAAAGACTACCATATTAAATTGATTCACCTTCTCATCAAACCTTGATCTTTCTTCAGTGGCCATGCCCAAACACTTTTCTCCTCAAAACTAGAATCTTAGATCTCAATGCGCCATAAAATTTAGACTCAAACATTGAAACAAGCACCATCTTGAGGTTGGTTGTTGAGCGAGAGACGGAGTGAGGTTCTAGAATTGCTTTAGTAGAGGTCGCTAGAGGCAATGGGAATTGTAGAGGATAAGTGGAGGAAAGAGGGGAAAGGATCAAAGGGGCCAGTATGGATTAAAAAAATAACCTGACTGGTATTCTATTGTGGCTTAGTCAAAAGGGGAGAAAAAAAGGGAGACAAGCTGAAGGATACGAAAAGGACAGTAAGAAAATTTTAACAATGTGATAAGTTATATATGTATAAATATTTATATGTATCATATATTTAATGTTTTAAATTTTTTGGGATAAGGCTGTCTTGATTTTTTTATAGTTAAGTAAAAATGTAGAATCTCATCTGTTGGTACAACGAGTAAAATGGAACGATAATCTGTTTGCTGAGTGCAGGTCAAGAGGTTAGTTATTTTTCTTTGTGGTCAAATTTCATTCATTTGGCTATAATTTCTAAGAAATTGTTACTTCATCGATTTGTGCATTGCCTGCTATTAATTGACATTGTAGCCAGCCATATGGTGCCAAAAGTTCGATGAGTTTGCCGTGTAATAACATGAACTTGTAAAGTTCATGGGCTCATCAAGTTATACTTCAGTGGAGAACCATATCATGTTGACATTATCCCCCTAAAAAAAAAGAGTAAAAAAGGTAACGATAAGCTATAGCTAATGCATGGTAAAGTTTCTTCTCCATAAGGAGTGACAATGGCACCCATTAGGGTTGGCAATAGGTGGGTTAGAATAAGGTTGTCTTCTTAGGCCTGATATGGAGTAATGCATCCAAAATTTAGGCCTAAGTAAGCATAAGATTGCAAAATCAAGTTGGAGCCAGACCCTTGACTAAGCACTTTTCCATATGTTTGCTTTCTATCACATACAATAAGCATCATTTCTGTGGTAAACATATGATCCCTAATTTTAAGGCTGGCTGATTTTGTTTTCTCGTAGAGTTGGAATGGAGCTGGCAAGGTGTATAATACTGAACTCGAGACAACCTTACGAAGACAACACCTCAAAGGCACTCTAAATCCAAAACAATGGTAAATGTAATGACAAGAGAGAAGATTTTGAGGGAAAACTGACAAGCATTTTTAGCACAAATTCCCTTTAACTTAAATAAGGAGCATGATAGTCACCAAATATGTGCCAATTTCAAGTGACGTTGAGCTTGAGCTCCTACCTGAAAGAATCCATCATCAAATGATGATAGGTTTGAACTTTGAAGTAATCGTGAATTGCTAAATGAAAGTCATAAGTAGGGTGTATGAAATAACACAAAAGAAATGGATGACAAGAAAGGACCCATTTTATACATAGAAGGCCCTCAAAATAACTGAAATCTACAATACAAATTAAATAAGAAGCGTCCAACTACACCTTTCTATTGTCCTCATACCATTATAGTAATATGTCCCACCAACGCTAGAAGCCATTGGATCCCTTTGATCAGAGATTTCTTGGGATGCAGACCTTAGCATAAACACCAATAAAACACTTGTTCACTCCCTAGGTTGTCAGTGGAAATGTTTAGCTGTTATTTTTATATGCGTTAAACTATTTCACATTATTTTTAATTTTATTTGGATTATTAATTAGAATTAAAAGAACCAAATATATCAAACTGATTAACTTTTGCTGTTGAGATGGTAAATAATGATTTAGTGTGTAACTTCGTGCAAATTTGTCAATGGGATGTAATGAGCTCACGAACATCATGTCTCAACCAATGCATGAACTTGTGTGGTAGGGAATGCATGGTAAAGGCTATGTCATGTCAAGACTCATCTTGTGCCTTTATCTTATCCATTGTGTTATGTTTACATGCACTTCTAAGTTTTGCAGTGTTTTTTTTTTTTTTTTTGTTTATTTATGGCTGATGTTAAATATACTGAATCTCCTCTCTGTTTTTCCTTGCATTTTGTTCTTCCAGGTTCGTTCATTGGCGGCCGAATCTTTTAGGGCGTACCAAGGAGGTCCTCTCGAGCCAACATTTTATCAGGAAGCTTCTGCTTCACATGTTGATGATTTTGTATTGCCCAGCCAGTACACCCGCATGCTGGATTGGTTTTCTGTAGATCTTGAGGGGGAACATTCTGCAATGGATGGTCAGATTCTTGAAGAGCATGCTGAATATGTTGTATGTGCTATCCACAGGGTATCACTTTTTCTTAGACAAGAAAAAGAAAATGATAATGCTTTTGAAAGGATAACCTTTGGTTAAGTCTCGTAAATTTTTGCTTGGCAATTGAAAAATAGATTGGCTTTAAATAGTAAATCATATTATTTAGTGTTCTCTAAAACTACTGTTGTTCGGGTATAAAATGAAAGATATACATGTGTAATTGGAATTATTCTTTCGTGTCTCGTAATGCTGATGGTAACTTTTCTATCATCTGGCTTAAAAAGTATGGGTCCTGGAAGAATGCCTTGCAACTTTTACAAGTTAGGCACGTTATTGCTTCTACAACCTTTTGTATCTGTTAAATGGTGTTAATCTGCAATAATTGGATGAATTTCGTCAGTTCCTCCTCCTTATCATTCTCAAGTAATGGACCCATATCATCTTGCACAATTGGTTCACGCTGGCAATGTAAGTTGGAGATACCATTCGGCAAAATGTGGAATCTCATATGGCACTGCCTGCAAATATCTGCTTCGGTCAATTGCATTCTTTTGTATAAATACCCAGTTATTTGGTCATAATAAATGATTTATTATATTGTTATGTCTTGCAATTCTATTTTTGGTTATATGGTCATTATTGGCTTCACATGATTTGTAGATTTTGGATCAGTATCGAGAGTCTCATGAAGCCCGTTCTAAGGAAGGTGCTGCGGTATCTGGAAACTTGCCCACTAGTGTAATATTGGTAGGCCATTCTATGGGTGGCTTCGTGGCCAGGGCTGCAGCAGTCCATCCACTCTTGCGGATGTCAGCAGTTGAAACCATTTTAACACTTGCAAGCCCACACCAGTATGTGTCTCAGAATTTCAATTATCGGTTTCTTTGTTTGATTGCTCAATTCTTGATGAAATTAATCTTCTTATCCAGGTCACCCCCTGTTGCATTGCAGCCATCCTTAGGGCACTTTTTTTGTAAAGTAAATGAAGAATGGAAGAAGGGTTATGAGATGCAAATCACCCATGCTGGCCATTTTGTGTCTGGTCCTAAACTGTCAAATGTTGTTGTTGTTTCCGTGTCTGGTGGAGTCCATGATTACCAGGTTTCTACTCTGCAAATTGAACGCAAAAACTAGCTCTTAGATCGTTTCATCTTTATAACTTAATTTGCTGAGACTATTTGGTTTATGTTTTACCTTTTGTATTACATCTATATGTTGATTGCGCACACATGCATGGCTTTACATGGTTGCTCCTGTTTATATACATGCACACCCGCACATGTGAATGCATGTGCTGCATTCATGTTAGCATTTCATGATTTTAGACATATCAACCGTCAGGCTTTGGATATTCATCTTGCAAGGGAGCAACTTGGTTATGCTGCTTATAATCACCCATGCTGAATACAAGGGATGCGTCATTTTAGGGCTATATTTATGACATAAATCCGGGGCTGACCTCTCCACACCATCAGAGTCACATTTCAAGGACTTGGGCCCCTCTAATTTCACTATGCATGATATATTGGCATTGGTGGTTGCTTATTTTAGACCATTTATTTTGAACTGACATTTATGCCTTCGTCCCCCAACTACATCTAGTGTTGGTTTTCACTTATGTCAACTTCTTTTCCCTTTATAATTAGCATTTTTGATCTCTATGATTTAACTTACGTATTCCTATACCTGGTCTGGTAAATTCATTAAGATATCCCTGCCATCTTTCCCAAATGAGAAGACCTTTTCCCCAGATGAAAACTAGTATTTGCTTTTCACCATTCCATGGTCTGAAGAAACTGCATCCCTGTCTTGAGCATCATATCACTAATAGATTCATGGAGTTTTGCTCCAGAAGGTCAAGCAACGCTGTCAGTTTATGTGAACCCTCTAGTCCACAAACTTTGGGGTGAGACCTCCAATCCTCCACCTCTCTAATTTTTCACCTAATTTAGTTTCACGAATGATTGCCATTAATTCAGAACTAGAAGGAAATCCTCCCAAAATCCTCTAAAATGTATAACTGATTCACTATCACTTTCACTCTCTCTTTATCCGCTAAAGTTATATCATCCCCTATTTTTGAATAAAAATATTTCTGTCAATTAGAAGCTTGGGATTATGTGATTATGTGTTGCATCTTACTCGAGCTGGGGATTGAAAAATATGCTGCATTCCTTGTTGAAGCATGGTCCACTGTTAAATGCCACAATTTGACTTGATGAAGTGAGTATTGTTGGGTGAAGTTTGTTCAGGAGTAATGATGTACACAAAGTCAGCTTTGATTCAGTTTAATAGAATTGGAAGCGTAGACGAATGTTATACATTTCTTAGGGGCTCCTTATAGTATTCTGCCAAGTCCTTGGGGTTAGACATACTGGCTTTCTTATTAGAATTTATTTGGTATAAGATGTAGACACTGTTTGATGGCTTTTTCTTTGCTTGTATATGCGAATGCGACTGAGATCCTTACAGGTTTGTTCTTTCCATGTTCTCGATGACATTTGTTCTAGGTTCGCTCAAAGTTGGCATCTTTAGACGGCATTGTGCCCCCTACTCATGGTTTTATGATAGGCAGCTCAGGCATGAAGAATGTTTGGATCTCAATGGGGCACCAAGCTATTCTGTGGTGTAACCAACTGATTGTACAAGTAACCAATACTATAGTTATATCGAGGATTTTTTTTTTCCACACCTTGTTTCCCATCTTTTAGTAATATGTTAGTTGAGACATAAACGTTTTTACAGATTTCACACACTCTTCTTAGTATGATAAACCCCCAAACTGGGCGCCCATTTTCAAGCGCCCAAGAAAGGCTTCTTGTGTTCACAAAAATGCTTCAGAGCGGGATACCACACAGTTTAAACTGGTTAAGGCATGCACAACCATCATGGGCTTCAAGAGATGTTCCCATCAAAAATACTAGGGGTGCTGCAGGTAAATTTCTTTTGCATCTTACATTTAGTGCATATTTAAATCAACTCGTCTATTATTAGAGTAATGATAACAGTTTGTTTATGCTATATTTGATAATTGTGGATCAATTTTAAACAACAACTCTTGAAACTCTGCATCTATATTTGGAGCTTCACTGTGGAATTATAATCAGATAGTAATTCATATACAAGAAATCATCCATAGGTTGAAGAAATAATATTTCCCTTAAATAATGTTTGTACATGAGGATATTTCTTAATCTCATTATTTATGACAATGAAGTTAATAAGATTGATATTTTTATTCTATCTTGCAAATAATGAACATGAGATATTTGTATAGGAAGTGGAAACTACAAATAATAAAAAGTGATCAAAAACACAATTTATTTATATTAACAAACAGAAACCAATAATTGATCATCAACGTAGACAATGGGCCTCTTGCCATTTATTTGCACTCAGATTTTTAAATCTTAAAGCATATGTTCATATTGGTCTTCTATTGCCTTATCAAATCCAATTTGCATCTTCTTAGGAATTGTTCAGGATGTCAAGACCTGTTTCTCCATATGTGCTTCAGGGACTAACATTTTAAGATTTAAGCAATAACCAAGATTTGATTGGTAAATTGGAAAAAAGAGACGAAGAGTGCATGTGCTGATTTACATGAGTGTGAAGCCTCGATATGAATATCTTGTCCTAATCTGTCATGCATAAGTTCACCTTAGGATGTAAGAGATCTTTGTGTACAACCACAGAACTTTTGGCTAATGGTGGATTTTGCATAATTTATCGATATTTACTTTATGGCATATTTTTTCCGCATCAATTCAGGAAAAGTCAATATCGGATTAGCATTCCATCAAGCAAGAGTCAAAACTTGGATTTTGTTAGTTTGGTGTACCAAACCATTTAAATGAATTTTTCAAATATCCTTCATAATTTATTTAAAGGCAGGATTGTGCTTCAAAAATTCCTTAAAAAGATGGTCAAAGACTAACATTTTTTCTTGTGGGAAACTGGTGAAATCCTCTTCCTTCCTGCTTGTCATTATCTCGTTGATCAAAGAGATGTTTCCACTTCAGTGCTTGGGTGTGGGTACTTTTGTTTACTGAATCCAATCCAACTTCCCTTCTCAACTAACTCTTCATTACTGCCAAATTCATTGGCTCCATAATTGGTTGCTGAGTTGGTTTATGTTTAATAATATACATATCTTGGATCTTTCGTAAACTTACTATAGTCAAGAATATAGGGTCTGGACGTGGCATTATGATCATCAATAGCAGAATAATGGGTCCCTGGATGTAAGGAATGATGGGGATGCTGTTAGTTGGGTCAAAAAAGGAATTTAAGGTAGACATCGCAACTTTCTTTTGGTTATTTTAGGAAGATGCTTTTGGTTCATGTGTTCTTTTGTTATAATACTTCACCTCCTGTGTCCGAACTTCCCTCTTCCTGCTTTGACTAACAAATCACACCCAAGTATAATCACGCTAAATAAAATATTGTTATGATAGGCCTTGATTTAAGGTCACCCAGTCTTCCTGTTTACCCAGAACAGGGGAAAAAGGAGGAAAATGAAACACCTTGTAGTAACTTGTTTCTTCCATTTGACATGAATGGTAGAACTAACCTGAAGTGTTATTTCCACATGCTGTGACCTTGATTTCCTGAGTCGGCATGATGCATAAGCCATATCATTAGTGTTACGGAACCTGACAGAAACTAGCATATTGTGTTATCGACCCCAGTTTTTGGAACCTTGATTACCCGAAGCGGAAGCTGGTGCAGGAGCAGACTTGGCTGTGGATTTGGGGAAGAGATTCTCTTAAAAATATTTAGAATAAGAATATGTCTTAGGAAGTGGGTGTGGTATGGGTTTTCTAGGAAACTCTGAAGTGGGTGCAGCACCGTAAGTTGAAGTTTCCTGCTACCAAGGTCAGTACATGGCTGGCATGATTGGGTAAGTTAGATTAAAGCCTTCTTTCTATACTTGGAGTTAGAACAATAAGTCCTTTATATTTTGTACTATGACTTGTTTTAGAGTAAAACGCATGGAAGACCTAGCATTATAAATTGTCTCGTATATATGTGATGTCTTCTCTTTGACATGTGCATTGCATAATTTCCAGTAATAAGCAGTATTTATTCTTCAAAGCCTTTTTTAAATTTAAATTTTTATTTAAATAAGTAAACTGCATGCAGTGCTTCATGTTGTTCAAGATCTAAGATATTATAGCTTTTAGCCTTTTAGTTTAAAAGCAAGCTTATTATTCAAAATGGAAAGTCCTATTCTACAAGAAAAGTTAATTATAATGATGTTTTCGATTTGAAGTGAAGATTGTATGTGTTCTTTCCAGTTTCATCTGGTGATGTCTTCTCATTGTAAGTAACTCTTCTTTGTAATGCAAATGTGATTAATTGTTGTCGCTTAGCTATTGAGCTTAATATCTGGCTCAATTTTCAAAGCATTAACCATTAATATGGTTCTATCTGAAATTATTTCTTAATCTCATTCTCACTACATGGAGAAAGAAGCTTGTGCTTCATATATGTTCTGATAAAATACAGATTCATTGTTAGGCTTGATAATAGAATATTATATTATCTGGCGGTTCTCACTTTTATTTTGTATTTTGTGCTATTTGTGTTTCTTCTGTTGTTTTGAAAGTCTGAAACTTGCTCCGATATATTTAGTGTAACTTGTTTCTTTTTTACAGATACCTGTCATAATCTAAAGCTCATCTTTGTTTCATCGAGTGTCCTAGTCTTTCATTTTTTCTTTTCTTGTGACTCAGATGGACATCTTGAACTAAAAATTTTTAAAGGAAATTCCTGTCTTCCATGCAGAATCTCAGACACAGGATTCCTTTTCCTGCCCGCCATCTGTTCACTGGACTGAGGATGGCCTTGAGAAAGACATCTACATTCAGTCAGCATCAGTCACTGTTTTAGCAATGGATGGGAGGAGGCGATGGTTAGACATCAGAAAACTGGTAAGGCCACCTGTGATTATCATTTATGATTATTTTGGTCATGCTAATGCACTGAAGTTAAGACTACTGCTTCGATGCCTTAGACATTTTGTTCTGTCTTCCAGTCATTTTTTGTAATTGCCGTATTTCTACTTGTAGATGAACCAAAATTTATTGCTTTAAATCTCCAATTACCACTTCATTTCTTTTCTTACTCGTTTCATATTATTGTTTCTGATATTACTTTAGATAATCATTAAACTTGATAGGGAGTAATGTAATGAATATTCGCATAAATAACTGGAGACCCACTTGTCATGTCTATGATGGTTTTGTCGATGGCCTTGTAGCTAATATCTCAAGCCTAATTCATCCGTACTTTTTCTTGAAGTGTTCAAATGGCAGAGGGCACTTCATATTTGTGACAAATCTTGCACCATGTTCTGGGGTTAGACTTCACCTGTGGCCTGAGAAGGGTCCATTACCATCACAAGACAAAACATCTGCCAATAAAGGGGTTGTTGAGGTGACATCAAAGATGGTCCATGTACCTGCTGGACCTTCCCCAAGGCAGGTACTTTGTTTACATGTTCACCGTATACAAGTGCTTATGTGAAAACTCTTTATGGAAAAAAATTACTTTTCATTTTGGTCTGTTGTTCTTTTCAAATCACCAGATTGAACCAGGAAGCCAAACTGAACAAGCACCTCCTTCGGCCTTGCTTCAATTGAGTCCAGAGGAAATGCATGGCTTCCGATTCTTGACTATTTCAGTTGCACCTCGTCCGGTATTGTCTTAATCCTCACCACATTTTGCCATATGCAACCATGCTATCATCATTTAGCAGCTACTACATTTTCTTTCTTAAATTTTTCTTATGCTAGTTTCTTATGTCATGTTTGCTATAAATAAAATTTGTTTGCTTATTCCACCTCCTTGTTAGGGTGTTTACTTAACATTTTAATCCACGCTGATAACTTCTAGCATCTGTGAGATCAGCTTTTGTGAGTCTCATACTGGCGCCAGCTCTACTATTTTTGAAAACTTTACTCTTTTTCATTTATGATGTTCTAATTTATGTCATTATTTAGAGATGTGCTCTGCTGCAAGTTGCGCTCTCTGTATCAGTTACTTCTGAATGTCTTGGTGGACAGTTTCTATATGATTTGATGACAAATACTGTTAATAGTTAAGGCTAACACCGTATCGGTGATATTATTGCAGTAGTACAGTTCTCATATCTGTTGATTACTTTCTGGTGGTTCTTTTAACAATTTTCTTGGGCATCAGATGCATAACCTAAACTTTATGACCAGACTGTTTCAGGCAGGCCTCCCCCGGCGGCTTATATGGCAGAAGGACAATTCTTCAATCCAAAGGAAGGAGAAAGAAGCTTTTCTGCTGGGATGCTTCTGCATTCTATCTATGTTCAAAAGGTTATATCAAAAAAAAGATGTTGGTTGTTTGCATCAAAATTTAAAATATTATATTATGAATTTTTTCAGATGGTTAATCCCTTAATTTTGATGCAGTACCTGATTTGATATAATTCTATTTTGATTGTTGAATAATTTTTGAATTGCATGCAGGTGCTGTATCTAAAGGAGGATCACCCCCTTGTGTTGAATCTGTCTTTCTCCATCAGCTTGGGCCTTTTGCCTGTAAGTTTGTCATTGCGAACTGCAGGTTGCGGAATAAAAGGTTCCACTGGAGATGTTGAGCAAAGCAGTAAGTGTTATCTTTAGCAACTGGATGGCTGGATGATGACCCTTGGTCTTTCCTCATCAAAGCTTATACATGAAGATTGCTTGATTTATGCATGTTTGGGTTGAAGGACAACTAATGTTTCACAAGTTTCTAAATGAAGGATGCCATTTTAATGGTTATCAAAAGTTTAATTCTGGGCCCTAGGGGAAAGTCAAGGCGTAAGCTCAAGCGGGGCTCTAGGATTTGTGGTCATTTCCGGTATGTTGATGGTATGGGTGTTTTGAATACAACATATATTATTGGAGGCTTCTGGAGATAAATTAGCTAATTTGGGCTGGGTCTTGGAAATTGCAGGATCTAATTTCCTATGCAGATTATCAAGCCTTTTCAATCGTACCTTTTGCCTTACTACATGAGACAATCATATACCAGCTTCTTTGACTTCTAGCCCTTTATCAAGTCAATATGGGCTTACCCTGAATTTCATCCAATCCACTAGTAGGTATGAGATATTAGACCTGAACTTGGTTCATAAACAAACCAGTTGATGCAAGCAAGCCTACACAAAAATGATAATTGTTGGCCTCGCACCAACTATTTGACAGTCTTCAATTAAATACTTCTAACCTCTCTGGGGAATAAACGAGCTTCATGGCCTTGCATCAATCAATTACTTCTAACAAAATTGTTTTGCACTATAGCAAGCAAGGAATTTCTCTAAATAAGGGAAGGAAGAGAATTTCAAACGTTATTACTGATTTAGTTATGATAATAGAATACAACTAAGGCTTATTTATAGAGTAAAATCTTCTAAAGACAATGGCTTTCCTAGTACTCATAGGATGCAAATTTTTAAAGAAAGCTAAAGAGATAAAGATCAAATAAATTTTTAAAAATATGTTTCTAACTCCTAATTTCCTAATTGATTCTAACTCTATAACATAAATTCTTGGACAAAATAAATATAGAAATTCAGAAAAAATAAAAGAAAATTCATCTTTTCTATCATAAGCCGTTGAATGACATTTTTATAATATTTGGAAAGTTTGTCAACACTAATACATATTCAATAATTAGCTCGTAACTTTCTCATGTGGCCTATCTCTTGAGCGATACATTCGTTTAAGTAAATTTACTTGAAAACTTTAATTATATTAGTGCTGATGAAGCTTCCTTTTAAACTGATGTGCATTTAATTGCCTTTCCTAATATGGCTGTAAATAAGCTTTAAAATTTAAGGTCACTGAATACTTATGGATTAAATATCATCTTTTATTCTTCTCTGAAAAGATGTATAGTAGTCTGGTGGTCTTGCAGAGTATATTCCATTCTACTATCTTGATTTAGCTTGAATCTTAATGGATCATCCTTTTAGCTTGTTCAGAAATAGTTTGCGATGTAGCCGTGCCTTCTTTTTGATTTTTACTATCCTCCATCACATGAGTTTCCTTGATGATTCCTCTTTATGGTTATCAATTTCTCTAGTTTAGACAATATTAGATATGGAGACCTTTCACTGCATCACTAGCTGGCTTGGACTTGCCTACCAACCTGCTTGCTGTTCAATTCTATTTAAGTTTTGGGATTATTATTGTATAGGCAGAAAAACTACTCAGTTCTAGCTTGTTCATTTTTGGCTTCTTGGGTTATTTTGGGTTGCATATTGGGCCTTCATTATTATTTTTATTTATTTTTTGACAAGCAACACAAACCTAGTTGGATATTGATACAATAGCTCGTATTATCCTATATGTTTGAATTATATATTCAATTTAGCTAAATTATTTCTGACATGGCTAGTTGGGAGCCTTTGATCCAAACATAACCCAACCAGCAAGGTGGCCAACCTGTACCAGACTGGAAACCTGATAGGTCAGGTCAGGTTGGGGGGGGGGGGGGGGGGGCATCCGGGTTAAGTTATGTCAGATAAAGAAGACCTGGTCAAAATTGCCACCCCTGTTATTTACAACAGAGGCTATGTGAAATCAATTGGATAAGCAAAATGATTGCTCATGAAAATAAGAAAGATTATTGCTTAAATATGGGGGATGATGCCTATGCTTTTCTTACATTTAAATTTGGAACGTCAGAAAGTTTGAAGTGAAAGGCTGTCTCAACTGAGTTTACATAGTTACTTGAATTTTTAGAAGTTTGATATGCTGCTCTTTCCAGTTGCATGAATATGTGAAACTACCATAAAAAATATTAGTGACCATCTTTGCTAGCATTGCAGGTCTTTGTAAATTACGCTGTTTCCCACCTGTTGCCCTGGCTTGGGATTCTATATCTGGTCTACATGTTATTCGAAACATATATTCTGAGACTTTAATTGTTGATTCATCACCTGCAATGTGGGATTCCAGTCAAGAATCCGAAAAAATTACTGTCTTGTTGTTGGTAAGGATCCTCTATCATTTACAAGATTTGCTGACTACCCATGTTTTGCAGATATTAGGTACAGAAATTTTGGCCATTATACACAGTTATTATATCTAATCATTTATATTCGGGTTTGCTAAGTGAAATTTTCCCTCCTTATACTATATTACAGGTGGATCCACACTGCTCTTATGAAATTGGTGTTTCGGTTTCTGTAATTGCTGCGGCAAGCAGATTCTGTCTTCTATATGCTCCCCAGGTGAACTAAGTCTCTTATAGATGACTTTTTTGTTTTGGTATAGTAATGAAATAATTCACTGATATTATCATTAGATATTAAACATTCATAGGGACAAGTCAAATGCAAGAAGAGATTCTTTCAATTAGTCCAGCATCCAAAACAAACTTTGTTATTTGTGCAGCCAATTATACTTGTCACGGAAGTTCAGTTTTCAGACAATTTGGAGTCCTGGCATTTTGGAGATATTGTTTACGCTACAATTAGTGGCACAATAAGTGTGAAGGATTTAGCCTTATGAACATATAAGTACTTGAAATTGCACACTGACGGTATCCGCTGTGTTAATATGTTTTGGATGCCAATATTCATCTGATATTGTTGGGACACTTCTAGTAGCTTATTTCAACTATAATATTTCTTAAATATAAAGTGACTCTGGGTTCTTGACTTGTTTGTTTACATTCAAATAATTTTTGGGGATAGTTGGAAGGTAATTGAGTCAGACCAATAATGTTTTCAACCAAAATTCACATTCATTAAGATTAAATCTTCATCCCCTAATCTCTAGACCGCATACCAGAGAAAGCGAGTGCGCCCGCGCGCGCGCGCGAGAGAGATGCACCCAGAGGAAGGGAGGGGG
Organism: Metroxylon sagu; assembly: GCA_017589505.3. NCBI lineage: Eukaryota > Viridiplantae > Streptophyta > Magnoliopsida > Arecales > Arecaceae > Metroxylon > Metroxylon sagu. The sequence continues at coordinate 124,305 of JACVBY030000267.1, forward strand.
GCTTTGGTGGCAACCAGAAGCCAAAATTATAGTGTCTTGCATCTGGCAGGGCAACTTCAACTCGCAGATAGGTGTCTTCGCTCTTTTTATCCCCTGCCCCTTTTTCACTTTACGTCTACACTCATTTATTTTTCCCCTTTATTCCTCTCGCATGCTTCTAACTCTGCTTATGTCAGTGTAAGCAAGGACCCATAAAGAAGACTGTTGGCATATTGGGAACCTCGTCTTCTGGTAGTTTGTGGGAACTAGCATACCATTATGAGTTGGTTTTCTAATTGGTCATTCAATGTGAAATTTTGATTCTTTTCTCATTTGCATGCCCGATATGTAGCAAGGCCTTTATATCCTTAAACCATGAAACTAGGGTGTGCTTTCAAGAATTCTTCAATAGAAAAACGGCTATGTAGAATTTTGGTCTTGGGTTCAAGAGAAGAAAGGGTTCTGCTACGTATAAGTCTGAACTAATGTGTAAAACAAATTATTTTGAATGACAGTTAAAACAAATTGTTCTGGATCTATTCATGGTTAGCGAACCAGTAGCAAACACTTTGATTACTGAAATATGCAAACAGATCATGCTCCACCTGATCATTCCTTTTTATTTTTTATTTGTTGTGAATCTCACCGTCTAAGAATGGTTGATCATCCCACTTGTTTTAAGGGACAGAGGGAGGGGGGGGGTTGCGAGAGAGAGGGAGGGTTGTGGAAGGAGAAGCGCCATGGGACTCAAGTTACCCAGGTGTTGGACTCTTCATTTGTTCGAATCAAAACTGGACTCTTGATTATGTTTAAATCACTTAACGAGGAAAGATTACAAATAAAATAAGAATATTAACAGCCTTCCATTCCCCCTTCCCAAGTCCTAACTTCCTGCTTTTAGGAATTCACTTCTCTTCTCCCTTTCCACTAGCAACTCTAAACACGTGGACCTAATCTCTCTTCTAAAAAAATTGTATTTTGAGTTTAATGATATAATATAAATTTTGCCTGATTTAGGTTTTATCACCTGGGTTCTGTCAGTATTTTTAATTTTTAAATATAATATTATATTTATCATCTGAGATAAAAATAGTTATCATATAGATATATATTGTTTTTTATTTTTAAACATTTCGAATTTGTTATGAACCAAGTCTGAATTTACTGGTTTTGTTCTGAATTCCAAATTACTTGATCTCACTGAATTGTTCCCAAATGTTAAACTTATAACTATGAATGGAAAAAAGCCATTATTCTTATACCATGCCAATTACTTGTCAGCACTATTTGCATTGTTTTATAATAGTTGGACTTTAACATTCTTCATTATATATTTTAGTTGGTGTTTCTTTTTTATTCTCATGGTGGTTCTTTTTTTTCTTGCTTCAGTTTTCTTTCTGCCATTGCATCATAATACTGTTTTTCCTCTAGTAACTGCTTCATCTGTGGATCTCAGAAGGACTAGATTAGAGGGCGATAGCCATTGTTAACATGGTTCATATTTTGTATTATATTGGTTAACATTTAGATTTTATTGGCTTAACAAAATATACTAGGAGTGTTAATAAGTCATGCTGGGTTGGGGCCAGAGGCTTCCCATAATAGGGCCCAAGCTTAAGACCAAGCTTTAAATAGAGCTTGAGCCTGAGTCCGACACAATTCCACATTAAAGAAGCAGATGCATGGGAACGGTGGGCTAATGTATACCAAGTAACATGTGCTAAATTGCTGAGGCTGATGGAGTGAGTGCTTGGGATACAAAGTAGAAATCAATAAATTTCAGAGGATGGAGATATATGTAAGCATCTGGGAAGGTGGAGGAACTGAACTGAGAGATTTGGATGATGGAGGAACGGGGGAGCACTGGGCATGATGAATAGTGAACTGAGCAGCTCTGAAGATAGGGGATGGGAAATAGCTAGTCTATTAGGAGGCATTAGTTTTTGAAGGGCTTGCTTGTTTGTAAGCATAAACAGGTTTTAATTACTTTGTCTTATCCATCAGCTAAGATCCTTCCACCGTTAGTTGTTAACGATGGAACTCTGTAATTCTAAGGACTGTTTGGTCGTGTATGAGTTTTTATGAAATAGATAATCATAAAAAATGACTATCTGCAAAACAGGTTTTGCGATGAGCAGGGGGGACCTGTTTTTCACTAAAATTGGTTTTTAGGTTTTGATGACTTGCCATTTTTGGCAAAACAGGTTTTATGGAAAACAATCAAATAACTATTTTTGCAAAAACCTATTTATTTTATGTTTTTTGTAAACTTGTTTTTGTTAAAACCAAACAGCCGCATAGAGTTTCCACAAACAAGTTTGGCAAGCCTGTTTTCATCTTGACTCAGGCTACGCCTACCTGGAGATCTTTTTCATGCTTGCCTTTTTAGGCCTAGGACAACCATTGGGCTGTGGATGTTAATTCCAAGCCCGAGTTGCCCATTGAAACCCTCATTAACATCCTAACATGTCCAAGGAGATATATGTTATTCTATAGATAGGTTGTTTATTCACATAGACTTGGTATTAATGGCCTTATTAGTGATCCAACATATTTGGTGGTTTATTCTTCAATATTTTTTGAACAAAGTATACTAAAGCTATATGCAGTTGAATTGCAATACTTACTGATTTATATAGAAGATGACTATCGTTAGATCATGCAGCATATATAATTTTTTTGGTTAGCAGATCTTCTCGTTATCATATCGAACTGTGATTTTGCATCCATGGACTCATTACTGGTATGGCTTTTTACTTTCATATGCACACAGAAGTGTATGTTTTTGCAATATCTTTAACATTAATTGCCGATTGCTTTCCTGTCTGGGGTTTATGGGAATGTATTTTTAGATCTTAACTACTGATTCTATATTTATATGTTCATGAACTGATCCATCATACGCTGCTAGTTTTGCAGATTGTTGGTCTCATGATGGCTGTAATAATTTTTGCTCTGATGCGGCAAGCACGTGCCTGGGAGCTCGAGTCATCCATGCCTTCTGTTTTGACAGCTGTTGAGTTCAATCTGAGAATGCCACTTCCTTTTGTTTTTCTTGTTGTGTTACCTATTTTTGTTTCATTGGCCATTTCCTTGTTGATGGCCCAACGACTTCCTCCAGCCGCAAGCTTCCTCTCTGTCTCCATAGTCTGCTATTTGATGGCAACTGGTTTTCTGATTGTTTTGATCTGGAGTTCTCATTTGCTCCTCTACACTGCTGCAATTTCACATGTTTTTATAAAAAAACAGTGAGTCTTTCTCCATTTAAATATGCTTTTATTTTCTCAATTAAATGGTTAAGTTTCTCCTGTCTATATTATGTTAAAAAGCACAAGTTGGAGCTGTTTGGTCTGTCCAACTGCCCAAATTAGAAAATGGAAAATAGTTGATCCATTTTTTGGAACTTCATATAATTAAGATTATGTCTATAGGTAAAATTGGAATATTACATTGTTCGTTTAGTGGATACTGAATAAGAAACCTATTCTAATTTAAAGATGGGAAACCACTCCTTATCCTAATCCTCTCTTTCTCTCTGCTAACCTCCTTAACAGTCACCTTCAAATAAATTTCTTCTTTATCCATGTTTTTCATATATATGTATTACTGTTTTCTTAATGATCCACTATTTTTTTCTCTTTTAGGTTTGATGTGCATTGAATGTGTGTGTAGACTAGAAACTGTTAAAACTCTTCAAACAAGACAATATTGATTTTTAGATCTCAATATCCTTTGTCTCTGAAATCAACTTTGGAAATTCCCTGTAGATATTTATAGTTGGATTTTTTTCCTAGATCTGTAGAAGTAAGGTCCATCATGGCAACTTTTCTGCTAAAGTTACCTTGCACATTCCACTCTCCTTTGTAATGCTATCAATAAATTTTGGTCCATATTATCCGATTTATTGATGGGTTTTCAAAGGTTCATTTTCTTTTGGCAAGAGTACTTATATCAAAAGCTTGAAATGATCCAAGAAGTTATATCCATGGAAGGTTTAGAAGTTGTCTGGTAAATCTGCCAGTCATGTTCCATTTGAGAGATGACCTGCCGATTAGTGCGATGGGTTTCAGAGATGACTAGTTATATTCGATCCAGCCTTGAGCTGCTCAGTTCAGTTGACAACCCTACTTGTGGCATATATATCTGGAAAACTTAGACCCTGTCCACATTTATGTCCCTAATGCTTCCAATACAAATTTACCAAGGTCCTTTTATTAATATCCACCTATAATGTTCACCCTGTGACTTTATCAGGAATCTAAATTTGTTGGTTTGTCATCAGGAACTTTAAAACTACAAGAGATTACTTTAAGAAGAGTTTCATTTAGGAATAAGGCAATTGCATGTCTTGAAATAAGCCTTATGTAGGCCAAAGGACTTTTAGAAAACAGGAATAAAAAGGAATAGTTATTCCAGTCAAACCTGCTTATGCTTGGAATAACTATTCCAAGGGAATGCTAGCATAATTTGATCCTGAGATAGAGCTTTCATTTTTTTTTTGGTGGTTTTTTTATGGATAAAACACTCTTGACCTAGAGTTTTTCAAGAAATTTTAGGTCCCCCCACTGCCCTAGAAATAAGAAAAAAAGATAAGTATAGTGAAACTAACCTCTTTCGATCTTATGTGGTGGTTTTGCAGCTGGCAAGCTTGGGAAGATAGTTTCTGCATTGCCTTTCTTCATCAGATCCTTGATTTCTCATCCATCTTCTACTCATTAAAGGTAAGCTCTGTTGTCTCTGATGTTGGATAGCAAGTTGACAGTGTATAATGCATGACTCTGAGCAGGATATGTTAGGTATTGGAAACTACTACTGGTGATCATGCCACAATTAAAAATAGTCATTTTGCTGAGCTATCCATAATGCTGCTAGCTTTCAATTTGATCTGGTGGCCCATTGAACAGGTCATGCAGATTCTCAGAGGCAATCCAAATCTTGTGGTAGCGTTCATTACAATCCCTTTAGTCTGCTTTGTTCATCCAGCCCTTGGCCTAACTGTACTGCTTTTAGCTCATGGTTTCCATTGTCACGCAGCTCTCTTCAGGTACCGTCTAGAGGAGGAAAAATTCCTTCTTAATCTGAATATTTTTATTAATCCATTGCTCTTTTTTTTTTTTTTTTGAGTACTATGGTCATTTAAAACTATCTTTTCCTTTTAAAAAAATGGATTTACCTATTATCACGATTGGTTGGTACATGTGATGCAAAATTCCTTATCAATATTTGGGCGCTGAAAATAATGGTAAACAATGGCATATCCTCATTAAATACAGTTTTTTTTCTTTTTTTTCAGTTATTAGAATTTGAGAAGGATTCACAGATACTTAAGTAGTATGGTCCATTTCTACTATGTATGGGATGCTTATATGCATCAACATGCCCAGGACACATGTTACATTCTCATAACTGTCCTTTTTCTAGAGTTGTACAAATAAGGCTCCAGATATTGCACCAATATATTTGAGGTTGAGAGTTAAAGCATAAGTGATCTATCCTTTTAAAGAAGGAGCCTCAAAAGAGACTGCCAGTATTGACCCTGCAATTGTTGAACATTTTGATTGTAATAGAAAAATCTCAACAACTTTCATCACTCCTTTGCTATTTTCACCATAATTTCTCTTGTGTATTGATTGAGCAATAGCTTCCATCTAAAACCACATTTCTCACCAAATTCAGTTGAACTAGTGAGGCTTATCGTTCTCAGGCATCTAGACGAAGATATTCTTGAAGTTTCTTTGGTAGGATTTCAGTGACTACTTTCCTGCAAATAACATAGGCCATTAGTATCAAATTACATGACTATTGAAAGTTCTATGATTTTCTTAATTAAAAAGAAAAACTAAGATAAATACAAATCCATTATTTTGACATATGTACAACCTTGGCTTGTGAGGCATAAACCTTACCCATACATAGTTGCAACGAGACATGATAACTTCTGTTCGAAATACCATAGAGAAGTAAAGGCCCTAAGACTTAGGTTTTCAGGTAAATTATATGCACTTAGAGAGCTTGCATTTGGCTGTTACAATTTTCAGTGTTGCATTACTTAGACAATTGTCTCTTTATGGCCTCATTTTTTCACCTACCTAGCAATCAGCTGCAATATTAGAAAGTAGAAACTTTATCATCATCTATCAAAAATAAAGCTGGTTAATTTACAATATAGGTATGAGCATACCAATCTGACCATAAAAATCCCAAGTTGAAATCCAAGCCCTTAACTAGGACACAATTTTAGATACTGGAACTGAAATGAGTTCAAGGCTAGCATCACACCTTTGTACTCAATTTTGTCATCAAAGACCACATGACTTACTATCTTACAACTTCTCTTTACCTCTTTGGATAAGTGGGCATAGTTCATTTCCTTCATGCACCAAAGTCCATAAGCCTCCTGCTTTCCTGTGCTTATGGAACCAAATTGGAATGATTGTATGTAACCAATGGAAGCTTCGTCCTGATACCTTAAGTCTTGTGAAGCAGTTTGTTCTCATCAAAATTGTATAAGATAATACAAAGAAATCTAGAGAGGTCCACATTTGATAGGGTGATCTATTTCCATAGAATAGTTATTCTAATCCTCTTCATCACTAGTCTCACCTCAATCATTTTTTTAACATAATCCATGAAGTCCAGACATTCCCAAAGAAATAATCAAGGAAATATAAGAATAAGGTCTGCCATCTTAGAACCGGACCTTGTATTGGTACTACGCTAGCATAGTATTGGTACGCTTGGTACATGGGCCAGTTTAGCATATCGAGACTCGATATGCATTGGTACGTAGTTTTAGTTCGGTACCAATATAGTACAGTACGTCCAATATAAGGCGGCATGTACTGATACGACATATCATATGTAAGATATTGGTAACTTCTTGAATTGCTACTTGAAAAGGTAATATGGTTCTCTTACCAAAGCTTTGGCCTTACAATTATTTGCTGTGACTTATTTTCTTTAAATTATATTTTGAGCAATGTAGTTCAAACAATAGAAAGCAATGATGAGGTTTTTGATTTAGTTAACCATTCAACACCAACGTTTTCTGTATTGGCCTGTGCAACTCCATGCTAAGCCATTACCAGCACCCATCAAGTTGTCAGCTTAAGATCTATTAGTTGACTTAATTCTTTATAATGTTCTTAATTAAAAAGGATACTGTGTGCCTTTTAATTTATTTATTCTTTTTCATTTTGGTACACGGCACAAGATGTACTGTGCCTGCCAATGGCTGGCAGACATACCAACACTGATGCTTAGGTCCTTGTCAACAACACAAGATTAAAATGACATTAATGAACTATGAATAGGTAATTGATCCACCATGTTGTCTTCCACTCTTTTCTTTTATCTATTTAAGTATGAAAACAAACCTGACTCATGAGCTGGCCTTAATCCTGTGGCAGAAGACCTACAGGGATTCCTTTCACTAGAATGGAAGACTTGCACACTTCAGCATTTTCACATCCATCTGGACCCCTTATTTTATGATTTTTTTTTTTTTTTTTTTTTTTGCTTTTAGAGATTTAATTTATGAGTTCAACCTAGTTATTTTGAACCTATTGGCAAACCTACATACTGCATGGATTATTTAACATGCTAAGCAGTCAGTAGACTATCTGTTTATTTTGCAACTTATTAAGAAATCATCTACGTCTATCATTTTTGATTCTTGGTAATGAAAAGTAGAACTCATATGTACCTTGTCCTTATTCTGTAGCCTTGAAGAGATATGTAAACCATCCTTTATTAAACCCTGCTGGAAGAAGAGCCAAGGATTTAGATATCTTGAGGTAGTCACAGGCTTGCATGGTCTGATTCTTTAATATTCCATGCCCTAGTCTCATGCCGATGGCCCATTTGAAACAAAAGGTTTAAGTATTAATCTGTACCATTTAATTTCAGCATGCTTCAACCAACATGAACTAGCAAGCATGGCAAACTAGCATTAATCATTGCATTGTGCTTGTGTACTCCTGGTATGTTACCATGCATATGTTGCTGTATCTTAATCCTTGATGTCAACATTTATTAGTCACTAGATCATGGAGCTCTGTTTCTATGAAGTTTTTAATCATTATCTCAATTTTCTCTTCATCATCTCTATCTTTTAATTAAGCATCTGATTTCTCTTCAAAGTTCAATCAAGTTCATCATCCTACGTTCAGCCTACATTTTCTTTTCACGTCTTTGTTGTGATCATCTCTACTTAGCGAAGCCCTCTGTTAAATTTTTCTTCCTTCTAGTCCTTGATTGGAGAACTGCCAGAGTTATTAAAATGACTAACACTAAATCCCATACAATAGCTCCCGACAACCCCTCCTACCTCCCTTCCCCAAATAAGAACTCTGATGTCAGTCTTTTGGAACTAAATGCGGTCAACCTCTTGTTAATCAAGTCCATTTCAGTCCGTGTGGATGTTATTCCAACGTTGTCATGGCAGACCATCTAATGACTTGCCCCTGTCAAGTTTTTATGCATTTTATGTCTGATGACTTTACTATTCTTTTGCCTAAGGTATTATTAAATTCCCATGAGGTGGGGCCATCCTAGTTTTTCATAGGAACAGGACATGCCATTGTCTTACCCCATCCCAACACTTGGGACAGAAGATGTCTGAAAACATGTTGATTAGGATGCTTGGATGATGGTAGGACAGTCCTGTCTCGACACTTTGGACCGTGACCTATCGTAGTGTTCCATGAGACGCTTTACCGAGATTTGAAACTATGCTTTTGCCTTTGTGCACTATCTTCTTTCACTGATTTGATTGTCAAGTTTTCTCTAAAGTTTGGTTTGTTTGTTCCTATTATAATTCCCCAAGACTTCCCAAATTCTGAAAGCACTAATATTTGCAAATGTCCCACATGCTACCCCTACACCTCTTAGAAAAACGTACTTAGGCACAACGGCAAATTTGTTCCATTATGATCTAGGTGTCATGCATTCAAAACATAGAGATAGTCTCTTTGTAAGTAGAGGTAAGGCTGTATATATTTAACCATCACCAGACCCTATAGTGGCAAGAGCTACATGCTTTAGGCTGCCCTTATTGAGTATATGCTAAATAGAGAGAAGTTTTAGCTTTCTGATCTTGATGACTTGGGTAATTAGAGTAGTTGGAAGGATCTAGTAATTCACCTTTTCACCTCACACAATTTTGTAATCCTTAATGTTTCCCATCAGTACATCTTTTTCTTCCTGTTTACTTTACAATTTTGTATATTTTCCTGTGTAGTTGCTCATGGTTCTAAAATTTAGCCCTGGTTTTGTAACAGTTGTTTGGCAGCTTCATCACGCAGTCATGCTCAAAGAAAGGAATTCCATGACCACAAAACTAAGAGCAATCCATCGTTTTTTTCCAAAATGAAATCAAGCGATGCATTTGATCCACTTGGCTCAGAGTCCACTAAAACCTTTAGCGACAGTCAGTTGGAAATCTTTAACTACCGTCATGGCATTCTAATATTGCATTTTCTTGCAATGCTCATGTTCATGCCATCATTGGTTGCTTGGTTACAGGTATGTACTTGCATATTTGTTACCAAAGGATTTCACATGCAAGAATATTATAAAAAACTTGATCTAAAAATGCTTATTGAAGGCCTGGAAAGTGGAAGTTTGCTGCTGTAATTAGATTTTATTTTTTGTTACCTGAGCAAGTATGTAACTAGTATTTCTAAATTTAGACTACTGGGTTTATATATATTAATTATATGGTGGATTTATCGCAAGCACTTGAATTTTTTTCTTCTGTCAATATATAAAATGCCATGTTTTTCACAGTTTAGGCGCAATTCTGATTTCGTTTTCTCCCCTTTCACTCTTTAAGTATTTCCATTCTGTCAAGGTGCAAAATGGAGTTGATCTCAGTTTTTGATAGCAGAAAAGGCAGTTTGTTTGTTTATATACTAAATTTATGTGGATATGTCTACTACATTGATATGTTTGTAGTTTTTCACTTAAAGCTTCACCCAGCTGATTGCCAAAGTGGATCTAATATTTCCAATATTGTTTGAGACTTCGAGTTTCACAAATGATGTATTCAAGTACAGAAACCCTGTGCACCGTGTTCCACGACCATTATCTAGAATGCTAAGACGATCTTGTGACTTCATGGTTGACCATGCTACCATAATCCATGCAAGTCGTTTCGGTCGAGATGACTTTATTCCTGGTTCAGAGTTTATTTTTCATGGGAATAAAAGCTTATGTTTTTGAAAAAGTAAACTTTCCAAAAAAATGAGTTAACATGTTGCTGCATGGTGACCAGCATGACCATTGATTTCATGGAAACATTGAAGAACCTTTTTTTTTTTTTTTTTTTTTTTTGAGCTTAGCCCTTTTCCATGACATGTTAAATGCCTTCTCTCTGCCCGTGCCCAATTTTCTATCATATCTTTTGGCATGATTTTCACGTTAGGTAAGGTACATCTGACTGTTTACTTGGCACACCACACTCTTGCTTGTCTTTCCTCTTCCGTTTCTTCCTCCTTTTCTTTTTTTTTTCTGATACCCATTTTTCGTTTATTATCTTTTTCAGAGAATTGGTATGGGACAAAGCTTTCCTTGGTTCGTCGATGCTGCTCTATGTGTGGGGGTCATCCTTCATGGTCTTTACGGCTCAAGGCCAGAAGACATCGACTCCTTGTCATTATTCATACGAGGAACCCGTGGTCTTGAAGTTGCTTTGAGCGTCGTTTACCTCCTTGCTGGATACTACTCCTTCCTTGGTGCTCTGGCTTCAGTCCCATACAGAGCATTCTATGCAATAACCGCGATAGGTGCCATATTTTTCACTTCCAGAATTATTGACAGGAGGAATAGAGAGAAAGGTGACGTAAATTTGAGAAACAGTAGGAGACATTTCCATAGGCACTGATACTGCTTCTCAGAGGGTCTGATCGTTCATAAGTTTTCATCGATCCATTGGCTTGCTGCTGCTGATGGGCATTTCTGTTGCACCTCTTCACACTAAATTAACATCTCTAAATTTGTGGAGTGTTGCGTGATTTTGTGAGGTCAATTTTGTTACAAGAATTGAAAGAAGAAGGCATGCTCTTGGGAAGATCAATTGTCCGCTCTAATATATGGTTTATTTCTGGTTGATTTGCCACTATTCAGAGGAGAATCGATGGATGTCTATCTGCATCCTGCACAGGTTGATCTGGTTCATGTCGGGGCTTGACCCTCTTAATCTCTTTAGTTTGTCTAGGGAAAACGTTGTTTATGTTGTACTGATAACAATTATTGCAAAATGAAATTCTTTGTTATTCCTTAAGAGAAAATGACTTTCTAAATACTTGTTGGTCAGCTATTCCTCCAATTGTATGTTTCTTTGTCTATTTATTCTTTTATGCACAGCTGTAAAGTAGTTAGCATATGCGGAACCTAAAACCTGAAGTAGCTGTGTACATGGTTTTTCCAAATTTTTAGTCTGTTATTTGCTTTATTTCTGAGAATGCTGTCTTGATATAAATCTTTGAAAACAGAAATTTAGGTCTTTTCTCTGGCAATCAAAGTGAACATGCTAAATTGTCATCAAATAAAACTGCGATAAATACTTGATGAGCGTTTCACAGGATTTCCTCATTGTTTTTGGGGGTAGCATGTGAATGTATGAAAGCAATTTGAAAATGAACAAACCTGGGGAGACAAGGAGCGCTGTTAAGTATCTCTTGGGTGACATGTTTCGAGGATTAAATTCTGGACTTTTGAATGTTAATAATGTTTAAGCTTAATAGAAATTATGAAATTTTAAGATTTGAGAAATACCTTGGTATTGTAAGTTAAAAATCTAGCTCGATATGAAAGGTTTTGAATTGAAGTTCAGAAATTAATTTTTTATTCTTAAGGAAATGAAATTTAGTATTTTTATTGAGGTCAAATTGGAGATATTTTCTTATTTATATGTAATATATTGAGTTTTGTTTAAATGATATTATATATAAATATACTTGTTTGCCTGTTGAATCATCTACTTGAAAGAGTTATGCCCTAAAAGCCAATCATAATCTGTATTGCGATAGAGTCTTTTTTATTCTTTCAAATCATGTATATGATATTTTGTTTATAAATAAAAGGCATTATGTTTCATCATTTGCTGCTTCTTATAATTATGATGAACCCCATAAATTAGGGCAATGATTTTAGGGATATGATGAGATCATATTAGTGAGACCTAAAATCCTAAAACTCTAATCTAAAACATTTTCAATCGTTGGTACATTGAGTCGGAGATCAATGTTACCGGAAAGACCGGCATATCTTATGTATGCTCGATGCAGAGGGTGATTGATCTCACAATCATTTGTGTGAGACACTAATACAAAGATATTGGTGCTCATTAAAGAAATGAGTTTACTGAATTGACCTACCAAGAGAACATCTTATGGAAGCTTACTTATTTGTCAATGATTCTTTAAGTGGGAATTGTGCAAGTGATCCTTAGACCTGGATCATCATAGTATCTTATGCACATGAATCCATGTTTTGGTTTACACTCATTCACGACATTAAGTTGTGTACAAGGTATTCTGGATATGGTGGATTGTGTATGAAGATTGTGAGTAGATCAATAAGGAATCAATCACTTCTAGTAAGAGAAGACCACATCCTATTTGCTCTAATCTTATGATGATTCAAGAAGTCTTTGATCAAAGCAGAATAAAAAAATTAGAAAGAGTTTCTAATGTTTCATTAATTGAATTATCATTAGAAGATTAAGAGAGACATGAATAAGTAATTGAGTTTGATATTGAGTCCATCCGAAGAGAAATCAATTCCCTCTCTTTCTTATTTTATTTATTTTATATGTCTTGTCCTAAACCAAGATAAGGAAGTTTTCTTCAGGTCAAGAGGCTGTCTTGTCCTAAACCAAGACAAGGAGGTCTTCTTCAGGACAAGACCTAAACTAGGACAAGGAAGTCTTCTTTAGAACAAGAGACTTTGAAGGGTTTTTTGTAAGAAAAAAAAAATTAGAAGGGAAAGAAAGCAAGCCAATCAAATTCTTTGAAAGGATTAAGCATTAAGGATCAAAGTTTTGAAGGAGTTAGAGTCTTGAACCCAGTTCCTGTGTGGATCAACGTTGAAGGGTGAACACTTGGGTACCTTGTAGATATTTCAATATATTAGATTTAGCGTTATAGGTATTCTTCTTATCCTATATTTACTATTTAATCATTTGATTGTTACCATTAAGGAGATCTTGGCTATTAAGGGTTTCATGTAAATAGATCTTATTAAGAAATTTATGAAATCTATGCGCTTCCACTGCACTCTTAGGCATGCACAAGAAACCCAACACTACTTATCAGGCCTGCTTACCCGACCAACAAGGTGGTGGAGTAACGGTCCTAGGCAAGTGGGTTCCATATAATTTGAACATCTCTTGTTGCCTGGCTCAAGAGAAAAGAAGAGGTGGAAGAAGTGGGAGAAGAAATTCTTGGTAAAGATTTTGGTTTTTGTTTTCTTCATTTTGATAAGTAATTTCTACACTTCTTCACTACTTTAGTTTTCTTTTTTCAAATTATTGTACTCCATCATATGTTTCTGTTTTGTTTTGAAAACCTTGAAGTCATTTTCTTTTCAACAATTAGATCTTCCTCATGAGTATTTTGTGAATTGTCATGACTCTAAGTTATGTTTTTAACTATGAAGTCAATAATATGGAATCTATTTTAAAATCCTAAAAATCCCAACATATTTTAAAGTTTGGCTTATATTGTGGTTTATGAATTTTGTATCAATTTGGAATTCATGTGCTATTTTTATATACAAAACTGTTCCAACATTTTTTTTATAGAAATTTTGGATTCTAAAATCTGATTCAATTTTGTAGTTGTGAATTTTGAAATTAGTTATGGAGATTTTTGATCAATTCGTCTTTGGAAATTATTTGATTTAAACAAATATTTTTGTTTCTCTATACAAGGATTATGAGTCATAATTTTTCGGAATAGCACCGTTTGATCTTTAAGCATTTGTTTACACTTAAAATTCTATTCGTGTTAAAACCTTTCCATTGTGATTTTTGTTGAAACCATTTTAACATGGCATTTATGAACTTTTGTTAAATTTGAATACTAAAACATGATCCTAAGTTACATGTGGACCTTAGCTAGAAGGTATTTGACCCTTTTTCATAATACATAACATATATATATAGACACACACACACACACAAAATATTTCATGAGCTGTTTTGTCCCTTGACTCAAAGCTAAGGCATTTTAGCCCCATTTGAATTATTGAAGTCCTGACTAGGTGGTGTATATATGGTCTTATTCAAATTCTAGATGAGAATTTATGTGGACACTTGGCTAAGTAATATATATGGATTGCTAGGGTTTTATGTAATCTCATCTAGTTTGTTTAGGAGGAATTTATTAAGCGCAATTCTTTAAGCATGAAACTACGTGGAATATGACAGTTTTTGATTACAAATTGTGTTTAAACCATTGATTTTGATCAAATATTCAACTTGAGATTTTGTGATTTTTTTTTGACTCTTTTTTAAGTTTAAACCTTTCATGGCATCTTATTTTTATTTAGAACTCTACATTCAGAATTTCATAACAAAATTACTTTAATAAATTTTTACTTAAGCTTTTTATTAATAATTTGATCATCGGTTGCATTTTAGGATCTATTCTGAAAAAATTTTATGAAAAAATTCATCAACTTTTTCGTTACCAACTTATCCATCTTCTTTGCTTCGGTCAAAAATAAAAGAATAAATTACATTCCCAAATTATCATTTATCAATCAAATTAAAGGTAACACTTAACAATTTAAAAGATATCTAAATTTTCAACGAACTAGATAATATATATATATATATATTATTTTCCTCAAATATTCTAGTATGATCATGATTTTTTCTTCTATTAAAACTCCTATTTTTTACTCTCAATGCATTTTATAAAGAAAAAGTAAGAAGATAATATACGTGGAAGATTCCATAGTTGAAATAAAAATATTTTTCTATGATTAGAATTTATGTTTTATAAAAGAATATAATATTATTATTTCATTAGTAAATTATAATTATAAAAATATATTTTATTTTAAAAAATAAAATTTGTATATAATGTATATATCAAAAGTATGACTAAAAATATAGTTTAGTAAGGAAAAATTAAGTTTTAATTATAAAAAGATAGTATATAATTAGATATAATAATATAAAGGGTATTACGAAAAAATGAATAAATCTTAGCAATTTATTCAAAAAAAATTATAATGTAAAAGAATAACGATAATACATATGAGAATTACTTTTTAATATAAAAAATATATATAAAAATTATTTTCTTATTTAAGGTTGTATGAATAATATTTATTTAAAAAAATATAAATTTTTGAATAATTTTAATATTTCTCAAAGAACAATGTTATCCATGGAGCTTCTTAGCTCGCTTCGTTGGTTATACCACTTTTACGGAGTGTGGTCTTAGCAAAGGAAGGGGATTCAACGCTGTGTGACAAGATTCTGGTTTGTGTTTAGTTACTTGCGCATTAAACAGCTGGCATTCAATGTGATGAGTTATATTTGTGTAAATAAATTTTATTTAAAAGAATTTGGATATATATTTGAAAAAGACCTGGGAATGCCCTTACAAAAACAGCAAACAGCATAAAACATAAGAATGCCCGAGACGTGGCCTTTTCCGTCATCCCCCTCCACTCTCCTCGCTCTCCCGCGAGCTCAGGAACGAGAGAGGATGTGCCAGAACCCTAGCCTTAGCTCCAATACAAACCCTAACGCTAACCCTAGAGTGGAGGAGCAAGCTCGAGACGTCAAGAAGGAGGCCAAGGTCCAGGAGCTCGCCCGGAGGCTCGCCGACGGCGACGCGGCGGCCCGGGTCCAGGCGGCGCGGGACATCCGCAAGCTGGCCCGGGCCTCGGCCAAGGCCCGTTCCTCCTTCGCCGTCGCCGCCGTTGTCCAGCCCCTCGTCTCCATGCTCCCCTCGCCCGACCCCGAGGCCCAGCAGTCCGCCCTCCTCGCCCTTCTCAATCTCGCCGTCCGCAACGAACGGTGTGTGCTTCTGGGCTTCTCTTCTTATTCCGCAGTCATCCATCGGATTATGGATTGTTCTTGGAAGTAAATTATACCCTTTCTCGATGAGCTTTGGTTGATTATGTTGAAATAGGGTTTGTTTTTTTTTCTTAATTTTCAAATTTCTGTCCTGTTGTTGTTGCTTTTCTTCCGTAGATTTCGTAATTCCTTTCTGTTCTTTATTAAATTATTTTTTCTTTAATTCTAGCTCCTGATATTAAGAAAGAATCTCCTCACCGAGGCAAAAGATGAATTCATAGGTGAAAGTGTTAAATTTAGAACCTGGAAGTGGTCCCTTTTTTTCTATTTGCATGAATTTTTCTTCGTTCTGAAAGTATGTTATTTTTGACAAAAAAATGGAAGCATGTTCAATTCTCTTCGAATTATAATGTATTATTGGGATCCCCCCTAAAAAAAAAAGTTCTTCATGTTCAATTTTGCTTTTCATTTGTCTTTTTTTTTTTTTAAAAAAAGGTCCATATTAAGTTTTTTTTTTTTTTTCTGCTAATAATAATTGGTTATTTATGAATCTAAAATCTTGACTTTAAGAAAGCATCTAGCACTAAGCACAAGATGATGTCATTAGGATTTAGAAAGAACTAAAAGTTTTGGCTATTGGATATTGTTGTCATCCTTGGGGTGAGATCACAAGATTCTGGCGAACTATATGTTAGGGTATGATGGAAAAGATAGGTGTCATTAGGATTTATAAAGAACTAAAAGTTTTGGCTATTGGATATTGTTGTCATCCTTGGGGTGACATCACAAGATTCTGGCATACTATATGTGAGGGTATGATGGAAAAGATAGGTCTAGCATATTGCATCAGCAGGCTTGGAAATTAATAAATAAAAGTAGGAAGAGATTGTAAAAGGCTGAAGATTTTAGCAAAGTAAGTTTTCTTGATGTTGGGAGTGCAGTTTGGGAGGATAAAGGGCCTGCTTTGATAGGTGACATTGTTTCTGCAAGAAATCAGATGCCCCTGTGAGTGTCCTTAATTGAAGTCAATAAAAAGTTGAAGATTAAGGTGGAAAAGAAGGGTTTGCTGGGTTTAATGCAAGCATATTAGGTTAAAATTTGGTTGTAAGGTTCCCATGCGGGGCCGGGGGGGTGGCCATTTTGAGTCATCTTTTAGTAAGATGCAAAGAGCAATCACAGGTATAAAATTAGATATGATCTGAAATATGTAGCAACAAATAAAAGATGAGGAGATGAAAGGAAAAGAGTAGTAGATACAGATGCAGAAGTAGAAAAGGAGAGGTTGGGGGGAGGGGAGCCATTTTAATTTATCTTTCAATTTTTCTTCCTACAGAATAGCCATCCTCTCTGATCTATAAGATATAGAGGCAGGCAGACAACTTATTATGTGGGACATCCAACAAGCAAATGAAGATAAAAATATAGAAAAAACTCGATAATAATATCAAATGGCCATCTCGCATATCAAGAACTTGCCGTAATTTTACATTAATGACATTGCTAATTAAGTTTAGTCACTAGTCCAAGTCTTTTATGTACAAAAATTCTCTTACCGTCATTGTACATTAATGACATGGCTAGTTCAGTTCGGTCACTAGTCCAAGTCTTTTAGGTACAAAAAGTCTCTAACCATCATTGTACATTAATGACATGGCTGGTTCAGTTCAGTCACTAGTCCAAGTCTTTTAGGTACTAAAAGTTCTCCTAACAAAGGGAGTTGGAGGCCAAAATCCATTCCACCGCCTAGCCTTTTTTCTGTGAGGTGCCCCTCAACACTTCCATGATTATTTGTCCTTATCAGCTTGCATCTAATAAAAGGTGTATATTAGATGCATGGTTGGGCAGCGACTGGTGAATCTTGAGAGAAGATTCATTGTCTATCTTCTTATTGAAGTAGGCATTATCCATCAGTTTTGGGTAAAGCGAAATAGATTATAGGAGAAAGGAGAAATCGTATTGATTTTGTGATCTTTGATATAACTCAAAAGCCTTTGCTTCTATCTAATAGAGGGTTAGCAATCTAGTTGCAGTTGTTATGTAGCTTATCATATTATACTATGACCTTCTAAAATCTAAATTAAGGAAAACTCTCAACCGATGTGCTTTAGAACCCCTGAAAAGGGCCCCCAAAAAAGTCCCCCCACTCAATTAGATTGGGTGACATCACTCCCAGCTGGATAACCACATTTTCTGGTGACTAGGTTGTCTGTTTTTGGGGCTTTTTTGGGTGTCTGAATCATTTATTCTTACTCTCAATGAATGTCACAAGGTGCTTATTTAGAAAAATAGTCGCTCTCAAATTGAAATAAGTCAGATGTGACAAGAAAATTATGGTACCATTTTCTGAGGAAATTATTCAAACTAGATCTGGGTTTATCAGTGGGATATTCTCCCAAAGAATAGTAAATATTCTAGAAAATGCTTTGGGTCATCTACTAGTGCACCAAAAAGAATTCCTTGGGCCCACATAATGATGCCTAGGCAACTCAGCATTCAGCTACTATCTCTGTATTGCACCAATTTCCTTGAATTGCATTAATCCCCTCATGCCGCATAGCAGAGGGAACTTTTTGCATGCATAAAACTGTTACCGGTAATGTTACTCAAATATCCCATGACATTTTCAATAATCTCTAATATCCCAAATGAAAACAACAAGGCTTTTGAAACTTATTTTGGGTTACCTCTTAAACTATCCTAGCCTAGTGAAACAAATGATTGTATGAATTTGGTCATATATTACAATCATTTGGTATCTCTTTGGGGGTCATTTTGTTTTTGAAGCCACCACATGGAGCCCCCACCACACATGGCCTCCCATCCCTGAAAAAAATAAAAAGGAAAGGGGAAGTTTAAAATAGAAGAAAATAAAATAAACCAGTCAAATGCCCCAGAGAATATTCTTTTCTCTGCAATTTTGATGCCCTCATTAGCAGAAAACCCCCAGAAGACTGAGTGTTATATGCATGGGGTGTGCTGGGCAATCTTCACATGAATCCTAGCAGTGTAAAAATTAGCTTGTGCTATCATTCAGTCATATTTATGCAGTCTTCATTTCACTGGCATTAATTCTGAGTTGTAAGTTCTAGCCTTCTTCTCTCCTTCCCCTAAGGTTGGTGCTGTTTTTGTGCTGCCACTTTAGTCTACATTTTCCTGGTGTGGGATTTGCTTCTTTGGTTTGTCTGTGGCTGTTCTGCTATTTCCAGATATCCCTGTGTGTTGGTGCTCAGATATTTTGATGTGCATATGTGCTTGCAAACCGCTAGTTTGAAATTTAATTGAAGGTTGTGAAGTGCCAGCTTTCTAAAAGCGTTATTGTTTTCACCATCATTATTGATATAAAAATGATAAATAAAAATAATAATTAATTCAATCAGGTTTTAATGTCTTTCTAGTTAGAGTTTGTTATTATGGTTCTGGATTCTTTTTGAGGCATAAATGTTCTGCTATACTGTGTTCTGTATGGCTGTGAATGCATGCCATTAGAATCTAGTTACTGAAAGGTTGCATGCAATTGAGTAAATAATTATATCTAGGGGTTGATACAGTGGATATCCCTTCCCAATTTGTCCTGTAATCTGTTTCACATGGGAATACTATATTTTGTGCAGACTTTGTTAACTTTTTTTATCATTTACTGTCAATATTACTTTTATGATAAGTATATCTACTGTTATTGTCACTTTTGTTACTTAAACCATTGCAATTACTAATATGTTAGTATAAACAAGGTTTTAAATCTTATGAAATGGAAATGTCCCGATTTCTCCACAGAATGGTATCCCTTCTATCCCATCCTTTCCCAATGGCCGTCTCAGTAGCAGATTCTAGTAAGTATCTATCTCTCTCCTTGTTTTCTTTCTTTCTTTATTTATTCCTTTTTTTTTTCTTTTTTTTCTTTATTTCCCTTCTTCCTTCTTTCCTTCATTTCTTCCTGTTTCTTCTCCATTCCTTTTTTTTCTCATCTTCCTTTCCTTTCTTTTTTCTTTCCATCTTCCCTCCTTTTCTTTCTTCCCTCTTTCTTCTTTACCTACATGGATGGGTTTCGATGTCCCACCCCCATCTTGGTCCTGTTTTTCCATAGAAACATGGATGGTTGGGATGTCCAGTCCTGCTATAACTTAAAACCTTGAGTGTCAGTATTATTTGTTATTAGATTTTATTGCTAATAGTAGTCAGAAGACTATTGATACTATTAGCTTAGCAATTAATCGTTTATCATGCTCTTATAATTGGAATTGTAAATTTTACAGAAATATTTAATTTCAGTCACTTTAAGTAATTAGTATACCCATTGACATTGTCACTTGATAAGGGTGGGTCCATGAAGAGTATTGTAATTGGCTTTACTTTTTGATGGAATACTTCATCTTACTAAAATTTCGTCTACCTAATTTTCTGTCAGAAATAAGGATGAGATAGTGAAGAGTGGTGTCATCCCCCATCTCATAGAACTTCTGAGATCTGAGATCAGCAGCCTGAGAGAGTTAGCTACTGCAGCAGTTCTGACGCTCTCAGCTTCACCATCTAACAAACCAACCATCGCCTCTTCTGGTGCAGTGCCCCTTCTTGTTCAAATCCTCATTTCTGGAAGCATCCAAGGAAAGGTTGATGCTGTCACTGCCTTGTATAATCTCTCCACTTGCAAGGAGAGTGTGAATCTTACTCTTCCTGTGGAAGCAGTCAAACCTCTTCTCATCCTGTTAAAAGATTCCAAGAAATACTCCAAGTTTGCTGAAAAAGCCGCCGCCCTCCTTGAAATCATCTCAAAAAGTGAAGATGGAAGGACCTCAATTTCAGAATTTGATGAAGGAATTCTGACACTGGTTGAGACCATCGAAGAGGGTTCTCTGCTTAGCACAGAATATGCAGTGGGAGTGCTGCTTTCCTTGTGCAGGAGTTGTCGGGTGAAATACAGGGAGCTTATCCTAAAAGAAGGGGCCATTCCGGGGCTTTTATTGCTAACTGTGGAGGGCACAAATAAAGCCCAGGGAAGAGCCCGTAAACTTTTAGATATTCTCAGGGATGGCTCCCAGCGAAGGAGAGTGGTGTCAAAAGACTTGGAGGCTATAGTTTATGACATTGCCTCTCGGGTTGATGGTCCCGTCAAAGCTGCAGTGACTGCGAAAAGACTACTGCAAGATATGGCCAAGCGAAATATGGAGTTGAGCATTACCAGGCTTCAGCATAGAGCGGCATCTTGCGCCCCTATAACACACCATTGAACTGAGTGCTCTTTCCCTTTCAGTTAGTTTACAGCCTTCTTATTAGAAGGCTGAGCTTGGGTCTTTGAAGAAGGTAATGGACTGTAACACGACCGTTGAATAGAATTGTGAGTTCCTATACCACGCCGCTGTCAACATCTTCAGTTTTGGTGTATATACATGTTATTTTGAAATATATAAATCTGCATATTGCTGCTGATACCAAAAAGTTGCCATCCGTTTTTCTAAAATATCGCATATGTGATTTATGAATTAGATACATCGAGAGTTGTTGTTTCGTATATGTTCAGATAAAACTCTTCTGTTTAATTTGAGTCTTGATTTGGTCTTAAGAGCTTGTCTTAATCTTATTAAGGGAGATAAGAGGGGTATTTTGGAACAAAATGGCAAAACCGGTATCACCCAGATGTTTCATTTGGTTTGAGAGCACTGTAAGTTATATTTTGCTGGAGGAGGTATGATCGGTGCCGTAATGCTGTTGATTAACTAGCATCTTTAGTAAGGTTCTTTTCTTTCATATTCATGCAACTTATGCCTTCTGTAAAATGTACAATAGCAAAGTGTTGTTGTCTGTGGCACTGCAGTCTGTTTTGCTAGCTGATGATGCCAGACCATTCCAATGGCTTATTATTGTTCCATTTGGGTTATGCACATAATATATGCATATAAATCTATTGAGCTTCAAATTTATGTGTTGACAATGGAATCCAGTCTCCATGCGTCAATCGAAGAAGAGCACGTTCTGAGCTGGGTCAGCATTTTGCGCCTTAAAGAAAAGTAGCAGAGGTTCTAAGTTTCTTTCAAGAAAATCCTTCGATGCTCAATTTAATTAAACTATAAAAAAAAAATCAGCCCTCTTTGAGTAAGGGCTCCAAGCTCTTTTAGTTATGATGTCTATTTTTATAGGCATTTACAGTTGTTGCTGTAGTTGAACCATGCTTGAGTGGCTTTGATAAGCACAACAAATAAAGTAAAAAAGTAGAGTCCTTTTTAAATTAGGCCACTTAGGTTAGTTGCACTTCAGATAAAGATAGAATCTCCATATTGATCGATATTTTTGTTGGAATAATAAAATGGATGATTTGATGACAAAAGGTTAGCTATGTTGCATTCAATCATGACTATTCGACTTTCATGATGATTTTATTAGACTATTACATTATTTTTATTTACATGTATATGTTAGATCAAATTGGTCCATATTAGTTGCCTTTCACTTTGAGAATTTTGAACTTAAATCCATCCTCAAGTCACAAAAGTAGCTCTAGTGATCGTGCTATCATAGAGTATGTTTTCTAGTGAACCATCTAGTAATTCTTTTGACCAAGCTATTTAGTAACTTATTTCTAGCTAGGCTAACTCATAATTGATGGATAAGCTATCTGATTGCTCAAATTTTATTGAGCTATCAAGTAGTTGACTATAGACCAAGCTAACAGGTAGCTTGGTATTGGCATGCTTGAATTCTTGGTGTCCTTGGCTACATCAATTTCTATGGCTCATGAAGTTTGATTAGGTTAACCAAGCAATCAAATAGCTTAGCTATTAGATAATTGCTCATGTAGCACTTATTGGTTATCTGGTTCAACCCCTCACTAATTGCTTGTATGAATCATGGGCCATAAGTGGTAGCATTAGGTGCATAGATCTCCATTGGCAGGGGTCCCTTAGATTCGTACGCTTGCCATTACTCTGAATAAATGCTTCTAGAGGGGTGCCTCCTTCCTCATTAAGGATGTCGCACTACAAAAGGCTATAATCATGGTGCATTTAAAGCTAGGTACATGATATCATGCCCTGAAAAGTCATAATTATGGAATATTTAAAGTCGGGTGCCATGAAATGGTATATGATTAGGAGTCAAGAGGATGGGTAACTAATCTTTCACGCTGCACACTCTCCCTCGACTATATAAAGAAGAGAGTGGGGTAGAGTTAGGCATGGGTTAGGTGGCTCATGGGTCAGCTTGAATCTGGTCTGAAAATTTTCAAGCTTGGGTCACAAATTTTAAACAATAAGGTTCGAGCCAAACTTAAATTTCTAGGCTATTCAAATTTTATGCTTGGTTTTAGCTTAAGAAAAATAAATCGAGTTTAATTTGACCCAAAGTAAGATGCAGCTGCTAGCCCATCATTTTTTTTCTTCTATATATATATATATATATAGAGTGCAAGCTATGCTGATCTCGGGCCTTCAGAAATTTCTACTGATCCGGTCGATGCCTCATGTTGCCCATTTCCTTTTTGGCCGACCCATGCCTGCTCCGAGGGGACTAGGAGGAAAACACAACATATGCCAATTTCTTTATTTAAAGATTGAATTTGTTTTGAGATTTTATTATCGAAGCTCCCGTTTTTAGACGCAATGCCAAAGGAAGTCCCTTCAATTTTTTTTAAAATTTTGGGGAATCAAGTTCGGCGCCGCAACCAAGACCCCAGAGTCTCGGTGGCCCGCTTCGCAGCGGACCTAAACCGCAACAAAGGCCGGGAGTTCCAACCGTTGGTCCACCAAAGGTGGGGGAGTCTGGTGCTTCCCTCGTGGACTGCCTTTGGAAATGCCCAACGGCTCTCTTCCCCTCCCTCCACTTCTAACATCTTCCCCCCTTCCAAACAGCCGTGCAGCTGCCCTTGGATGGAGGAATTTTAACTCCTTCTTAAGCCTTCCTCCAATTGCCCATCTCTCTCTCTCTCTCTCTCTCTCTCTCTCTCTCTCTCTCATGGACTATCACCATAGGCCCCATCCGCCCCCGCCACCTTACATGACGCTCTCACAACAACAGGGTGGCCTGCCCTCCCGACCCCCGCCCCACCGCCGGAACGTTCCCCGCTACCACACCCACCGCTCCAGCGGCTGCTGTAGCTGCAGGCGCTGCTGCTGCTGCTTCCTCCTGCTTTGTTTCATCATCCTCATCGCCATCGCTGCCTACATCTTCCTCATCGTCAAGCCTAGGCTGCCCTCATACTCCATCGACGACCTCTCCATCGGAGACTTCAACTTCAACGTCACCGACCTCACCATCCGCACCAAGTTCCTCCTGACGGTGCGCTCCAAGAACCCCAACGACATGATTGGGATCCGGTACAAGGATGGCTCCAGCGTCGTAGTGTCGTACCGCCAGACGTCACTGTGCTCGGGCCACCTCCCGAGCTTCTACCAAGGGCACCGCAATACGACGGTGATGCGGGTGGCGTTGGAGGGGCGGAACAAGCTGGGGACTGGGATCCATGAGGCGCTCCAGGAGAACCAGCGGACGGGGCGGATCCCACTCGACGTGTTCGTGACAGTGCCCGTCAGTCTGCGGGTCTTCAACACGGACTGGCGCAAGGTCACGGTGAACGTCGCCTGTGCCCTCGTCGTCGATGGCTTATCGCCCAACAAGGATATCGGCATCAAGTCTGCAGATTACAAGGTTGACGTGGATTTATAGATTATGATGATGAATCATTTTGGCTGCGTTGATCGCTTTCTTTTTCAGGAATTTTTTTTAAAAAAAAATATTTCCTTCTTTTTTTTTTTTTTAACCTTTCTAACAACAAAAATATATTTAATAATTATTTAATAATAATAATAATAATTTTTTTTATAATACTTGATAATAGAAATACGTTTGATAGCTACCGTTATCATTTACAATTCCATTGTAGCCAAACGAAACCAACTCATTCTGCACATATAATATTATATTTTATATAATAGAACATAATATTATAATAATATTATAATATATAATATACTATAATGTTATATAGAGCTAGGTTTCGTTACATTTATATATGGCCAAGCCTAAATCTAGTTGCTGCTTCTGCCATTAGTTTCGCACAAATTTTAAAACCAAAAGGCCATTCATTAAACATTGTTAGATGTATTAGAAAAAAGAAAATGATAAACAAACAAAAACAGTAACAACTAAATAGAAATGGGTAAATCATAAAGAAAACACGATAGAATTAAACGCTAACCTTTTCCAGGGCGTCAATAAATTCTTATCCTACAAAATAAACATTAACATATTCAAAATAAATAATTAACCTAAATCAATAAATAATAGTTTAAATGATAAACATAAATGCTATATAAATAAATAAAAATTATTAGACATACGGTGCATTGCAAGAAATAAAGTGTATCTATAAAAATAAAACAAGCAGCTAATATTCATACTTTATGTGTCTAACCTTCACATGCCTCATTTCTTGGGGCACGCAACACACTGCATCTCTAATCCCAATAGTTCCTATTCATTCCTTATTTATCATTCAAAATAAGTGTTTATTGATTCAGGCTTATTATTTATTTGAGACATATTAGTGCCTATTGAATAAGTGTTTACTATTACTTTGAAAAATTAGTACTTAATACCATTATATTTGTGTTTATTTTCTATGTAAACGTTGAGAGAGTTTAAAAACTTAATATTTGATTTTAGGGTTCATTTAAGATACTTTTATAATTTTTTTTAAAAAAAAATGAGCTTCAAACCTACCATTCAAAGTCTCATTCACTCGTTCAAAAGCCTTTTTTGCCATGCCTCAGTTCTTAGGCTTCTTTTTATTTATAATACTACTTATATATAACCAGAAGTATTGTAACAAAAGTCTTATTTTTATGTAAAATGAGCATTTCTTTTATCTATATTTTTCACAAATCTATTGAATGTTAATTAAGGAAAATAACTCATTAGTCACTAAGAGTAAGCTCATCCATCGGATAGGATGTAAGCCCCTACATAAGACATGAGTTGCGTTTGACACTCATTGGGTAATTGACAGCCCAATGCAATGTTGATCCTTGACCTTATTGTAAGATTTATGCGAACTTGATTACATATGGTACAGCCAGCCATAAATTAGGAGCGATAATTGGGTCAGATCAGATTGGGTAAGATACAAGTTGGATCAAATGTGTGTGAATTCAAATCAGACTCATTTATCAAACAGACCAAAATTTTAAACCTAGACAGAATTATTTTTCTTTGAATAGACAAATTAACCTCACATAATCCATTTAATTGATTTTAACTAGATTAAATGGCTTAAATAGGTTAAATGTGCCTTCAATAGGTTTAATAAACTAATTTATGATACGAATCTATGAGCGCTGGACTCAACTCGGCTTTAATGTAATATGAGGAGTGGATATAATTAATGTTCCACTTAGTTTGGCGTCACAATTAAATAGAATTAAAATCAAAATTACTCATTCTTTCTGGCCGTTTAGTTCACACAAAAATTAGAATTAAAATTAAAAGCTCGGACAAATCAGATTTTTAGAAGGATATATCGAAAATGCGTCGAAGATTATATAGATATATGTAATATCAAACTCATCATGAGAAATAAAATAATTTCACTGAATAATCAAGTAGATCCTATCATAACTTACTGGAATGTAGTAAGAAGTGGTGAAATATCGGCATAGGAATCGATTCACTTCTACTGATAGTATGGTTAAAGAGTTTTAAAAGGCATCGGATGAGAAGAAAGAGAGAGAGAGAGAAGGTATGAGATGAGAAGAGAATGAAAGGAGGGTGCATTAGGTTATAATTGACTGAATTAACCTGGGATGATGGATTTTAAATCTTCTCTAATATATAATTTAAATTTTAAGTAGAATTAGAACGGAATTCTAATCCAAAAAGGTTTTAAAAAGCATTGTGGACCGCCCCCAAATGGACGTTTATGGACGTTTCCGATCCTTTTTATCATTCCAACGGAGAAAATAAGTCGGAACCCGGGGGGTTTTGTGGCAAGGACGCAAGGCCCAGATCGACCGTTGAATCCATACGCTCCTACAGCAAGTGACGAGGCAGGCAAAAAATCTATCTATAAATATCTTTGTCTCCATCCATTGCCTTCATTAATAAATAAATAGAATTTATTAAGCTAATAATTTTTAAAAGAACACGTGAACTGGATCCTGCCATATAAGGAGCCAATGAAAGGCTAGTCTTTCCTTGACTTGGATTTGGCTCCCCATTTAATAATAGCACTCAAAAGGGTCTCTATGCTGTACTCAATTCCCTGGTAATTCTTGGAGGATACAATCATTCCATTCCCACATTGACAAACTTATTTTTAAAACTCAAACCCAAACATACCCATTATTTTGATTTCAAAGCTCTGAGAGATTCCCCTTTGCTAAATTATCTGACCATTAAAGTCGACCAATTTGAGGAAATTTTATCATTGTATCACTTGTTCGAATTGTGAATCTGTTTCATAAGAAGACTCCTTTTCTTTCCCATTGGTTAGTTTCACATGAAACTCCTCTTCCATGAACTAACAATGGTAAACCTTTATCCAACTCCACCTTTCAATTTTTGCGCTGGAATTGGCATTGGTGGTTTATCCAACTCCTCCTTTTAATTTTTGTGTTAGAATTTACATTGATGTTTGTATTATCTCGAGCTTACTTGCTGGCCCAATTAATCCCTTAGCAGGCCGAAACCATTGGGCCCAAAAGTTTATCAACTCTACCTTTCAATTTTTGCGTTGGAATTGGCATTGATGTTTGTAATACTCTAAGCCCATTTACTTGTCTAATTAATCCCTTAGCAGGCCGAAACCACTTGGCCCAAAAACTCGCTTGACCCAAAAATTCGAGTGAAAGTTAATGGGTAGCAAGGGAACTTGAGTTATATGCACATAACACTTGGTATTAGCAAGTGGATTTGAGTTATAAGTACATAACACTTTTTTTCCCATTCAATATGAGACCCATCAACTTTTGTACGCTCAAATCGTTTCCAAGCCCACTTGTTGGCCTAATTAATCTATTAACGGACCAAAACTACGTGGCCCAAAAACTCTAGTGAAAGTTAATAGGTAGCAAGTGAATTTGAGTTATAAGCACATAATACTTTCTTTCCCATTCAATGTGGAACTAAATTTAAAGCATCACAGTATTCTTATAAAATAGAGTATTATCAAATGGAGTAACCATTGCACATAGAAAATAAATACATATTTATGTATATACTTATATTGCTGTCGATTGATGCTAGTGAACCCTAGCTATTCTTCAAATTTATCGAAAGATAACCCAACTTGCCATCAGAATGTAATCATTTCTTTGTTATGTTTGATAGAGGCCTAAGTTGAAGCCTACCAACATTGTCATTTAATAACATAGGAACTGGTTGACCAATTCTATTAAAGCAATCGGGTTAGAGGATGAGATGTTTGAGCTCATTGGCTACCAATGCTGGGTCTTTTCGCTGCAGGCTTATTTGCAAACACATTAAGTATGTGTTACCTGGTTTATTTGTATAAAGCTAGGATTTACCTTATTTCTGCCATCATTTTCTATCTCCATATTTCAATATTTGTCATTATTGTCCTCACACTCATCTTGTTTATAGTCATGGGTTCAATTAGGATATTTCTTTAATTTTTTTTCTTCTTTTGAAACAAAGCTTCAATACCATCTGTTCAAAGCCTCATTCAATGCAATTCAATGCCATTTAGTCCCTTATACTATCTCGTTATGCTCTTACACTTTTCTTTATTTACGATACCATTCATATACAGCTAGAAGCATTGTAGAAAAAGTTTATATTCAAAGTAGAGAATATTTATTTATTTGTTAAGATCAAATAGACTTAAACTCTATCACATAGCTTGATTTATCTTTTCTAAATTTTAAATCCAATTTTAATAATACCCTTATTATCCACCCCATGGCCTCACCTCATTTATACCACCAATATTTTATTTTTTTTGGGTAACAAAGAAAAAGGTCTAAGAATCCATGAATATAGTCTCACAAGCATTTGTAAAACCAAACGGTACAAGTTGTAAAGAAAAAATTATGTTTGCTAGTAAGTCCTCCATGTAGCCCAATTTGCTAGTAAGTCAACTACTTGGTTGGCCTCTTTATATATGTGTGAGCATTCAATCCTCAAAGTAGAAGAGATAATAGAGTGCATATCTCTTAGAAAAGGATGTTCACAGTCTGATTAGCCATTAATTCAAGATATAATAGTGATTGAATCGCCCTCCAATATGATTTCAATCCGAATCAAGCACCTACCAGCTTTGCAAAGGAAACTAAAAATGTTGATAAAGAGATTTTTAATGTAAGAAGAATGTGCCCCTTATGGTTTCTTATCACTGAGTGAACCGTGCCATCAAAGCCTACCTTAATATGTCCTGGCTATGGGGGCAACTAAGAAATGAGTTTTATCGAAAATTCCATACAATCATATGAAAAGAAGCCTAACATACCATACATAATAAGTGATGCCGAGGTAATCAAATTTAAAAATTTATTAGCTTGAGCAGTGACTATCTTTACCATCCAAAATGAATTGAATGCTTTGTTCGAGAAGCTGCCACCAACATCTTTATTGTCTCGGCATAATTATAATATCACATAGAACTTATCAAATGTTAGGCTGAGTTAAGCTCTATACTAGTTCCTAAGTTTGATGATCATATTCATGCCTGGTCCAGTCCGATCAACCTATACTTTTGATGTAAACTATTCATGTTTAGAAATGTAAACTATTCATGTTTTCCCAACTAATTACTTGAATCAATCTAAACCATTCATGTTTTTCCTCTACCAAATTCTTTTCTAGGTTTTATATTTTATTCAGATTTTCGGAAGAAACATTCTCACTATTCTATTTCCTTTCTTTTTTTAAAAGAAAAGAGAAGAAGAAGACGACAACAACACTACCAAACATTTCTTTTGCTTTGTCAAGGAGCTATATATTATTAGTTGCTTAGACTTGCTTCATCTTGTCGAACTTTAGTCTGTGGGACAGGTTACACGTTACAAAAAGCTGATGATGCCTATAAAAAAAACACAGCCAAAACGTCAGCTTGCATTGTGAGCCAGAACTCCACAACCAAAGAAAAAATTCTCACTTAAACAAATATATATGGCCAGCCAATTAGCTACAAAATTATTGTTAGCGAATAGACGAGATGGTATTCTATTTACATCAGAGCATAGATCCCACTCAATTGCCTATCCTATATCCTAAGATAGTTGTAATTAAAAGTAAAATACATGAAAATTAGGGCAACAGTGATTCCCTCAAAACTTTTATAGCTAACATGCTAACCTTTGAAGTCTCAATTCCTCTGATTCCCTCGCATTCCCTTCTGCTAGCCAAAGCTTCTGGATGATAATAAAAGGGTAAATAATAATAATAATAATAATCATTTCACTTAGCTCCCCTAGACTATGGTTATTTACACATCATTCTAAACTTAAAAAAAAAAAAAAAAAAAAAATTACAATACATCCCTAATTGCAATTTAATTTGCACTTCACCATTTAAATAGTTGTTAAAGTTAATGAAAAACTAATCATATGACTATTATATGACTACTAAAGAATAGATCAATAGATATTAATACAATTATAAAATAATAAATACCGATTTAATCAAAGCTTTTAAAATAAAAATCTATTTAGGTCATTAAAGAGTGGTTACAGTTACGTGATCACTTTTCTATTAATTTTAACAACTATTTAAATGGCAGCATTGAAGTGCAAATTATTTACAATTAGGAGGCTAATTATATATATATATATATTATTTTATGGAAAGAAGTGCAAATACATCCATAGTTCAGGAAGGCTTAGTGGAACCAACTTTAAAAAAAAAAAAAAAATTATAGTAACAACAACAATAAAGACTTAATCTCAAACTATTTAGGATTTTATGAATCCTTTTTCTTCATTCTACTCGGTTGTGGATCATGTTTTTTATAAAATAATATATATATTAGTTTAAATGATATATTTACAATTAAGGTTTTGGATGATTTCTTTTGTTATAGATTTTATTAAATTATATCTCCCAATCAATTTTTTTTTCCTATTAGCTGTCAAAATTAATTAGCTTACTTGGTTTATTGCGTGTCCACGTCAGAAACAAGACACGGGTAAGAGTTGGATTCCATGTGAAGAAGATTGAAGGTTGACCATTCATTAAAGTAGGCACATAAAAGTCAGGAATCTTTTCTAGAGAGATAAGCTCAATTTAGACTTTTGAAATTAGACAAAGAAGACGGCAAAGCGGATCCTTTTTCATAGGATGTTGCCGGGAGTGATAAAGC
This sequence comes from Metroxylon sagu, assembly GCA_017589505.3. NCBI lineage: Eukaryota > Viridiplantae > Streptophyta > Magnoliopsida > Arecales > Arecaceae > Metroxylon > Metroxylon sagu. The sequence goes on from JACVBY030000267.1 coordinate 155,627, forward strand.
ATTTGAATACTAAATCCAAGCGAGCAATCTAGACTCAGATATGGTTGTCATGCTTTTAGACCCTATGATGAGACCAAGGAAGCACTATAAACATCTCAGCAAAATAGTTGTAAATTATGGCCAAATGGTTTGAATTGAGAATGAATCAATGGAATCATACGTACATGATGGAAAGAAGATTTACTATCAGATTTACAGGGGTCCTACCGTCTCATTAGTGAAGCTATGATTGGTTTGGCCTTCATTGAAGTCTAGTTTTCTGAAAGTGAAGTCATCGATGCATCATCCAATAGGCTTAGCATTTAGAAAAATCTGAATTAAGGTGTTCGATAGCATCCATTTTATGCATTCTCAATTCTTTAAGAAGTAATAGGATATTCTACCCGACTAATATCGACAGTCTCAATAACAAAAATAATAATAAAGCCTTAATACCGAACTAGCTAAGATTAGCTATATGAATTTTTTTTTCTTCATTCTATCTGATTTTAAGTTGTATTTTCTTTGAGATGTAAAGATAAATCTATGACCTAACTCTAGACGTATGTGAAGATATCAATTTTGTGTATCATGTGCATATAAACTTCAAACAAGACATCATAACCACATAACACCATGCTCTCACTTCAAACAAAGTATAATCATGCTAGAAAACAACAAAGACAAACTCCGATACCAATATAAAATTAGTTAGAAGAAATAATCATAAATAAAACTTACGGATTTCTCCCTAAGCAAGCAAGTGCTGACCGGATCCGGACTATATTATCAGTGAAAAACACCCATAAATCACAGTCTACATGCCTCTTATTTTGAAGAGCAAAGACGCAACAATTTTTTTTTTTTTTTTTTATTTTTTTGTTGAAGAGAAAACTTCCAGTAAAACTTATTTTTCAAGCCCCTTTTATTTCTCTCATGCTTGCTCATAGCAGTTGAGTAGAGTAGGTGGTTGCTTTCAGTGACCAACTCTTCTTTTTGTTTTATATCATTATTATTATTCTATCGGATCAAGTCGATCCATCATAGGTGCTCAAACCTGATCCAAAACAAACATAAACTAATATTGATAGCCTATGAATCATAATTTGATCTATTGAATAGACTTTTCACGGTATGCTCGAAAAGCTTCCGAGCCTGCTACTACTGACAGTTTCAAAGCCTGTGATGATAAAATGCAACCGGTGCAGGCTAGACTTTCTCATGAAGAGCTCACAAGTGGGCACAAAGGTGAAGGGAAGTTAAAAGAGGAAGACAGCAAGGTAGGCGCTAATGGGTCGTCCAAAACGGCGACACACGATGAGATAGGCCAGTACGGGCCGGCTTCCAGACAACCTCGACCAGAAGAATCGAGGCTATCATCCCTGTCGAAAAGCACCAGGAGTGGACCTGGAGATCCATCCGGCCTGCCACTGCGATGCCAAGGAGTGACCAACGAGCGGTGCAGGAGGAGGATCATGCCCGACAGCGATATCGCGATCAAGAAGGCGATGGGACGCAGAATATACCGAGTTAGTGGGGTGGGGGGACAGCGATGGGAGTCCAAAGTGGACCTTTCTCCTTCTCCCCACGCTTTATGGAGTAGCTCCCACTTTGAGGCTTCAATCATGGAGCACCGAGAGCAGGCCACCTTGGCCTTTCAATGAGCTCATGATACTATGATGAATTATGGAATGGTGCATTACTTACTCTATGTTATGGAAGCATGCCACAAGGTTCTTCTTTTTCTCCATTTCTTTCTTTCTTTCTTTCTTTCTTTCTTTCTTTCTTTTCTTTTGACAGACTTCATTCTTTGGATGAACGAACTTATGGTGCTGTTTAATGGATTAGAGATGCAATATTGCCCATGTTGACTATGGCAACCTTTGGCCAAAAAAAAAAAATGAAAACAAGGACCATGGCAACAGCGAAGTCCTACCTACTAAGTTTTGCATACCATCTTATTAGGTCATGACCCATTTCACTGGTAAAGAACAACTCTCTCTCTCTCTCTTTCTCTTTCTCTGCCCCTCCACCCTAGCCGCCCCCCCTCTACTCATGGTAAGTTGTTACTTTCATCTCAAATGAAGGAATCTACATGAGGCTATCTTGGGATTGAAGGAAATCTCTCCTTTGGCAGCACTCCTTGCACCCCACCTCCCTACCTATGCTTGAGGTGGGCTAGCATGTATGGCTGGCTTGAAAAGTCCCCACCTTTCCTCTCTCTCTCTCTCTCTCTCTCTCTCTCTCACACACACACACACACAGCAACCTTGTATATCTTATATATCTTATATTTGTAGCTCATCTCAATATCTCAATTGGAGGGACTCGTTTGGGACTGAAGGATTCTTGATGAGCATCTCTCGTCGACATCCATCTTATCTTCTGTTCTTGAGGTAAGCTTTTGTTCAAATCTAAAGATCTCTCTCTCTCTCTCTCTCTCTCTCTCTCTCTCTCTCTCTCTCCCAACACACACACACAAACATGCACGCAAGCGCACAGTCACACACACCAACCTTTTTTTCAATCCAAATTCTCACAAAAGCATCGTGTTTCAATTTGCCAGTTCTCTCAACAGTGTAATTTTTGTTTTCTTTTTATCTGGGTGTGTTCATGTTTTATTATTCCTCACGTTTTGTTTCATTTTGTCGTCGCCGCTGCTGCCGGTGGTGGCGGCCACAAACCAGCAGCAGCAGCAGTGGCGATGGTGGTATTATGGGCAGAATCTTATCATATGGCAAATTTTCTGGCATTTCAACTGGAGCCCTGCCATACATGCGACATCTATGGCAACCATATAATCTTTCTTTCCTTCCCTTAGTGTAAGCTTATTAGGCAAAATTCACAGTAGAATCACATTCTGGTGTTTCCAATCTGAGACGAACCAAGTTTATTTTGCTGAGCATCTGCCAGTTGGAAACTCTAATTAAGAAGTTTCTTTTGTTCCATTTCTCTGAGAGAGACATCAGATATGAGTCTCTGCAAGCAAACAGCATTTGGCATACCATCTTTCAGTGGGCCACTTGATCAGGTTTCCTTTTAGCTTAAATGGACCAATGTCTCCCAGGTATATGTGTTCCTCAGTGTGGATGAAGATATGAGATGATTACCATGGTGACCATCTGCATACCTCTTCTAATTAAATATGGATTTGTTAGGTGGGTGATCTAGATAGAGGAAAGTGGAATCTTCTTTCTATTTCTTGATTTTTTTTTTCCTATTTTTGATTTCTAATTTTTCTTGTCTTAATTTTAAAGCTATACCCATTCCTCATGCATCTTAACACAATTTTTGTAGACAGGATGAGGCTGAGCATGCTCTAGATTTGGTGTTTTATCCTCCCCCTTTTGGACTCAAAATTGTCATGTTTATATTCTTGATCAGCAACACTGATTTTTTTCCTTCTTTTTTTATTTCAAATTGAACCATAATTATGATGCCTCAAATGTCAACCATATCCAGATAATTTCCTTATCTGAGATTTTTCCCCCAAGAAGTTGACTCAATGATTCACCACTCATTCTATCAAGCAAGCATGCACCACAGCAAAATAGTTGAGCCACATTTCTCATCCCAAATCTTTGGCCTCGAAAAAAAAAAATTCACAAATTGGGCAGCTCAAATTTCCTCTTCAATGAATCCAATTGGTCCCAGCATGAACTCATTTTGTCAATGGCCATTTAATATTGGAAGGAGCACTATTTATTTTGCAGGAAGGGAACGGGCACCCAAGAGGCTGGGTAGGTGATGGTGGGATCCTTGCTGGAAGAGAGTTTGGGGTTTGTATTATTCCATCCCAAAGCAGCACAGTAGCAAGTGCCATGGGGACTGCTCCTTCTAGACCCCACCATTGGCATCTAAATCTAGCTTTGAGGAAAAGTTCTTCCCTCCTCTAGATATGTGCTGCATCATTTGACACGAGCTCACATGATGATGGGCTCCTTTCTTCCAAGATGTTCATCTTTTTCAGTTGGAGTTCTGTAAATAATGGGCTTTCTCAAGACAGAACGGCTTCATGGTCCCATTTGGCTTTTTATATTGCCTTTGGCTCTTCATCCTAGTAGTCCTTCAGAAATGATGTGCAGAGAATTACCCAACATGTGTCTGGGATCTGAAAGCTCCTCAAAATCCTTATCTTTAGATTTGTTTGTCCGCACAAAGGTCTCATGCAATAAGGTTAAAACATGTCACTGATGTAGCCAACATGATGTTATTTCTAATTTGGCTGATGGTTTCTTGTCTGATCCACTAGTCCAATCACACCTCACTGAAGGTTTGGTGGTGTGTCCAATTATCTTTCTAACTCTCAACAGGAGGTGACCTGGGGACAAAGCCGTCCCCCTCATCTTTTCCATTTTTAATTTTTGACAAACTTAATGGAGCCAAAAGGGACCAATTCCCACTTTGATTTTTTTTTCTTTTTTTAATGTCAATAGAGTAAATTGTATCTGGAGTCATGTGCACAAGATTTCATAATGGTATGAATTTCTATATTTGCACATATATTGCAACAACAATTGATGAATGACTAACATGTCAAGCAACCATGTCTTCATCTTTAGGTTCAACAGCAATCAAGGAAGATAAGATCTTTTATTGATAGCAAGAAAGCTCATGTCATTCTTAGAAGGAAAGATAAACCATAAAGATGAAGTATATGAAACTTGGAACAAAGCCAGACACCTTCTACACAGAACAAGCTGTAAGGTATGTGGTGCTTCACTGCTAAACGAGATTAATTTGTACACACAAGAATTTATAGGATAGATTAGAGAAGAAGCTCTGAACTAAAAAGGGTTATTGATAACTACAGAAATTTTTTTTTTTTTTAATGTAAGGAATAATAAATTAAACAAATTGTTGAAAGAATATGGCTTTTTTTAAAAAATCTTTAGTTGCAAGTTGATTAGGAATATCTATTTGATGTCATTCTCTACAGAAAATTACAGTTGCTCAAAAAAATTATGCCTATATTGCAGGTCAGTGCTGTCAGATGTACCAGCTGACCTTATCATACATGTTAATAACACCAAATACCTATTGCATAAGGTATCTCTGTCTCTGTCTCTCTCTCTCTCTCTCATATGTATACATCATCATTGTTTCCATTTGTTTTAAACACGTTAGCAACATCTCCACTCTGGGATTCAAGCCATAGATCAGCTGATTGACAAGGATATTTAAACTTCGATGTTTTCAGGAAAAAGAAGTCATTTTCTTCAGGTTTTTTTTTCTTCAGAAAAAAAAGGAGCGTTCCAATTGATTGTCAGTTATCTCCACATTTCAAACTTAACAATGAGTACGTTCGAAAAGTCAACATCAATGTTAAATACCATACATTAAGATCTTACAATGGATAATGAATCTCCAGGATAGAAAAGGTTAATTTTTGTTTAAAATATGGGCTCAGCTGAAAATCTCTTTTAACCTAAAGTTCATGATGTTTAATCTGAGCTAGGGTTTTGATAGTGAATTTACTAACTTTAGTTTATTTTCTTCTAGTCTGCATGACCTGTACCATTATATATCGAATTGATTCAGAATATATTGAACCGAATTAGTTCGGAATTAGGATGGTTCAATATAACGGAAAAATCAATCAAACCGATTTTGAACCAATTAAACGAACCCTGAATCAACATACTGAATTGAACTATTTGTTTCAACCCGATTAAAGGGGGTTTATAGGTTGGACCCTTACAATCCATTTGATTGGTATGCCATTGGCTAGATACGGTATAGTTTATACTGATTCGTACAGGTTCAGTACCAAAGTAATACTGGTACGGTCAATCTTTCTATACGAAAACTCAAGTAGAAGACCAATTGATGCATATTGTAACTAAGATCGGAAACAATTTTATGTTTCAATTGCTTCAAAGCTTTTGATTTCAGGTCTTTTTAACTGTAGTTTCCGCTTCTCCTGAAGTGTGGCCTCCTGCAACGCCTTTGCTCCGATACCGACGACAATTCTGACCAACCGAATCCCATAGCTCTTCATGATATCCCAGGAGGAGAACAAGCCTTTGAGCTATGTGCAAAGTTCTGTTACGGAATCACTATTAACCTCAGTGCCCACAACTTCGTGCAAGCAATCTCTGCAGCTAGGTTCTTACAGATGACCGAGTCGGTCGCCAAGGGAAATTTCATCACGAAGCTCGAGTTGTTCTTTGAGTCATGTATCCTTCAAGGCTGGAAGGACCCAGTTGCAACTCTCCAGTCTGTAGGGAAGCTATCAGTTTGGTTTGACAATCCAAGGATCGTGCAACCCTGCATGGATTCAATTATCGAAAAAATCCTCACACACCCATCAAAGGTTGGCTGTTTTCATTATCTAGATTCTTTCATCTCTCATCCATATAAAGTTTGCCATTAGTAACCTAGGTTTTCAGGGGAAAAAAAAAAAAAAATCCATTCAGCTGCAAAACAAGAAGTTAAATGCTAAAATGTGGTGCATTACATTGTAGTTAGTGTAAGCAATATTCATCTCAAATTCAATTTTATTAGCAATGAAGCCTTTATAAATTTTGCACCTGTTATAGTCCTATAATTTCCACGCATTTGATCTGCAAAGTCCTTCCTTTCCAGGCCAAATTAAGCTGCAAAATCGTTCATAATAGAAACAATTTTTTACAGGCAATTAGCTTGCTCCCTTCAATCAAACTAAGTTTCTTAGCAATCTCACTTATAGGACCAATAGATGACCTATGCCATCTTCCAAAAGATTAGTCTTTTCACCTTCAACACAGGCATAGTTCACCTTTCTCATTCATGCCGACTTAAATATCAAATTCAATGCTCACTTATTAAATATGATGGCCTTTCAGCTTCCAAAACCAGCTTGTTAGCTATGAAAATAAATATTTAATAAAGATACAATATGAAATGATAATTTCTTTAATAAATACCTTTTTTTTTTTTTTTTCTTTTTTTTTGAACTTAATCCAAGTTCTCTGGGACAGCCACAAGACTTTACCAGCAGCATAGCTAACACTCTTTTTAGAATCACAAGGCATCTATCATATGTAAGTAGATGGCCATATTTTCTTGTCCAGGTTACTTGGTCCTACACTTACACCAGGCCAGGCTACAGCAAAAAGGATCACCGTTCCACTCCCAAGGACTGGTGGACCGAGGATGTCTCCGAGCTCGACCTCGACCACTTCCGATCCATAATCTCTACCATCCGGGCAACAAGGAAGCTACCTCCAGCGCTAATCGGTGAAGCTCTCCACGTCTATGCCTGCAAGCACCTCCCAGACCCAAAGGAGGCCCGAGAGCAAGCTCAAAGCTCCAGTGCACGAACCGAAGAAACTCTAGCCAGGCACAAGCGCGTGCTCGAGTCGATTGTGAGCATGATTCCCAGCGAGCCAGGCTCGGTCTCTGGCAGGTTTCTCTTGAAGTTGCTGAAGGTGGCCAACTACATTGGGGCTTCGCCGTCCACCAAGGCCGAGCTGGTCAGGCGGTCAGGCCGGCAACTGGACGAAGCAACCGCAAGCGATCTACTGATTCCACTTCCTTCAAACCCACAGGAGTACGACGTCGGCGCAGTGGAAGCAATATTAGAGAATTTTTTGGTGCAATTCCGCCGACCAATACCTCCCGAAGAGAGTGAGAGGATGCTTGCTTCCATGGCGAAGGTGGCCAAGGTGTTCGACTCCTATCTCCAAGTCATCGCACAAGATGCTAGCTTCCCAGTGTCAAAATTCAATAATCTCGCCGAGACCTTGCCGGAAATGGCGCGCCAAGAGCACGACGGGCTCTACCATGCCATTGATACTTACCTAAAGGTAATACTTTCGAAATTTTAGAATTTACTACGGAACTTTTATTTTATTTTATTTTTGAGGATACGAATTATAACATTCCAAAGTTCACCTACTTAATTAATCTGTTAATAAATTAAAATTAAATGACTCAATTAACTTATTATCGGATTGAAATTCTGTGGTCCAAAAACTCGAATGAAAATTAATAGGTAGCAAGTGAATTTTTCTATCCAATGTAGTCAGTTGCAGAATCTACTTCTAAGCCGAATTGTAATGCTCTAAGCCTATCTTTGATCCAATTAACTGATTAGCCGATCGAAATTATATAATCTAAAAATTCAAACAAAAGTTAATAGGACTTGAGTTATAAGCTTACGATATTTTTTTTATTATTTATAAAATTATTTTTGAAGTATTACGCAGGCTATTAGAATTATGGCTGATCCGAGAATCGCAAAACGGATAGTAGCGAACCCCCGAATTTTAACGCTGGTTAATTTGATTGCATGTGAAATGGCAATGTGAGTTTGGAATGTAGGTGTTATGAAAGTTATGTCTTAACTCTGCACTGATCTCCTTAGGAACACCCAGACTTGAGCAAGGCAGAGAGGAAGCGGCTCTGCCAACTTATCAACTGCCAAAAGCTATCCCCTGGAGCACGCTCGCATGCCATAGCGAACGACCGCCTGCCCTTGCGCATCATCGTCCAGCTCCTGTTTGTAGAGCAAGAGAGGGCTCCTCCCATTCAAACACCAATCCCAAGGACAGCTCAGGATGACAGCGGAAGGCCGACGAGGCACGGGTCGGAAGAAGGGCCTCGACGCCAAGGAGAGTTGGTGCAAAGCGGAAGGCCCAAGAGCGTGGAGGTGCCGAGGATGGGAAGATCGTCATCAGAGTCTAGGATAGCCAAGAACAAGGGGAGAGCGGTGGAAAAAGGAGATGGATCAAGGAACAAGATTAGACTCGACCAGTAGAGCTAAAGGAGATGATATTATATATGATGATGATGATGATGATACCAACGGTATCAAATCCCTCCTCAACCCCACCATTAGGGGGGGGGGGGGAGTGAAACAGGGGGAGGAGGAGGGATTTGATATGTCACTTGCAAAGATACTCATGATTTTTTTCTTCTTCTTCTTCTTCTTCTTCTTCTTCTTCTTTTTTTTTTTTTTTTTTGATCCAGGGACATGGGGAGTTTGTTTGGGAGGTAAATTTTGTAATTATTTGAGCGAGCAATGGATGATTGATCATGTAAACTTGGAATGTCTTGCGTAATTTGGAAGGGAAATTTTTTCAGCTTCTACTTTATTTAGGTGTTCCATGAGGGTTATCATAGAAAATCTCCATGACAAGCTGGAAAACTAGCAATTAAAATAGAGAGATAATCCATGCCACCTTCTGTGCAACGAAGGCAATTCAGTCTATTATTTTATCCACTTTGTCAACCCTGGCTATCTCACTTGCAAAGCATTCGGACTCGAAATAAATTGGACTCAAATTCAAAACCATCAAAATAAATAAGCTCGAAACTCAAATCTGAAGCTGATTGAGTTGGATTTCAGTTCAAATTTAAGTTTCCTTAAATATTAGTTCAACACAAAATATTATCTTATGTTTTTCATGCTAGCATTCTTTTATTTTTGTTCTCTTTTGATCACTTATTAAAAAATAATATTTAATAAAAGTAACACTTGAAAAAAAAAAAATTATTAATAGTCCATTCTGGTTCAGTTCAGACTTGTTCAAAGTCTCAGGCTACATTAGGTTTTCAAAAATATTTTTTATTTTTTATTTTTTAAAAATAGCTTCTATTTTATGTTTTTTAATATATAGCAAATGCATTTGGTAAGTAAAGATAAAAATTATTTTTTATTTTTATTTTTATTATAAATAATACTTTTAAAAGAGTAAGTATAAAAATTAAAGATAATATTGCTCGCTCTTATATTTTTTAATATTCTAACTTTTATTTTATTATCTTCTTTGTTTTATGTAAACCAATGAAAAGATCTTTAATTTTTTTTATTTTCTACTATTTTGGAGTTACATTTTTTTTAAAAAAATATTTTTATTTTTAATTACCAAATACATTTTTGCAAGTGTTTTTTATTTTTTAAATAAAAATAAAAAATAGGATGGTTCTCAAAATCAAACACATCGAAAGTTTACGATGTGTTTTTTTTTATTTTTTTTATTTGTTTAGGTCTACATTAGAAAGAACCTATTTTTTAAACTTTTGCAAGCAAATACTATTAGCTCATATGAGATAAACTTTTACCAAAGAATAAAATAGTCGGTCATATATTCCATAGTTATTTCTAATATGTGTGTTCTTTTTTAAGGTTTATATTTGAAAGAATCTATTTCTTATATTTTTGCAAGCAAATACTAACAGCTCATGTAGGATAAATCTTTACAAAGCATAGAATAATCGATCATATATTCCAAAGATATTTCTCATTACATATTAGAAAAAAAATATTTATATATATTACATATGTAACTTATAAGTGAATATATTTGGATAATTAAATTTTTAAACTTTAATATATCTAAATCCGAGACAAACCCAATAAGCAATCATAAACGAGTCTTATACATAGAATGCAACTTTTCAATAAAGTTATCGAAAATTTTAATTGAACTCATACTGATTAATATAAAATAATTATTGGGTTTTAGGTGCTACCTAAAAAAAAAAAAAAAAAAAAAGGAGTGTTTGTTTGGGCTTAAGCAAATATAATTTATAAATAAAGATATGCACCTCTGTGGACCTCAACACAAGGATATAATAGTAAACATGGTAAATAATTTTTGAGCAAATTTGGGCAAGAAACATCACAATTTCTTGAACTTAACCATAAGTTGCACCTACGAGATAAATATCAATGGTGCAATTAGAAAGAGAAAAGCACAACACACTAGTAAATGTGACAAGAATTTTACCATTTACTTTTGAATTCAATTGCTCCTAGTTGTTGTTGCATTACATGTTATGATGGCAAAAAACAGTAGGCATGTTCCACATGCATGGAATGTAGACATCAACCGCCAAGTACTAATAGGAAATGCCATGGGCCTAATCGCTTCCATTGCAATTGATGAAGACTAAGCCCATGGCCGGCCCAATAGTTATTGGGCCTTGGCAGAATTAAACCAGCGGTGGCGGGTGCGCGGACCGCATCATCTGTTGATCTCCGGCCCAATTAATAAAGCCGGTTTGCTTTGCTATTAGACGCTTCTGGATTTCTGGCCCCACGTATTAATGAACTCCTATTTAATCCAGTTCCGTTCTCGAAGGCGCTCTCTTCCCCTCGCGTCGCGCCGGGCTATCAGATTTCTTCGCTCGCCTTGTGGCTCTGACTGCAAGGAAGGTATTGATTTTTGTCCACCTCTTTCTTCCCGTTTCTTGCTTTGATTCTTCCTTCACGTTTGTTGGATCGATCCTCTCATCGCCTGTCGTCGTCGTCGGCAACTTTTTCCATATCTTTTCTACCGTTTTTCGTTAGGACCAAGGAGAGTTCTTCATCAGATTGCTCTCATGGAGAGTATTGTCGTATTTGAAGCAAGAATTGCCGTAATCGTTTGATTGATGGTTAATGTTTGCTTCGTGATCGATTCTTGGTATTCTCATTTTTTGGCAGGTTATTTTTTAGGGTTCCTCCTTTTTCACGACGTAGGTGTAAAAAGATCGGATTTCTTGTGAGCTTCTTGGAATTTAATGATCTAGAGTTGGTAATTTATGGAGCTGGGTTTTCGCGCAGAGCTTTCTTTGGAAAAAAAAAAGAAAAGAAAAGAAATGATTTTTATTTCTGATGACGTGCTTTTCTTAATATCCAAGATTTGCAGTTCTTGTCTGTTTTGAGGTTGTTTGGCGTTCACTGTATGCTGTTTCTTTTGGAATGTATTTGATTTTAGATTTGCAGGGAATTACTGAAAGGTAAATTCTGAAAATTATACCCATGGTTACCATGTGCTTTCCTTCATAGCTGCTGCATTACTGTTGTAATGCAACATATTTTTATTTGACCAACCCGTGTAGTGTTCTTTATTCGTTATATTTTTGTGTTTCTGTTTTTGCTGACGTTTCCTCGGAGTTTTGTTAATTGTGAAATTGGAAGATTTGTTCTCCTTGTAATGCTGTTGCTTTAATCTTTTGGTTTCATTTGATCTCGTTTTCTACAGACTATTGCCATTGTGAAACAGCTTATTCTTTCTTTTGTGGTAACCTCACGAATTACAAGTATCTGCATGTCATGTCTTTGGAAAAATGTTCATAATTTATTTCCATGGGTTTTGATTGGAAGTGAATGGATGATAAATTTGGTTTTCTGAACCAACAGAATAAGTAAATTCCTCATATTGTCATTTCACAATTTAGTGCCTATATTAAATTTCATGTCTTGGAAATCTTTCAATTGTTTGCTTAACATATGTAATGGAAGTCTCAATGGAAAATTCTTATTAATCTATAGTTTTTCCCTTTCAATTTTCAGCATGATGTCTCTAACATCTGGAACTGTGCCTCCACTCATAATTTCGTCTAAGAGCTCACCAGGTATTTCATTTTGTAATATTTAGAATCTCCTCTAAGATGATCTAATACTTAATTAGGTGTAGAATGATTTTCAGCTTTACTGGGATCTGTGTAGGTTTTCTTATTCAGTTTTTTTATCTACATTAGTTAGGACATGGATTCAGGAAACAATATGAAAACATGAAGCGGGAAACATTGGCCAAAAAGGTTTCTTAAAGTGGGAAACGTTATAAAAACTATTAATATATATAAATAATTAAAATTAAACTGAAAACACCCGCCCCCCTCCACTCCTTTTCTTTCTATAGCAACCGACTCCCCTTTATTTAAAACCTCTCCCCTTATCTTCCCTTCTAATTTGATTTATTTTAGAAAGTCCATGACGTTAAGAAGTCTGGAACTGTTGATGAGAATCTAATCATGCAGTTAAAATAGTTAAGAAAAATGAGAAAAAGAAATCTGAGAATGCTTATGTGATATTATTGGCATCATTTTTTGAATGTGACGTGCATAAGTATTCTTTGGTTAGTTTGCAGCAATTATTTTCTGATGGAATCATACAACTTGTTTTCCTTGTTAGTTTATAGTGTTAGATTGTTGCAGACATTTAAATTTTCATTAAACTAAAATGCAGTATATTATACTCTATGATGACATCAAAACTGATCTTTGACTATTTATTTTAAAAGTGGTTACATATTGAATGTTTCGTTGTGAAACCACTTAAATGATAAACAAAGAGGTCCTTAATAGCAAAATACTTTCAAAATGATCTCGTTCATTTTCTTGGCTCGTAATGTGTGTGTAAGTTTCCTATAATAATCTCTTTTTTCCCTTGTTTTTTATCAGTTATCTTTTAGAACAAATTGTCAAAACGATATGTGAAACTACTGAAACTGAGCTAATGCTTGACTGAAACCAAGTGTCTGAACTAAACAAATAAGACTCCACTTTTATAAATGATAATTAAGCATGAAAAGAATAAATATCTTTTTAAAAGTAAAGAAAAAAATAAATATATTCGGTGATGTTACCACTTTCTTGGACAAAAATTAAGCATCAATTTATGCTCTGAAATGAAGCCTTGAAATATAGTTTCTGAACAAACCAAAGAAAACTCCCAATCCAATTAATGATAATTAAACTAGAGATGGAACAAATTTTCTTTTCAAAGTCAAAGAAAAGGGAAAAGTGAAAGCAGTAGATAGCTGGAGATACTGCTGCTCTTAAAAACTAGGGATCACACTAGGCTCTTAGTTAGGCCTTGATGCAGTGCTACCAATATGGTTGAAGTGGACCGACAGGACTATTGGATTGCACTATCAGAAAAAGAAGAAACTTTTGGATAGAAGAATCTTCATTAAATAATTCAAGAAGACCTTTATAACATACCAAATTTGCTTTTATAGGTATGTTGGACTTGTCAAAGCAATTAAATAACCATGTACCATAATTGTTGAGCCCTGTTCCATTTTTTAGAGGTCAGTATTCAGAGAGCATAAGAATATGGTACCAAGAGAAGCGATCTGATGTGCAACCAGACAAAAGGACTTATGCATAATTAGCATAATATGGTTGCTGACTTGTATCCTGAGACAATAAGAAATGTCAGAAGTGGTTATTTTGAGACATGAATTTTCAGGCATGGTGGGTTTACAGTAAGGTTTAACACTAGAGCTGTTTCTTTTTATGCTATTTCTCTTTATACCAGTCATAAGTAACATATTGCTATATTTAGGAAGATAAGCTATGATGAATGTTATTTGCAGATTATGACAGGGTTTGTTATTCAGAAGAGGTCAAGATTAATTGCTAGACTTATGCTATATAATTTTACAGGGTCAGGACCTAAAAGCAAGTATAGAATAATCAACATATAGGGAATGAATTTTTTATGGAAGCATAAATGAACATGAGTCTTCAGTTATTGGCCAAGAGGTACCCTAGTGTTGTTGGTTTCATTATCTTGGACCTACCATGCAAAAGAATGGAAAAAAAAGAGGGGGGGGGGGGGGGGGGGGGGTCATAAAAACAAAAATCAAGTTTTAGATTGTTATATGGTTCATGATCTTATGCAATAAAGAGGGTTTGAGTAAGCAAGATAATTATGACAAAAGTGTTTTTCATTGAGATGGGTACACAATGAAACTAGGAAGGATAAAATAAGCAACAAAGGGCACGTGTGAGAGAGAGAGAGAAAGAGAGAGAGAGCAGATAAAACCAAAGTTGGGTGGATGAACTGCTGAGAGGCTTCTTGGGGCATTATCTAGTGGACACATTCTTAGCAACATGAGAGGAAGTCATAAAAACAAAAATCAAGCTTTTAAATGTTATATGGTTCATAATCTTATGCAATAAAGGGAGTTTGACTAAGCAAGATAATTATGAAAAAAGTGTTTTTCATTGAGATGGGTACATGGAGAAACTAGGAAGGATAAAATAAGCAATAAGTGTATAAGAGGAAATGCATGAATTGCACCAAATAAGAAATAAGTAATGGAGAACCAATTGAGCAAATAGTATGGCACGTACAACAATGGTCTTTGGGGGCTCTACCAGGGAAAGTTCTTGAGCTCTTATCAAAGGATCTATATAGAGGAGGAGAAGACCTTAGCTTGCATGGATGGAAGTAATGACAAGGAGTTAAAATAGCTCAGAAATGTCAGAGGCAGCCCTTGTAGGAACAATTGGAAAAGGAGGACAAATAAAGCTAAAAACAAATATTTGGGAAAAGATTTGATTGTATTGTTATGTTTTTTTCTTTAAGTTGATCAGTTATGTGGATTGTCAATTTATATTGTTCTCCATGCAGTTACTGCCTAGCTTTGTTTGTAGAATAGTCGGACCTGGGTTTGTGTTGAATAATGACTTATTTCTTAAACTTATATGGACAAATATGGTCGGAAGAGTCTAAATATTAGCAAGGAAAGGGGCTATCTGTAAAAGTTTGAAGTTTTTCAACAGTCAATCACCAAGAAAAACTGGTTTTAGTTGTAGATTTGGAAAAAAAAAAAAAGGAACAAAAAAGAAAGGAGAGAATAGGTGCAGTCATATTAATACAGAAAAAATGATTAGCAATGCGGAAAGACAAGCTTTTCTTACACTATTGATTGCGTAGCTAATCATAAAGCTAGGAAGCTTTTGCTAAATTGCTTTCATTTGTTAAAGTTGTCTGAACCAAGGATTAAGGCGCTCTGCTGTATTATATCATATCTACAAGATGTACAATATCATATGTTTTTGGCATGATATGGAGAAGTACCTATGTACCATCTGTGCTGGCTTGTCTTGCTGTCTATGATCTTTGTCGATGCATATTGGAGCAATATGCAAAAACACATACCATTTAATAGCAAATTAGTTGTACAAGCTTGATGTTTTCAGTTTAAAAATCTGTGCCATATCATGTTGAATAGTTTTGTCTCTATTCAGAACAGTTTTAAACTCTTCCCATTGAACTTTAAATAAAAAAGGAAATTGAGGTTCTAAACTATCAATCTGACATGGTAACAAGAAAAGCATCATTCTTTTAGAATTACAGATAACTCATAATATATATGCATCCAACAGTACAGTGTGTATATGATCTTCTCAGGATACTTCTAACGTGCAGAACACCTACAATATTTTTGTTATGCAACAAACATAAGGGTGCAATATTAGCTTGTTAAGAAACTACTTGACACTATGCAGCACATTTTAAACAATGATTAGGTAGATATTTTTGGATGGTTTATGATCTTGTTTTCCTAAAAATCAGTTGAAAATTATGTTTATTTGCAATTTATTTTTCTTTAAAAAAATTATATCTTATCTTGTTGGTCCAGAATCCTTTTGTAGACTAGTGCTTCTTTTCATGCCATGGCATTCCAATTGTCAGCTCCATGCTACATGATATGTGTACCGTGCTGGCCCCTAACCTCTAAAGGCATAATACACTCCACTTTGGTCCTTAGTCTTACCTGTTAAAATGTGCACATGCTTTGTTCTCAAACATGAGTCCTCTTATCAAATTGTTTATATCCGTAAGTTTTATAAGAAAACTTGGTAAGAATGTTATGGTACCATCTGTTCATTGGTTTTTTCAATCTCATCTTTGAAGATGTACTTGCACCTCCTCAAGTAGAACAGCAGATTAGGAAACTTATTTTCTCATCATATGCATTCTTTACCTCCTAATTTCAAATGGTATGGCACTTGGACTCTTGTCACTTGATGAATGCTTGTTTTACAAAACCTAGTCATTATTGTGAACAACTTTGCTTGTGTTCATGATGGTGTTAGACTTTAGACTTCTTAATGGGTAAGTTCATTCTTCACATCACTAATATCTAATACGCACCAAAATCAATTGTTGGTAGATGTGGAACTCCTAGCTTTCACCAGCCAATGTTGGTCTCCTTTTCATTCCTTGTGCCCTTCACTATTTTGTGAAAACGACAAGTTTTCTTATTGTGTACTCTCTGACAAACTATTTTCCTCTTAGGATCTCTTATGGAAAGTCTTTTTTCTTCTCTTACCTCTAGGTTTTTCATTTCTCCTCCCAAATAATAAAGTTGGAACTCTTTTTGGTTATATTTTCTATTTAAATGTTTTCAGTGTTCCACATCTTTTGTTATGCTTAAATTGATGGTGCTCAATCCTAACCTAGTTTGAGTTTTGCCTATAAAAATACAAAATGCAATTATGCTATTTGTTTTTGAAACAATAAATTCTTCAAAGATCTAAGTGATGATCATGAAAAGAGTCATGAAGTTTGGAAGGGTTTTTTATATATACTACTAGTGACATACTTGTTATGCTTAAATTGATGGTGCTCAATCCTAACCTAGTTTGAGTTTTGCCTATAAAAATACAAAATGCAATTATGCTATTTGTTTTTGAAACAATAAATTCTTCAAAGATCTAAGTGATGATCATGAAAAGAGTCATGAAGTTTGGAAGGGTTTTTTATATATACTACTAGTGACATACCTGTGCAATGCATGGGTTGTTTTTACCCTCTATTCCAATTTTTCTCCAGTAGATAGTCTAGACATCAATTTAGTAATTAGATGAAAGATGAGGGGGCAAACTTGGAAGGAAGTGTTTACCAATAAAACAAACCAAGTCATTGGAGAGGAGAGGACCTTCATGAGATGTGCTAATAAAATCACATTGCTTCATATCCATTGTGTGAAAAGCCATCAATTGGGCCGCGAAAAGCGACATGTGGCGAACAGTCCTGTCACAAATGGATGATGATTTTTTTTAGCAGAAGTCACGTTTTTCCAAGCTATCATGACTGCTATGTAAAGCTTGTCAGTCCATTTAAATGGATGACAATTTACACATTTAATTTTTTTTCTTTTTGACGGGTACTTTCGTTTGCCTTCTTGAAAAATGCAACATTTTTTCCCTCCTATTCAATGCCTTCTTCGTGGCCACATTTTTTTTTTTTTTTTTTCTTACCAGAGCTGTTGCTACAGCTCCTTTTTCCCCCTCCCATTGAATGTCTTCTATATGAACACATCTAATAAGGAAAAATAGACTTCGTAGTGTTATGGTTGCAGGATGGGGTCAGCTCTTCCCGAGGCTTGATGGTTTAATGAGCCTCATTCGAACAAAATCAAAACACTTTTTTTTGCCTTTCTATGACACATGGCTGCAGCTTCTTTAAGTTTCATTTGGTTTTTTCCGGTCATTTTATATTTGAAATATGTTGATGGCCGATTCCTTGCACCGGTTGTCTCCGAATTTAGTGAGCCTCTCCATAAGGATGCCACTTCAACACTTCTCGTCAACAACAAAAGAATTCTGATCATTTTATATTTGAAATATGTTGATAGCCGGTGCCTTGCTCTAGTTGTCCTCGAATTTAATGAGCCCCTCTATAAGGACACTAGTTGAGCACTTCTTCTCAATAAAAAAAAAAAAGAAAAGAAAAAGTAGTGTTAAGAGAAGCATCTGCTTTCATATGAAGACGCTCAGAATGCTCTTTTTCTTTTATTTTTATACGCGTGTCCTCAGCTCCTCAATACAGATGCCACTTCTTCTCAATTTAAAAAAATAGTGTAAAGAGGAACATCTTCTTTCATTCCAAGAGGCTCGGAACACAACTTTTTCTTTGGACACATGGCTTCAGCTCAAATGCTGGTGCATTGCATTTTAATGAGACCCTTGATGCAAACACCGCTTCTTCTTGAGGGGAAAAAAATAGCTTAAGGGAAACATCCTTTTGAAGATGCTCAAGATGTATTTTTGTTGGACACATGGCTTCAGCTCTTGCCATAGGCGTTTGTTTTATATATGTGTTATATGATTTCTCATTTTCTTTCCTTCTGTGCCTTTGTGGGCACATGCTGTAGCTTGTATGCATAAACAGATGCCATAGATGTAATGCTAACAGTCATAAAAGGACAAGTAGAATGCAAGTTTCAGTTAGTTTTCAATCATCAGTACTCTTTAAGAGAGAGAAAATGACAAGTTGGTATCAAGGTTTTAAATCCCATGGGATGGAATCACCCTAACATCTGAAACCATGGGTACCCCAGTTTGCTACAGCAAGCACCCAATGCATGCTAAATATACAAGCATGCACTATCTCATATGGAGAGTTTTTTTTTTTTTTTTTTTAAATCGTGTGTTTGCATCAAAACTTACTCTGTTCTTATAAGGAATGTTCCAGTGTCTTGAACAAATTTTATGTCATTGAGGTGTATCTTGTATAATTAGATGGAGGATGACTGAGTTTATTTCCAAATTTTGGAGTTCCTAATATACAATGAAACCCAGTAGAAAGCATAATAATAACTTTGGAAAAGCTAAAAAGACAACATCATAAGTAGTTTCTTAAAGTTGCACCCCTCTTTTCCCATAATATTAATACATGATATATATCCACTTTGATGGAGGGAGGTTAAATCTGTGTTATGTGGAGTTATCCTGTGATGCCTTTTGCATCTGGTTGAAACATTGAAAATTGAGAAATTGGTTTTTGCACCATATCGAAAACAAGAAACCATTAGCTAGAAGTTTGCTGACTTCAAATTTGAGAGTGTCGAGCTTTATTAAATAAGTTTTTGGATGCTTGTGAACGCTTCTATGCTTTAGGAGTTCCCTTAGAGCATGGTATTTCTAAACCAGTTTTATCATCCCATTCAACTTTTGTGCATGCAATGGTGCCTTAAGAATTCTTTGCACATAGCTGGAAATTGCATGAGCCACTTGGATGGAATAGTTAGTTGGCTTCAACATCATCAATGAAATCATGAAACTGAGAATACAATCTGCTTTGATTTGCTAAGAAGGCTATCGGATATCTTTGACAAGTTGACCATTTCATATCTCCATTTCATCATTTATGTCTTGTTTTCTGCTTTTTTATGGAATGACTGTTAGATTTAGATTCTGTATTTCTACTTCATTCTTTGGCGATGAAGCTATGTGATAATCTGATGCAGGAAAACTGAAGATTTTGCTGGCCCAGAGGCCCGAACTTACCAAGTTGAGTCTTGCAATACCCTGCACCAAATCTCAGCCATTCCAAAGCAGACAACCCATTTATCCTGCTCAGCGGCTGCGCTCTACCGCAGTGATCTGTGCTGCTGCTTTGGTATGTGGTTTGTAACTTTTCTATTAGTCAATAGGCAGCAAGAAATTAGGCATGATAAAGTCCATGATTTTTTATCCATAAAGGTGAAGGATGTTATCTTGCCAATTAGCTGAATTATTCAAACTCTAGTATTAAATGTTGTTTTTTGATTATAAAATTTCCTTAATTATGTCCAAAGTTTAATGGTTGATGCAGCTATCCTCTCCAGTATATGGTTTTTTGTAAACGCTGTAGTCTTGGTTTTAAAAATTCAAACTTTCAGCTGGCTTATCTAACTTTCAATAGGTTAATTGTTCTTCAGCATAAGAATGCCCAAACATATACCTATCTGTCTATAGCATAGGGCATGTAAAGCACATGGAAGATGCCACATTGTGTTACATGAAGAAGTTGTTCGACCCTCAGGACTTCTCCACATTTGTTTGGGGTGTATGCTTCGTTCCTTTTGCTTTTCCAAACATCATAAACAAACTATGGAAAAATGGGGCTTTCAGTTAGGCAAAAAAAAACACTCTATTAACAAACGAGAGGATGGCCACAATGAAATCTATAAGAACTTGATTGTAATTGCTAGGTTTTGGAATAATGAACAGGCTTGGGTTTAGCAAGGTACTATTGATAGATAGAGTCATTCTTTAATTCATAGGAGGGGTTTTTTTCGCATGGCTTCACCTCGGGGAAAGAAAAAAAATTATTGTTTTGCCAAAGCCCAAGATATCGAGGGGAGAGATGCACCACAAAAAATATTTGAAAATATACAGTTTTTGCAACTTCTTGCACAGTGCATGTGTATTTGGAAGAAAGCGGAGAGAGACCTGACACACGAACGGTTCTACACGAGCTTACTCACACTCTGGAAGAAGGCAGGGAGAGGTCTGAGCTTTGAAAGACTTTGAATTAAATTGTTCCCATAACCAGGCTGTTCATCAAACCAAAGAAGGAACTGGATCTTGGGTCACCAGTTCAACCCTTGGGTCAATTGAAATCGATCCATGACATCATGATGACATAATAAATATATTTATTATTATATATATATATATATATATATATATATATATATATATATATATATATATATATATATATAAATGATTAAAAATATTCGCTCCCAGTCACTAAGTAGTGCTATTCTGTCCTCCGGGGGATTCCATCAAGGAGAGGATCTTTCTCTCACGTAATTTTGCCTGCCCATTCCACTTTTGTGCCAGAGGAAATAGGATTCGAACCCATGATTCAATCTTCTTATATGTCGATTTAGCAAGCTGTCTTTCTTCGGTTGGGTTACCAACGACAAGATTCTATTTCATCATCTTTCTCTGCCCATTCCTTACCCCCCAAGAGTTTCGGCAGCTGGCCAAATACATACAGAAAAAAATGAAAAAAATCAAAATTTATTAGCATTATTCTGACAACTTTTGGTACTCTCTAATTTCTTTAATGACACCACATCACAAATAATGCATAACATCATAGTGTCACTATATTTCATTCAAGTTTTCAAAAAATGATAACTATGTTAAGAACAAATAGCAAATAAAACCATATCAATTTTTAGCAATAATAATCAATTTTTTGAATACAAAAATAACAAAAGATATAAGAGGAAAAGCATATAAACATATCAATATACCAAATTTCTGCTTTGTATGGTTTGTAAAAGAATCAAAATCTAACAAGTTTCCATCAGTCCTAAATAGAGAATCTTAGCAAAATTAATACAAGCAAAGTAAATCCCTATTTATTGAACTGAACTATATATTCCTCTAATATGCTATAAATGATTAAACAAAAATAAACTATCAATTTTGGGGCTAATCCATGGTGAAGTATCCTGCTAAAATTAAATAAGCTTAACAGTTAAATAGTTCATAATGAAGCAGGAAAGTGGTAAAACTAAATAAGCTTTCTAAGACAAAACAATTATACTTACTATACTGCTAATTTTTAAAACAGAATTATAACCATCCATGAATGAAGATTTTGAAAGAAATCAATGCATGAAAATATAGTTTTTCATGAACAAAATTTTGACTTCATCATTAGACATATAGCCTGCATATTCATAGGGGTATGATCTTGATCATGGTTCTGCTCAGAGTTAGACATAAGTTCAGTGCTCATTGGAGTATTCAAACTGCAATTAGAGTATATCAAATCAAGATTTCCACAATCAAAATAGAGCATACAAACACTCATCCCCTACCTTAAGATCACATTTAACAGCTCAAAAAAAAAAAAAAAAAGCGCAAGCCACCCCAAAGCTGACCAAGGCTGACATTGGAAATAGAAGGGGGTTAAGCAAAAGAGAGGAAAAAGATAGAGATAGAAGATAGACAACTAGCAGAAGGGAGATAACAAATGGATCGGCCACTAAATTCAAAGAAACTTGAACATAAATTTCACTTCAAATTCTCCACTATTCACTATGTTTCTTTCCCTACTACATATCTAATTGTTTAGATCTGAAGACCTTGCATATCCCATTGCATTAATGTTTACAACTTTCTAAGAACCAAATAAATAAATGCTTTAACAAACGGTAAAAGATATCATGCATTAACCATAATTAATAAGCCTAGAAATATTGATAAACATGTTCAATATTAGTAGTAGCACATAATTAAAGCATAATAACCAATAGCTATGCGTTAAAGGTCATTCCAAATTGGATTGAACTAATATGGGCTGACCGCACATAGTTAGTCCATTGCATTTGTTTCAAATGCTTTCTTTGTCTAGAACTCATCCTCAAGTCCAAAGCTTTGTTAAGAACTTGGGCCTATGAATGGTTTTTTGTTGCGCTTCTTAGTTTTTTTCATCTTGCACCTCTTATTGAACATCTTCTATTGCAATTGATGATGTTTTCCCCATATGATTTTGTTCAATAAATGCTTGCAATATTTTTTCCATGAGATTTTTGTTGAATCAAATGGAAGTATGGTAATCATAAATGATGTGCATGTTTATACTCCTCCATGTAGGGATTTTCATAATCTTTGAATAAGTTAGCAAAAAGCAAGACCATTTATCAAATATTATTCTCTTGACCAATGAAAAAGTTAAAGGAATCAAAACATAAATCTTTATAATCAATCTTAGATATATTTTCTTGGACTTGAATGCCATCACTTGATTCACCTTCATGATTGATGACTTCATAGGTATACTTAGATCTTGCAATTGTGCGGGTTTAAGAACTGGAGGGCAAGATTTGAGAGTCTTAGAAGGAGAACTAGGAGTGTGAAGTATCACCAAATTAGGAGGCTTTTGAGCTGAATTCCTAACTTCAGCCATCTCCTTAATTGGTGCTTTGTCTTTTAGTTGATCTTAATGTGGTGATTGATGTACAACTTCAAAGGATGATGGACTTTCATTTGAAAAAGTTCCAGTTATCATGAGTAGAGATAGCATAGTTTGAAGTTTTTGAAACATTTTTTTTCTTCTTCTGTAAACTGATTGGTTGCTTTTTTGGAACCTTCATTGCGCTTTTTTTCGATTTGAGCCAAGTGTTCACCTAACTGATGAAGTAACCCCTTATGATATGAAAGGAGTTCATCTCGTTTGTTATTATGGACCATGATTTTAGAAGATGCCTTTTTAAAGAGAGAATAAGAAAAAGGGTGAGGGATCAAACTGATGTTCCAATACTGGCTGAGATTACAAATAGAAAGGGGTTAGGGTTAAGGCAAAAGAAAGGAAGGAGATTGAGATAGAAGAGAAATGAGTAATAAAAAGGAGATGACTAGTGGAATCCTACACTAAATTTAAAGAAATTTTAACCAAATTTTATTTCAAATTCTTCACTATCCATTTATTTATATAGACATAGGATGATTTACATATCCCACTGCATTAATTCTTGCAAATTGCTTAAAGACAAATAAATAAATACTTTTACAAACTCTAAAAGACACGATACATAAACAATAATTAATATGTCTAGAAATATTGATAGACATTTAATATCAATAACATAATTAAAGTATAACAACTACTAGTTATTGATAGCATAATTAATATTAGGCTTTGAAGTCTTGACTAAATTATAGTCACTCCTAAATGGGCTGAATCAAGATGAGCTAATCGAACATGATCCATCACTTTGGCATCCAAGGCCAAAGGCCCGATTGAATCATAGCGAATGGAAAAGAAAAATCCAAGATGTCTTGCCTCTGTTATGACCTTAATGTGCAGAAGTTTGTAAGCTACCTCTGCATCATTAACTGCTGAAAACAAAAAGTAGTTTTTTTTTTTTTTTGCGGGGGTGGGGGGGTTTGCAGAGCTTGAGAGAGGTCCAGTGTGCCACCAGGCTCTAGAGAAACAGACAGAGAAGGGTGGTTGCTACTGCCCAAATCGGCATACAACCAGGCTTCAATGAGCAAGGTGGAGAGAGAATAGGGGAGGGGGTCTTGTTGCCACATATTGGCCAGCGATTAGGCCCAACAAGGGAGAGGATGAGAAGGAGAGAGAGAGAGAGAGACTCAAGGTAACACTTCTCACCTTCGTTGGTTGTTGACCATGTTCAAGGAGCCTTTGCAGTGGGAGAGGAGCCAGTGAGGCATCAAGGGTCTTGGATGAGATCAAACCCTATTTCCCTTATTAGAACCAAAGGTTTTATATATTTCAAGAACCAGCTAGTTCGTTTGAATCTGGAATGATTCAAAGAAGCTGTAATTTTAACTGTGGGTTTAAACGATTCTCACTAAATTGGCCAATTCTTGAGGCAATCTAGTTTTAATAGGATATGCAGATTGGAGGCCTAATCAGCTGGCTTGTCCAGTCCAGTTTTAAAGCATTGGCTGCTTCTATTTTTCATGTTTTTGTCACAAACTCTTCCTGCTGCCACTTTAGCTAGTTCCCATTTGGCCTTCTATTGCTTTACATCTTTCTGGATACTTGTTATGACTTTGGGATAGGCATTTTGGTGGACTAAAAGTGGGAATTATATGACAAAGTTTTTTTTTTTAAAAAAAAGCTTTTGTAGTTAATTTAGTTTGCCTTGATCTTTATTGGCTCTCATTTGATTTCATTTCCTTATGCATGTTGAACTAATCTTGGTTCCATTTTTCTGCACTTCTTTACCTGTCTGCAACATTTCTTGGTTATTTTAATGCAAGTTTTTTTGGTGTATTTATATAATAATATGCGTAAGACTTAGCATTTTTTTAATCTATTATTATATTTAATAACCCTATTATTGGTTTTTTTTTTTTTTTTTCTACTATAGAGCACAAGATGTGCAGCAGAGCAAACACAAACCGTCACGCGCCAATCGTCAACAATTACGATTGCTCCAATCCAAGGTAATACTAAACTAGTATTTTGTAAGACTACTAATAAAATAAAAGGGGCATTTTAGTGCATGAGTCTTTGACCACTGCGGGTTCTAAGGAGGGTCAGATGTGTTCAGCCTCATCCTTTCATACAAAAAGATTATTTTCATATTTTAAATTATGACACCTAATTTATAATGAAAATGAAATAGCCTTACCTTTGCACCAAGGGATGTCCTTATAATGAAAAAAGGATGTATTTTTTCTACGCCTAAGCCTGAAAGTTGTGAGATTATGACCTGATGGCATTATGTTTTGCTTTCATTAATTTTGGGATCGATGACAAGAAAAAATTGCATTATCATGTGGGTTTCAGGAAAAGAGAAGTCACCAGAGCTTGATGATGGGGGTACTGGATTCCCACCTCGTGATGATGATGGTGGTGGCGGTGGCGGCGGTGGTGGAGGTCATCATTGGTCTGGTGGTTTTTTCTTTTTTGGACTGCTTGCATTCCTTGGTTTCCTGAAGGATCAAGAGAGCGAGGGACCATACAGGGATAGTAGGAGAAGATGATTGATCTAGTGGAGTGTGGTTTAGTGATGATAATATGATAATATGCTGTTGTATGTGTGATGAATCTCTTGCCCATCTTTTATCTGAAGTTGGGGAAAATGACAAAAAGAAAAAATGTTGGGGGAGGGGGGGTGGATTCAATCTCCTAAATCTAAGATCTGTAAACACATTCTCGTGTATTGAAGATCCACTTAATGTATGTGGTGAAGTTTATGTTGGGGTAAAAAGTCCATTTTGACCTGAAGATTCTTACATGCATTTATTCTCTATTGCACATGGTGTAACAAGTCTAGCCCTCCAAATTGTTTATGTATATTTTGTTTGATATCTTGTTTGGATCTGGTATTAGATGCTTAAATTGTCATGATTGAGTGTTGCTGCTTAGTCCTGTAATACTGATACTATTAATCCTATAATCCAGTGATATGGAGCTGTAAGAACCCACACAGCAGGGCAAACAAATTTGATGATGAAAGATTAATGAGGAACGACATGATAGGAGATGATGCTTAAAAATGGGTTCTACGGTAATCTAGCCATCCTTTTAAGAATTCAAGTTCGAACCACAATGCAGTTTATTTTTGAGTAAAAGGTAAGAGAGATCATTTCCAGTTACACTCTGAATTCCAATTATCTAATGAAAAACGCTGTAGGTCATATTAAAATCCTGTCACATGATCATCATGCCATGGAGTAATTTAAAGTGTGTTTTTTTTTTTTTTTGGCAATTTGCCATCAGCAGAATTTATTTATTGCTGACTTGTTCGTCACAATTAAGTTTTGCATCATCAAGGGAAAATAATAAGATGAAGGTTTAAGAGCGTGCTTTGGAAAGGGACGGATGGATCCAAATCTTGCAAGAACTCTGAATCTCGAATAAAATGCAGTTTCGTAAATTTTGCAGCCTGTTCGGATGAGTGAGCTATAAGATAACAAGACCATGGGTAGGAGCCTATCCTTTGGGGAAAAAAAAAGGCCTTGAAAGGACTTTATTTTTTCTTCCAACTATCGTCAGGTCTCCCTTAACGCCCCCTTCTTCGTATCCAAGGCACGGCCAACGAAGGCCACCGCTCTCAGCCTCCAATCATCGAATCCAGCCGCCACCCCCGGTAGCCTCCAATCATCGAATCCAGCCGCCAGTAGCCCAACCAAGGGGAGTCCTCTCTCTTTCTCTCCCCCCCCCCCCCCGGCCAACCAAGTCCCAAGCTGATAAAAAGAACGGTTTGTATACCGACACCTATCCAAGTTTGATCCTCACTTGTTCAATTCTGAATCCAACGTTTTGGAATTAATCTAATCACTATTCTGGATCCAGGGTTTGAGAATTGATGTTGATTAGATTGGTTCTAAATTCTAACCAAAAAGCAACCCAATTCAACCCATCACATGCTCTTAAATTTAAGTAGTTGCAACAGCAACACACAGGTAGTGTCCGTATCAAGTTGCGATCATCAGTTATTGAACATTCCAAGCCATGGTCCACTCAGGAGGCTCTTTCAACAACAGCATATTCAACCATTCAGGTCAAATTCACCACATGTATGTGTATAAATCACAACTTGCATCTTTATTTCGTTTCTGATTTCAAACACTAGATATTAAAAAATCTGAATAAAAATTAATGACAGAATTTAGGCAAGGTAGCTGTTAATCACTATAGATTTGCATGCACCTGGAAAAGGATATGCGCAAATCATAAAGTGCCATATTTGGGTTTGATCTCACACGAGAACTTCTATTAGAGGAAATATGTGAATGCAAGCATGAAGTGCCAATATGTGCTCATGTGCACCAGCGTTTGTATTGAAAAATGCACTCTGTGGGAGCAAAGTCACAGGGCTGATTCTCGAGGAGATAGAATGCAAAGTGGAGAACAAATAATAATAATAATAATAATAATAATAATAATAATAATAATAATAATAATAATAATAATAATAATAATAATAATAATGCAGAAGCCATTAACCAGATTTGATGATTGAGTAATAATATTTCTTGCCATGGACTAGCATTTTACTTTTAAATGCTCTCTACTATAATGGTTTTGTTCAAAGTATCTCTTGTGACTAGGGATGGGCATAAACCAAACTGATCATACTAGATAATTTTTTGACCTAACTAAATTTTTTAGCTCATAGGATTGGGCTTAATTTTTTTAGGTTCATTTAAATTTCATATTAGACCCAGATTAAGAGAAGAAGCCCGACTCGATCTGACCTAAAAATTTATATTTTATATTATATATAATATAAAATAATTTTCTCTCAAAAATTTATAAGTGGTAATCAAACATGGGTTAGCAAGGGTAGAATCACACGGTTTATATATATATATATATATTTATATATATAACTGGACTTGGTTACACTCGCATGTAGCCAAGCTTCAGATCCAATCGTTCTTTTTATTCTTAAATCCATATGAATCTTAAAATCATTCTATCTTTTTCACCTTTAGGATTCATAATCCGTGTGGATATAAGGATGAAAAAAGCGATTGGATCTGGATTTGGCCATATATTTGGGTTTGGCCATATGTGAGTGTAGCCAAGTCCAGCTCTCTTTCTCTGTATGTATGTATAGACTTGCACTTAATTACATTCGAATGTAGTCAAATTTAGGATCCAATCACCTCCTCCATCCTTGAATCCACATGAATCTCAACACTACCCCATCTTTTTCATCTTTGAGATTTATGAACTATGTGGATTTAAGGATGAAAAAGATGATAGAATTTAAATTTGACTATATTCGAATATAAGTAAATGTAGCTATATATATATATATATATATATATATATATATATATATATATATATATATATATATATATGTATGTATGTATGTATGTATATATGTATGTATGTATGTATGTATGTATGTATATATGTATGTATATATATGTATGTATGTATGTATGTATGTATATGTATGTATGTATATATGAATATATATATATATATATATATATATATATATATATATATATATATATATATATATATATATATGTATATATGTCTATATATGTATATATATGTATATATATAAATATATATATGTATATATATAAAAGAGAGAGAGAGAGAGGAGGGGTGGGGGGAGGGGGGTGCAAGGAGGGTAGACTTGCCCAATACCTTGGATTGCCTCTTTTTTTTTTTTTACCCTCAACTCAACCCAATTTGACTCATGCCCACCCCTATTTGTATTATAAAAGTTAATTTTGACTAATTTATAATCATTATCAGTTAGCGTATACATACTATGGAGGGTTAGGACAGCAATAAGGTAAGCAAAAACAGTAAAACGAATGAGTCGAGGTTTATCAAGTTGCACCTATGGTTCCATCTCGAGAGTACATATGAATTCTAAATTGTCGATTTCAATATATATGACATTTATATAATCCTTCACTTTTCTTGTATGTTACTTCTCCCTCTCAAGAGGCTATGAGATCTCATGCAGCTAAAAGCTACACATGAAAAAATAAGAGCCTAATGGCATTCAATATGTGCAGCTTATGTAATATCACAAATTTAGTCCCACATTGTATGAGAAAGACGTGTTATATGCTTATAACTTAAGTTCCCTTACTATCCATTAACTTTCACTAGAATTTTTGAGCCACGTAGTTTCGGCCCGCTAACAGAGTTAATTGGATAATGGATGGACTTGGGGCGTTACAAATGGTATCAAAGCCAATCCGAATGTGCGGAAGCTGATGGTGGGCACGAAGAAAGGACTATCCATAGAACGGTGATGGAATCTCGCTATGGCTTCGTCATGGCGTGAAGCCATCCTTGCAGCACCAATGATCCGACTCGGGGTACATTCTGCTAGCATGTGGCGTGTAACGAGAACGTCGCATTATAAGATAAAAAGATTGTGATAGTCTTATATTGGATGGGAAAGACATGTGTTATGTGCTTATAACTCAAGTCCACTTACTACCCATTAACTTTCACTCGAGTTTTTGAACTATTTGGTTTCGATTCGCTAACGGAGTTAATTGAGTAGTGGGTGGGTTTAAAGCGTTACAGCTTATCTATCATTGAAAAATATAAGACAACAGTATAATCAAATTTTCCAAGATGTGATCATTCCGTTCCTACTTCAATAAATTATTGTTTTGCAATAGCTGCATGACATTATAACCTCATTACCTACTAGTAATCTCAAGAAAATCAATCCACACCCATGCTTTACCTTTTCTAACATGCACTGCATAACAAACAATGCATGCAGGACAACAATTTGGCAGCTAATGCATCACATTGGATAATTTATCTAGAAATCTTTAAACTAATGTGATGGTAGTTAGCTCCTGGCAGTTCCCTGCTGATGGAAGTATCCAAGTATTCAAGACAATGTCAACTCTAAATCATGATAAGAACAAATTGCATCAGAAAATTGGTGCCAAAAAATAGATAGCAAAAGGTAAAGATTGCAGTCTCAAACAGGCCTCCAACTCCAGCATCCTCAATAAATTATCCGAGATGATTATAAGATATAGCAAAGGATGAAACTTGGATACAATTTGATCCATGCAGGCTATCAGCTTACAGTATATATCTCTCATACTTTATCATCATATGGAACTGAGCTGGCGGCTCAAATGATTTGAAAAAATTAAAGAAATATAAACTATAATTTCATATAAATTAAATTGCCCCTAAATTTCATCTCTTCAGAGTTCTTAAAAGTCAAATCAACATCATCCGTACTGAGAACTTCACTGGGAACTTCATAAACCTCATCTTTAAAGATTTCATGTTCCTTTCTCTCAAAATAGCAGAGCTCTGCATTGAATCAAAGAAAATTAAAATTCAGAATGCAATTAAGAACTTCATGAAGACAGCAATTCTGCAGTGGTGATTGTAAAGTTTTAATGAGGAGATGAACAAAGGAAGGATTTTTACGAGTAAATTCGATCGAACGCTTTAAGAAACAAGATCCCATCTGGGGAAAATTATGGAAAATACTGTGAAATTACCTAAAAATGAACAATTTTAATAACCATACCATCATTTGAAGTCGCGGATCCAACGACGCTTCCAGGTGATGAGGAATCCATATCCCTCACGAATTGCTCCTGCTCACCGTCCTCGACCTCTTCATCTCCTCTTCCTCGCGGACGAAACCCTTGGAATAATCGCTAACTGACTGGACTAGTGGGAACCTGCCACCTCTCGGCCAGGCTCCGGGCTGTCGGCGGAGGCCGGCTTGGAGTCCGGCGGTGTCTCGAAGTCCTCATCGCGGTCGAAGAGCGGACCAAGGTGGCCTCGGCGAGCCTCACCACGAGACCGCTTCTCCGCGATCACCTCGTCGTCGAGCTCGGCCGCGCTCCCGAGCTCCTTCCCCTCTTGGAGTCCATGGATTCCGGCGAGAATGAGGGCGCGGTTCGAAGGGATTCTTGACGGTGCGGAGCCAGGATGAGGGTTTCGGAGTAGTTCGAAGGTGGGGTTTTGGAGGGAAGTAGTTTTTCCCCATCAATTAAAATGCCCAAATTTTTTAACAATGGATTTGTGCCCCAAAAAAAAAAAAAACAAGCGGTTTGAATGCTGTGAATACCGATCAGGAAAAAAAAAAAAAAAAAAAAAAAAAAGCGTCCTCGAAATCTTACCCAAAGATGGTGTAAACCGAGATTTCGAGAGGAGAGAATGGAAGTTTTGGTGCCAGATTTCCAGTAAAAAAAAGGAAGAAAAAACCGGAGCTCCATGAAAGGGATGGCAGCCCCGGTTGCAATTTTGTTCTACTCGCCTTTGGGGCCGGGTGCCCTCAATAATGGACCTCTACGTTGGTCCACTGATGGCCGCTCGCTTTCGCTGGTTAGGCCCTTGGAAGACGTATGTTAGACTACCACGGTGGTGACCGGATTCACACTTTTCGCTTCAAAGATTTCCAAATGTCTTTATTGCCTGCGTGCCAGATCACCTTCACGCCAGCTGCGATTTATAATTTATCCCAATCATCACCAGCGATTAATGCTCAAAAATAAACAAAATCCCAAAAAAACGAAACATAAATAGGTAAAGAAGTTTGCATCGAGGCGATTCGAAGACATATCCCCCTTTCTCCCAAGGATCCTTGTCTCCTTCCAATGGTAATCTCTCTCTTCCCTCTCCGTTCTTGGATTCTCTCGTGCCCTGCCTTGTCCTGATTGAGCGATGCTTCCTCTCTCGTCCGGTAGATCGGAATCGATAGGAGTCGTCGTAGATTCAACTTGGATTCGAGTGCTTGTGGCATGTTTTTACGGCTGTTGTTCTATCTTTATCGAAAATTAAGGTTTGCTTCGTAGATTTAACTTGGATTCTTGTGTTCGCGGCATGTTTTGGCGGTTCTTGTTCGATCTTTATCGAAAATTAAAAATTTTGGCGGTTTGCGTATGATGTTCTTGATTTTTTTATTTGTCCGCGTTTATTCTGTCAGTGTAATCGAGGGTTCGATTGAATATTGGGCGTAGAATCCCCAAATTTTGTTGGATCTCTGGAGCTTATGGATTGATGAGTTTTTAAAGAAAGAGTTTGTATTGTAAATAGCTTTCGACGATACCAAGAAGGAAATTGACGAGGGCATCGAACGGGTAGGTTTATGGATCATTAGAATGCTCTGGAATAATTTGTAACAAAGGGAATCTTGATTCTTGACTTGGAAATGGCATCGGGTACGTACAGTTTATGTATCATATTACTAGTAGATTCAGTGGTTGAATTCTGCGAGGAAGATTCATCGTTTAATTTTAACTCGGCAGCAAAGAATTTTGTTTTGCTGTTGGAATTCTCTGGAATTACGGTCATGAGTTTTCCTGTAGGCGTTATCTGTGTACAAATTTCTTTGCATAATTATTCTACAGAGCTGGCTTACATTACCAAGATTTTTCTGTGAATGGTCTCACGGATTCCTGTAACGCAGTAGTATTGCACTAAATTCACCTAATTTGGTCTCCGAGTCCTTCTTTGTTCATTCTTTAGAAGGATTACTTTGTTGGCACCTTTGAATTTTAAAAATTGACAGTTGTTTGATTGACATTAATTTTCTAAGCATTCCAGATGATGTATATGTTACATGTTATTGAAATTTTACATAAAATCTAATTGTTGATTCTTACAATTAGCTCATCCAATGAATGGTTTTTTTTTTCTTTTCAGATAGAGTTCTGGGCTGCTCTTTAATTTCTATGATCCTTTGCATTTGGGCTTGGGTTGGAAGAAGACATAAATGGTTCAAAGGTTGTCCCAATAAGGCTGTAGTTTGGAATTCCAGTTTGTTTGGAAGTTTTAACTTGTTTCTTCAAAGTGCAGGTATGGAGTGTGTTGATGAGCAAGGAATATCATGTTGCAGTGCCTAGAGGCGTTCAAGCATTTATTTGCTTTACTGTTAAAGTGCTGTGATATTGACCTGTACAACCAGTCAAAAGGCCTACAGGATCCTGAACGTTTGTCTAGGGAAACAGTGTGTATGTCGTCTATTACCTTCTAATTTGTTCATGGTATTTACTTCTGGGGAGGATGTATGCTTGCTCATCCTGCATCTGTTTTTACTAAATGTGAATAACGCGTTACCAGTGGGGAGATTTACTGTTTGATCTTTTTGCAGTTGTCTTTTTTGAATATCATAATCTTTTTCTTTTTATATGTAGCTATTTATTGAACAAAGCCAGATGAAATTGACTCCATTTACTTCCTTTTTTTACAGTTAGTGTAAGTGAAATAGAAGCACTATACGAGCTTTTTAAAAAGATCAGTAGTGCTGTGATTGATGACGGGCTGATCAACAAGGTAAGACACTTCATTTGATGCACAAGGATAAACAAGTGCTTCTGTATCCATTGTTATGGAATCAGTAGTTCAAAATTTAATGCTTCACCTTGTCTGAAGTGAAAACTTACAATACTGCTACCAATGGTCTAAGTTATATGATGTAATCACATAATATTAAATTATCCAAAATATTTTTTCACCATTGTTTTGTATGATGTCTGAATTCCTCTGCCATGCCAGTGATTGAAATTTGGGCACCTTTAAAGTTGGCTTTATTTTTCATCCCGCAGGAAGAATTCCAATTGGCTTTATTCAAGACTAACAAGAAGGAGAGCTTATTTGCTGATCGGGTATCTTTCTTATGTAAATTAGCCTTTTCTGAAAACATCATATGTGTCCATTCCTATAAAAAAGTGAATTAAGACTTAATTACTCTTTTAGCTATTAAAGTCTTGAGTTAACTAATATGTTTATGCCCGAACTTATAGACCACTGAGATGAAGCTAGGTTTTTTTGGTAACATGAGATGAAGCTAGGTTAGCAGGTTAATACATCTGTCTTGATGACCTATCAAGTACCAATCATTTTTTTTTTCAAATTCTTGGTATGATACCATCAAGAGAATATTTGGGCTCTTGCCCATTTCCTCTAAGAAAAAAAGGGAGGATACTGTCAAGAGAATATGAAGTGAATGATTGATGCTAATTGACCAGAACATTTTGGACATGATTATAGAATCATCTTAAATGTCTGGAATTTACTCTCTCAATTAAATATCTGGTGACAGGTCATTAAGTTGTGGCCTCTGGACTCTGGCATCATGTCTCTTTAGCATCTATTTCATCCATGGTTTTCTCTTTTTAATGTCATAAAAGATAGCTGTCTTATGCAGATGGTTACGGTTAATCTCTACAATGTAGCTACATCATGTGGTGGCCATGAATCTGGCATAGCACTTTTGTGGAAGGCTAGAGATTGTGCAGGCTTATGTGAAAGTAATAAAAAATAATTAAATTTACAGATATATTAACTAGAAGATTAGAAATAAAACAGACAAAAAGGGGAAAAAAATCAACAAAAAAGGCTTTTATGTTTGCTTGCAGAACTAGGTTTTTTATATTTGTAATGACAAATTCTTTGTTTATATAAAGGATGTTCAAAAAATCCAATTTAATGCAACAATCAGCTCTATCATTTTCTTTTGAAAAAGAAAGGAAATTAATAGGAAGTTGGGAATAAACAACTTGCTCAGAACTAGAGAAATTTCTAAGCTGTAAGTTGAGATAGGGTGCTATTAACACTGGTGAAAGAGTCAGATGTTATAAACAGTCACTTGACCTACCTAATGCCCTTGTTTTGCCCCAAAATATAGTCCTAAACCTGACCTGCCTAGGCCTAGGTAGGTTGCTTGGGCTTATGCTAGGAGGTTTAGTCGTGCATACCAACCATCTAGGTTGTAGGACCCTAAGTAGGGCTGCTACAGACCTGCCTAAGACCAGGCATCGAGTTGTGGTTCTGCTTTTGGAGATGATTTAAGGTGCTTTTTCCTATCCTTGTTTCATTATGCCTATGATTGCACTAGAAAGTGCACAGACTTGCTGAGTGATTTTTTCCTTAATAATTCATATGTAATATATAGATAAAGAACTTTGATAATGAACTATACAGGTGGATTTATATGCATAGCTGACACCTTTTCCAATCATGCCTGGTCTTTTTTTACCATTTGTGGGCCATCTGCAATCTCATTTTCTTAAAAATTTGGTAGGTTCTCACAAAGATGGAATTCATAATTTAATTTTACTTGAGGATTTTTTAAATTGTAAATTTATTATGGTTCACTGTATCAGACCATATTGCTAGGGTGTACCATACCATACCATTAGTTAACTGATACTTTGTATGGGAGATATGCCAAGTGTTAGTGCCCCAAATTGACATGTTTCAACATTTTAACGACATGGTGCTGGTACAGGTACTGAAATCAGTACTGCAAACAATGCAAATTTTAGAAGTTCAAGTAATGGTGTGATAAGCTTGTTGGTTACTTTTGCTTACATGCATGTTTGACTATGGGTTTTTACTCTAAACACAGCCAATTTGTATATCTAGCCTCTTTTGTTAGTGCTTAGAATAAGGACATTAGAAGAAGAAAAAAAAAAAATCAGATGATTTGCTCTTCTGATGGAAAATGTGTTTCATATAGGGATTTTCCTTTAAACAAAACATTTTTTGTACTTTGGACCTCCTTGATTAATTCCTAGAATCAGACAATTAGAAAAATTCAGATGATTTGCTGCTGTGGTGGTAAATCTGCTTATAAAGGACAGATGCTACAAACCTTGCAGGTGTTTGACTTGTTTGACACAAATCACAATGGAATTCTAGGATTTGAAGAGTTTGGACGTGCTCTCTCGGTCTTCCATCCAAATGCACCAATTGATGATAAAATTGAATGTATGTTCCAGACTCTTCTACTTGATTATAAATCATTTTTATTTTGCAATAAATTTATTCATTTATGGTTAAAAAAAAAGCAAACTGTTATCGTTTTATTTTATGAAAATGGAGCTTTGAAAGTGTTTTGGATAATGTAAAACCATTGGAAAACCTTAATTGAGACCTGCCTTGTTCTTTTGTAATGACGCCTAAACAATGCCTTGAGGCCCATTGGAGAAGCTACTACAAGTAAGCATGCGTCAAATTTAAAGGCTCATCGAAAGGTCATGCTTTGCACATTATTATGTGCTTCCGTAGCATGTGATTATAACCTTCTGGGATGCATATCTTAAATATTTGCTCCGAATCTTTTTCAACTCAAATCCTGATTTGGTCTGAAATGTTTTGTTATATCACACTTGTAGCACCTTGCACATCTCGTATGCTAACAATGAACAGTATCAAGCATACTTTGACACATTTGCTCTGAAGTTGGGATTATTTGTTATATGCAAACTGTGGCCCTCACTAACCAAACCTTATTTTGATATCACAATCTTCATATCATTTACCTGGCATTTAGAACTTGTTGTCATGATTTTTCTTTTCGACATCTCTTTTTAAAACAAGAAATTCCAAGAAGTTTATTCTCTCACATCTTTCCATATTGAAAATCTGAATTAAACATCATGCAAATCTGTCTTTTGAATCATTGATATTGTGTGCTGATTCATCTGTAGAGGGATACCGTGCTATGTGTTATTACTGTTCATATATTTGTGATCCTTCTTCAGCAGCTAGTAAAAGCTTAAATTTCCTGTATCTTGGCTGTTTTGTTTATGCAGTATTAGTACACGAGTCCATATATTGCTGCTGCATGCTTGCTGCAAGAGCATATTCCTAAACCTAATCAACAAACTGTTGCTGCAAGCATGCATGAAATGTGATAGTTGGTCCAAAATGCTTGACAAACCATAATCTTAACTGCAAGCAAATAACCTTACACCATTGATATGTGATTGGCTAAAAAAATCTTTTTTTGCCTTCTGTTCTTTTCAGTTGGGTTCTTCTTTCGTTAATGTAAGATCCTCTTCTGATTTTTTCCAAGTGGCTAAGTATTTTTCTCTTGACATATTTCCTATCATGAACCTGTTTCAAAGGTCAGCATACATTGGTTGCTTCTGTGCATTAGACAATCAGTTATCATACTCAGCCTTAAATTCTCCAGAAACCATAACCTTCATCATAACTGACGGGACTGAATCCTGTGGATATGTGGTTGACCTAGTGGATTCTTCTTCACCTTCTGTCATTATTAGCTCGATAATTGCAAATTTTTATAATTCATGAGTCCTCTTAGCTTTCTGAATGCTGTGACATAATGTCGTGTTACATAATGTCGAATGCGGACTCACCATTATGTGCTAGGAAGTAGAAAATTGGAGTCATCAACGCAAAGAAATGTGGATATTATAGATTCAAGGTGGAGTGAGTTAATATTCTAAGCATCTTCTGAATTACTTTTGATGCTCACATTCTTATAGTTAAAATCTCTTACTGAGATTCATGTAATGTCATTGGAATATTTCACTGGCTTCGGTCCTTTATGTAGGTAAAGGACCCATCCTTTACTTTTTTGTAAATTCCTGACAACTTGACAATCTACAAATCCGACAATGTGTTGTGAAAATACAAGCGGCTAGATTATTTGTTTTTTTTTTTTGAATAAAATGATCTCAAGATACAGGCTGTTGGATTTGTAGATTGCTGAGTTGTCAGTAATCTACAAAAAGTAAAGGATGGGTCCTTTATTGAAGGTAAAGGACTGAAGCCAGGATCACTGAAAAGAAACTTTTGGATTATATAATGGAATTATTAGGAGTAAAGAAACACAAGACTAGTAAACATCAAAGTTAACCTATATAATAACAGCTCCTAACGTATATAATAATGCAGCATTACAATTCATTGTAATATGGGAGGTTTCCCTTTTGAAGAATGACTCTTTTGACAAAATGGAGACATGACGACCATTTTTTATCAAATTGCAAAGATTGAAGAAATTATGAAGATTTGATACTGATTGAAATCTGTGTGGACCTCCTTGTTTTCACTGTCAATCTTCTCAATACCTGCAAAAAAAAATGGTGTGATGGGGAGTCAGGGACCAGTGGGATACCAGTTGTTAAATGACACTTCTGAAATTTGTGGAACAAATAATTATTTGATAAAAGGGCAAAGTAGAGTGTAAGCTTGAGTTCTATGTAGACAACATTATATAATGGAATAATCACAAAGACACAAAATAAAGATATAAACAGAAGCTGATTTTATGTGAAAAAAGTAGCTAGAAAAAGCATACACAACCAACTTTGTAAAAATGAGAAAGAGAAGTTGAGCCTATTGGACTTCATCTTTGGGTAGAAAGATGATTTAATATCTCGCCTTTAGGAGCTCAAGGCTTACCTAAGGGCCTTGAGTAAGCATACAAGCTGTATCCTGTGGAAGCTTATGGGTTCGTAGTCTCCTTCTGAAAAAGGAGAAGAAGCCAATTCACTTCCTGGGAAGAGTTGCACAAAGAGGGTTCGCCCTCTGCCATTAAAGAAGGGGAGATAGAAGATCAGATATCATCAATACAGTCGTCTCTTCCCTAAAACTGTCGGGGTGGATATAAAATTCCCCATGCCTGACTATTTTGGGGTGCATTTCAAACCCCTGTAGGAAAACAACCATTTTGTTCAGTTCAGTAAAGTTGACTGTCTTCCATGTGTAGCTGTGCCCGGCCGATGCATTTGACTTACATTCCATGGTAACCTGAATGCTTGTTTGGCGATTGAGGGAAGCTCTTGAATGCTGCTAGATGAACATCAAGAGCCACAGGATCTTAATTTATTGCTTGATATTGCCTATTATAGTGGGAGGTTTGAAATTTATTGCTTGAAATTTGCCTATTAGAGCCACAGGATCTCTCTCTCTCTGTTACAACACAGTGGCACAAAAAAGCATTTTAAAGTATGTGTATCTTCTTAGAAATCATCCCTTGACCCACAACACAATACGTATTCTTCTTTGGTTCTTGCCCTAGAAATGTGCTTGCAGTTCCAGAAGATGCTTTTTTCCCCCTCTTGCAGAAATGTGCTTATGTTGAATTTAGCCAATTGGTGTTTGTCTTGAAAGATGAGGTTATGAATCAACATATATTGGCAAGTAAACATATGTTGGTTATTCTGTTATTGTTAAATACCTCATGCTTGTTCTCTAAGACTAACATGTTTTGTGTTATCTCCATTTGAATATCCTTTTCCTTTAAATTTTATCTTGATTCTTGAAGTTGTTGATTTAAATATGCTGGATCGGAAACTCACACATGATATCAACTTGCAGTTTCTTTCAAGCTGTACGATCTCAAGCAGCAAGGTTTTATTGAAAGGCAAGAGGTATGTACAGTTTCTGATCAATCAAGTGGCTGTTAGTGAACTATGGATACATTGGTGAGCCTTGTCTTGCTCCATTGCTCTCTCTATAATATTTCAGTGCTATTTCTGGGGGTCTTCCTTTAAAATAATGCCCCCAAAAAAACTAATTCTGAAAATAATACAGAAAGAAAACTATTTCTCAAAATAATGCAGAAGAGGCCATATGGGATGCCACATGGATCATTCTTGTCCAACAGACGATTTATGGCTACGCTAGGCTTCCCTTCATTCTAAAATTTCGCTAAGGGGGTTTTGTTTTGAAATCATCTTGTGAAATTGTTTTGAATTTCGCTTAAAAAATTCCTCAAGAGAT
Source organism: Metroxylon sagu (assembly GCA_017589505.3). Taxonomy (NCBI): domain Eukaryota; kingdom Viridiplantae; phylum Streptophyta; class Magnoliopsida; order Arecales; family Arecaceae; genus Metroxylon; species Metroxylon sagu. Next base: position 195,348 of record JACVBY030000267.1, read on the forward strand.
GATTTCAAGGCATGAAATTTCAGGAGATGATTTCAAGCGGGGAATTTTTTTTTAAAGCTTGAAATTGTCTGTTGAAGATGATTTTAAAATAGTCTCTTCAATAGACGATTTCAAAACAAAACCCCCTTAGTAAATTTTTGAATGGAGAGAAGTCTAGTGTAACTATAAATCGTCTATTGGATAGATGATTTTAAAATTGTCTGTTCAATAAACGATTTTCCTCCGATGATGTGTTTTAAAAAAAATATGGGTTTGCTTGTGTGGCATCCCACATGATCTGTTCCACATTATTTTGAGAAATAGTTTCAACATTATTCTCAGAATTAGTTTTTTCTTGGCATTATTTAAAAAAAAAAAAGATCCTACTTTTGGAGTGGCATGTCTGGTGTGTGATTTGGTAATTAAGCATATCTTAATGAGTAGCTTGATATTCTAAGGTTATTCATATGGAAATTGAGCATCAATTGTGATGAGTAGCTTGATATTCTAAGGTTATTCATATGGAAATTGAGCATTAACTGTGATTTGAGATGGATGCTATTACAAGACGTCCTGCTTGACCCTTCAGTTGACTGCTTTATTGTAACTACTGGTCTGTATGTGCAGGTGAATGGGTGCATGTGGGTGTGGGTGCTTGCATGCATCAGTAACACAGTTTTTGCAGACTATTAGGCAGTGTCTGGATGCTAGTTAAGTGGTGGTTGGCGAATGGTTATCCACCTAACCAGCCAAACACAACAAATAAATTAGGTGTTAAAATTAGCTAGTCAACACGCCAAAAAGGTGCTTAACTGGGCTAAACTTATTTCAGTCGCACCCCTGCCCCCTTTTTCCCTCTCCCAAGTTCAACCTACAAAACTCTTTCTTCTCCTTTCTCATTTTGCCCACTAACCCTCAAACTTCAACAAATCAAGGGATATTATTAACTCAGGGATTAGTTATTAAGGGATGGTTACCTGTAGTAAACATTGTCTATCCCCTAGTTAGCTAACCAGCTTCCAAACACTGCCTTAGTACCTTCATGTCACCCTTTGAAAAGAATTTTAATATTCGAAAGCATCCAAAGTTAGCAAGCATGTATATGTGTCTGAAAGAGACAGAAAGAGGGGGGGGGGGGGGAGGATTATATATAACTAAACTTTCCAGAGAAAGATGATCACATCAACTTTTCTTTAGACCATTCAAGAGATTTCTGAAATCCATAAATGCCATGAGAAGGAAAAGCCTTCATCTTAGATTAGGTGAGTAGATGACCACATAAATAAAAGGCAGGTTCAGTTTGTTTTTTTAGGCCTGACCTGACCAAATGGGTCACATCCCTTTAGCCAGCCTGATCCATCAATCAAGTGAGGTCTCATTGGCCTGATTTACTGACTGACTTATTTGCAGCTGTGCAATGATGGCTAATTATAACTGGCAATAAACCTAGTAAAGTTACATGTGCTTATTACCTTTTGTCTGAGAGTGCAGACAAGTATTTCCTTTGCATGTTTCCAGAATTATTATGTTACTACATACTATCAATTTAAGTTTGATAATATTTTATCATGATCTTAGGTTTTTCATGATGCCTTTTGTGACAGTCAGATTCTTTGGTCTGTTTCTTGAAAAATTTAGTCTCTTTCTGTCTTCCAGGTAAAACAAATGGTAGTGGCTACGCTTGCTGAGTCTGGCATGAATCTGTCAGATGATGTCATAGAAAGTATCATTGATAAGGTGCTCATTTAACTTGTAATAGTATTGGATTATATTTTACACGAGTTATGAATTTATTTAGTTTTGTATGTAGCCTTCTGGATTTTTTTTATGTTTTTTTTGTTTATATTATACGTTGCTTTCAATCCTCCAACATGAATTAACAGAAAAGGCCAAACCATTCAGCTTTCATTACCCATCTCTGTTATGCTTCTTTTCTGTGCATGTATTCAATTGTGAAAGATGATTAAAATGAATGCGACAAGCTAAGCCTTTTTTATGTCGAACTGATCATGTTGTTCTCATGTGGATCCATGGGGTTATTCTTAGTGTTGTGGTGGGAGCCAGTTGTCTGTGAATCATAAAATAAGAAGGAACTCATGTTTGCGTTCAATATTCTTATTTGGGTTAGATAACTTCAAAGCTTTGAGGAGATGTGGGATTCATTATACATCAATGCCCTTGAGGAGACTTTAGCTATAATATAATTCTCTATTATATTCTTTAATGCTACTTCTATCTAGATGACCAGAAAAAAGTGCTATTGGATTCTTTGTCCTGGACTGTGATATTAGTCATGCCATTGTTCTAGCCTCTTTCATATTAGGCATTTGAAATAGCTGATCTTATTCATATGAATATTTATTCATATTTGTATCTCTTGATGTGTTAGAAGTAGGCCGGGATAGCTTGTGAATATGCAAACAGTTTTTTTCTGCTTTAGCTCAACATTAGTAAAATAATATCTAGGAAAAGCAAAGGGCCAGTTTAGTTGTGAATAATTAAGGGTGTTTTTTGGGAAAAGTTTTTCCAAGGAGAACAAAAAACAAGATTTTGAGTTCAAATATAATACTTTTTCAAATAGAAAACTAGAAAATTGTGTTTTGCAATGTTTTAAATGTATCTTTGGTTTAAAAAAATATCTTTAGATTATTTTCCATTTTTTCCTTTCAAAATAAAATAGTATTTTTCTCATGTTTTCCATCACTATACCATTTACCACCATCTCCACCACCAACCATCCTTTACCGCGCACTACCACCACCATTATACACCATCACTTATCACTACCACCACCATTATCATACCTTCACCGTCCATCATCAACGCAATGACCATCACCACCATGATACCTTCACCATCCACCACTATTGCTACCACCACCTCCACCATCCACCGCCACCGCCCTTCCTCCACTTCCCTCCATTGCCACCACCATACTTTTGCCACACCCATTATTCTCTACCACCGCCGTCATACCTTCACCATCTACCACCATCGCCATTTCCGTTCACCATCATACCTCTACCACCAATCACCCTCTATGGCCTTTTTTTTAATTTTTTAAATTGCAAAATTTATTCTTATTTTCAATAAATGAACATATTTTTTAGATTTTTTATGGAAAAGGAAAATTGGAAATAGAAATAAAAACTAGAGATGGAAAATAGAAAATTATTTTCCACAGCTAAATAAGCCCAAAGTTTTTCTGGCATCCATTCTAAAGGTGACTCTCTAAATATAGAAGAATTGGACTATTGCTAATGGAATCTAAGGTGAGGAGGTGTGGTAAGCGGGTTGGGATGTCCTGTGAGATAGGCCATATCTGTCAAGTCAAAAGCTTTTATAGCCATCGATCTGTGGATTCCTTCTTCTGCTGCCCATGCAGTAACCAGTCTGTTAATGCTGCACAATGATCGATTATGATACACTGTTTGTGAGCTATATAGCCTATTGTCAGTCTATATATGTTAATGCTGGTGTTTGGCTACATCTTTGCCAGGTCATATGGTAGTTTCCTGATGGATATTGTGTTAAGATTACTGTCTACCTATTTTTGAACCATATGTGTTTCCTTCTGTCTCAGACCTTTGAGGAAGCTGATACCAAACAAGATGGGAAGATTGACAAGGAAGAGTGGCGCAATCTTGTCTTGCGACATCCCTCTCTTTTGAAGAATATGACCCTCCAATACCTAAAGTAAAATCACTTTTTCCTTTTTTTTAATAGTTTCTGATAATGCATTGTTCGATTTCCTAATCTCCCTTTTTGTTTTCGCTATTCAGTTCATGTTCTGTTCTTTATTTGTCATGGCATCTTGATTGGCTCTTTTGTTAAAAAGATTGGTTTTCTATGATATGCTGGTCCTTCAGCTAGAAAACATCTGGAGCAAAATATTAATCAAGACTGTGACACATCTCAGCTATCTATACTGGGAAAAGGCTTGGAGCCCAGCACACACATATGTTGGACTCCGAATCTTTTGGGCCCCTCTCCTCTTCTTCTCCTTCACGACTCTTGTTCTTTGACCTTGGGTAGGAGGAGGAGGTAAAACCACCCCCCCGGGCGCCCCCAACGAAATAAAAAGAAGAAGAAGGAAAAAAGAACCTAGATAGCTGATTGTAGAAGGAATCTAATCCCAGAATATTGGATCCCACCTCCCAATGACTTTACCAACTTAATAGGTTAGCACCAACATGCTCGTTGCTCTTAGCCGCCTGCAGTGCGATGACAGCCTGCCTAGGAGTTGATTCAAATTCATATTCATTATTGATTGACAAAAGATAGACTCCACATTAGACAGTGATCGATTCAGCTTCTGGAGCAAAATATGCTAGCTACTCATAGCATTTATTGACTTTTTATCGTGAAATTCACTTAGTCTTCATTGGGAATCCGCTCATGATTTTTTTTTTTTTTCTTATGTTGTTGCCATGCACCTCGTGAACAGGGACATCACAACCACATTCCCAAGCTTTGTGTTTCACTCTCAAGTCAACGATACATGAGCTTGTGATTTAGCCTAGCTTTTATTCGGGGTTCGTGGTAATGGTTTGTACAAAATTGCTGGATTTTAATGGTGTGTTCAGTGTAAAATACTCTGGAGAATGTTGTATGATGATGGTACTGTTGTTGTTTTCGAAGATTAATGTTGGCATCGAGTTTGTGTGTTCAATCACGTGGGCTTCATTGCTTACGGAGATTTTGAGCTCAATATCAATTTGTTTAGCAAGATTAGGAAGCTGCTGACCGTGCCAAGTTGGAAGCTTCACATCTGCTACGGAATGCTCTGCGTATATGCTGGCTTGGCTGGGGGGGCCAACGGGGCCCTGTCCAGTCGAACATTATATGCAATTTACTTTAATCTATTTAGGTGTTCTTGGATTTGTTTAGGATCAGTGTACTGTTTTAGTGCAATAAGAAGGTCTTGTAGCAATGTGATTACGTTATAGAGGAAAAATGGGATGTTGTTGTCCCCAAGTTTGATATTCAATGATATCGAAATTTATCTAGAAATCTATTTTTCCTTGAGAAAATAAAAGGAATCAAAACCGTTGAGGAAACAACTTGGGCCTCTTTGGGTGCACTTGTCTTTTATGGAAATGGAATTAATTTCCAACCTCATGGGCGAACAAACCCCTTAAGAGCTGTTTGGACAAAGCTTTTAAAATAAAAAATATAATACGAGATGGGACATTTCATGAGTCTGACCAGGAATTAGGTTCAGAAGGGGAGCCCGATTCCTCTCTCTCTATCTCTCTTTCTCTCTCTATCTAAGCCCTCTTCGACTGAGGTGATCTGGTTCGGTAGATCGCTCGACGATATCTCATCGGTCACCATGGAGGAGGATATGCCGTGCTGATTCCCTTATTTCTCTAGCTCTTATCGCTGGGCAGATTCCTCACGGAATCGGTGACATGAAGATGATTTGGTCAACCCTATTTTAGGAGACCGCTTTATGCAAAAACAATTTAAACAAGGCATCGTTCCCCTCTCCAGAGTGGCATTTGAGAAAACGTCATTCAGGGTGACGTTTTTCTGAAAAAATGCTATTAGAGCGACGTTTTTTCAAACGTCACTCTCAGTGGCGTTTTTCTTTTCTTAATAAAACATTCCCACGCTTCGCCCTCCTCCCTCTCCCCAACAACCCCCCTCCCGCTCCCCCGAGACCCCACACCACCCCTCCCCCGGTTCCCTCGAGACTCGACGGCACCCCCTCCCTCGAGCCCCCCCTCCCCCCTCCCCCAAGCCCCCCGCCTCCCTCGAGTCACCCCGGGACCCCACACCACCCTCCCTCGACCCCCGAGACCCAATAGCACCCCCCTCCCCCAAGCCCCCCCCCCCGCCTCCCCCGAGTCACCCCGGGACCCCACACCGCACCCACACCCCCCCCGTCCGCACCCGAGCACTGCCCCCTCCCCGAGCCCCCCCTCCCCCGGGACCCCACTCCACACACCGCCCCCCCCGGGACCCCACTCCACATGCGCCGCCCCCCCCACCCCCCGAGCCGCACCCCCGGTCCGCACACAGAGCCCCTACGGTCCCCCCTAGCTCCCTCTCTCTCGTGCACACCGAGCCCCCGTGCTTGCTCTCTCTTGCGCCACCCAAGCACCCGGTCCCCCCTGCTCCCTCTTTCTCGTGCGAACCCACCCGGTCCCCCCTCTCCCTCTCTCCCGCACTCGAGCAGTCCCCCTGCTCCCTCTCTCTCGCGGCCCGTCTCGCGGTCCGTCCCCCTTCTTCTCTCGAGCCGGTGGTTCTTCAAGGTAATTTTTTTTTAATTCAATTAAATTATAAAAATTTAAATATGCTTTGTTGCTAGTTGCTTCACATTCATCTTTATGATAAAGAAATTGATAATTGAAACAATGATATTTTTAGTTCAAGCGCATCAGTTAATTGCGATAGAAAAATTTAAAAATTAGTAAATTTATGTATCGGCAAAAATAAGTAAAAGTTAGTTAGCTTTTTGTGAAAAAATTACATTGTTTGATGAGTAAAAAAAATTCAATGAGCATGAAAAAATTAAATGAGCATGATCTATATTATCAGTCATGATGAGCAACATTGACACACTTGATATGCCAATATGTCTTGTTTTAATAATAATAATTAAAAAAAACGAATGCTTTGGATGTGTTGCTTGTATGATGCAAGAGGAAAATAAGGCCAGTCATAGAGACATCCTTCCTTAATAACAATAACATAACAAGCTTCATCAACACTGCCACATTTAGCATACATATCAACTAAATAGCCTCTCTTGTAACATCAAGTTTAAAAAAATCTTAGATTTTCTAGACCACGGCACCATTCTTTTAAAATGCATGGCATTTTCGTAAAATTACTTGAACCATAAATTACTTATGTAAATACATTCTCAGTTTCAGGCAAATATAATTTATTTTAAAATTAAATCATATTTAAGTTATTGCCTTAGTTGTTTACTGCTATTGGATTAACATTCATTGGAATAATTCTATTGAAAATTATTCTAATAAAAATTATTTTATTAAAAATTTCATTGTACATCATCATCATGGTTTCTATCTTATTATCATTGTAGTTATGCTTTTTTGTTCAAATAAATCAAACTTGTTTTTACTTGTTATTATCAGTGAAAAAAAAATTTTCTTATGTGATGTTTTTACTTGTTTTGACAGAGTAGTACGAGATAGCTCATAATGTTTTATATCCAGGGCCTCGCGATCCTAGTGTTCTCACTCTGCAAGCCTCGCATAGATTAACCAAAATATTTGAGGGCGAGGTATGCATTATTGATCGATGATTCTTAATTAGTTAGCATGCGTTTATATTATTTATATGTATTATTCCAATGAATTTGTTGCAGGAATTATCGGTGTTTAGATGCCATCGATATGACACGCAGATATGGAAAGAGACACCGGGCATGGCACACCCATGAGTGCAATATTATTTGGAGCATAACAAATAGAAAAGAGTAGCCCAGACTCTGCTGTATAGATAAGTCGATGGAGTAAAACACTTATAATTTAGTTGTAATCACTAAATTGTAATCAAATCAGCACAATTGCTTGATGAAGCTTAAAACTAGTATCAGTAATCACTGCCAAAATGTTGGCATTGGCAGGGCCTAAAACAAAACAGCTGTATCCAGCAAATGCTCCACATCATCCCAATGGTCATAAATAAAGGTTCAACCACAGGGCGTAGCAATTAAAATGTCTGCAAATTAATTGGCAAGAATAAGAGCGTTGAGCCAACATAGCAACAAATCATATATCAAGATGGTATAGTCAAGAAAACAACAGAAAAGAAGAGCAACTACTTGCACTCTCGGCTACGATAGTTTGCTTATTGACTCGTGCAGCTACATTATCATAAAACCGCCAAGTAATCCTAACACTCATCTGTTGCTATAATTTTTCTTTTCTTGCGCCTAACCCTGTGTGCAATCAATGTGACATTAAACAAAGGCAATGAGATAATAGCAAAACAAACATAAGAGAGTAAGATTTATGTGGTTCGTCTCTTTGAGCCTATGTCCATTGAGCCACTGTAACTCTCTCTATCTGAGACTCCCACTCAAACAAGAACAAACATACCCTAAAAAAGTAGAAGAAAAATCAAGCAATTCAAGACACTAAACCTTAGTGCAGATAGCCTAAATGAAGATTGTCAAAATTTCAAATTCTTGCTCTCATTTATTACAATCAACCATATAGAAGTTGTTTTAATGCACCAACATTTCATTAAATTGCAACTACCATGAAATTGTTTGCGATGGAAGAAAACCACCTTTCGGTGATAGTTTTAGACTAATTTATGGAGTTTAAAACTTCTCAAACCCAATATAAGAATTTTGCGCAGAATTTTCCAGAATAAAGGGTAAAATGATTGGGTTTCGAGATTTTTACAAGGACTTACCGAGTCGATGGAGGCTCTCTACTTCGGTGGTGACGGAACTAAATTTCTCCATGTTCACCCTCGCAATATCCTCTCTTTTGTCTGTGACCATAAAAGAAGAACCCAATCATGTTAGAGGAAAGATTCGTTCAGAAGACGGTCGAAACTATACCCCTAATGAGATTCTTAACGGTCAGATGCGAGACCGGAGGATGCGACGCTCTGCCGCATATTGCTCAGAAAAGAAATACCTTTTAGAAGAGTTTCAGAAAAGTTTCATAAAAGTTTAAGAAGTGCATCAAAAGAGTATCAGATGAGTTTCAAACTGAATAAAAAGCACATACATGAATAGGAGTATAAGCACAAGAAACGTAAAAATACTAGTGATCCATAATTTACATGCAGTTATTTCATACATAAAACATAGATAGTACAATTTAGAATTCTGAAGGTCCAACATTTATATTAGGACAACGGCGTCGAGAATGATCCGTTTGCTTACAAATATTACAACGACTTTTACTTCTTGGCTGCACCTCATCTATTTCATTATGAATGCGTGATGACTTAGGCTTACCTTTTTTCTTCGGTCTGAGACGGTTGTAATCAGGAATGCATGTGAATGTGTCCATCCAGTAGTCTTCGTGGGGTAACAGATTAAACTCATCTCCCCATGCATTTATATAAGAGCCAATTGTGTATACTTCATCAACAAGAGGGGTTGTATCCATGGCAATTTCATGGCACATGGCTAAGACATGTGAACATGGATACTTATAAATTGTCCACTTTCCATAAGAACAATTTCTGTCTATGAGTGACACATTCTGAACGTTGCCTCCACCCCTAAGAGCTTCACTTGACCTTCTTGTAACGACTTCATAGGTGGCTCTCTGCACGTTGTATCTAAACACTCTGTGCTCATTAGCTTTGGCTTGACTTTCAACAAGCTTAATTGTCACATGAGGAGTGAAAAAAGTATTTCGATTATCCTGCACATATCTCATGGCTTCCGCGCGTCTCGTATTGAAATACTTAACAAGACGGTAAAATGTCATCCGAACACATGCCGTTATTGGCACATTTCTAGCTCCCTTCAGTACACTATTAAAAACTTCTGAGAGATTTGTTGTTAAAATATCATAGCGGAAGCCCCCATCATGTGCCAATGTCTACTTCTCTGGCTCCAACTCCGATAGCCAAGTCCAAGCCTCTGCATTAACTGTCTTGATCCGTTCCATGATAAAGTTAAACTTTCGAAGCTAATGTTCGCTCCCTGCTTTTCATACAGCTCTTTTTAATTGAATATCAGAGAATCTTGAGTTGAAATTACTGCACACATGTCTCAAGCAGTAGCAATGATAAGCTAGAGGTGGAGCCCATCCATTACTGTCATCTGCTATGGCACTTAGTATACCTGGATGTCGGTCTGAAATAAGACAAATGCCATTTCTGTCTTTCACATCATGCCTCCTGAGATTTCACAAAAACCAACTCCAGCTAGCAGTGCACTCTTCATCCACAATTGCGTAGGCCAGTGGAAATATCCCGTTGTCAGTATCAATGCTTGTTGCAATGAGCATCTTCCCCTTGTACTTTCCATAAAGATGTGTTCCATCAATAGAAATGACTGGGCGACAATACCGAAACCCCTCGATGGATGGATGAAATGCCTAGAAAACATAATTCAAGACACGTACATTAGATATCCTTACATTGTAGAAATCCCAACAGACCACCGTTCCAGGGTTTACATTCTGAAGTGCAAGCATGTATTTAGGTAACTTAGCATATGAGGGTTCCCATTCACCAAATACATCAATCAATGCCTTTTGCTTCCCACGCCATGCTTTGGAGTATGACACAGTATAATGAAATTGTTCTGCCACAGCTGCAATAATGGCTTCAATATTCACACTTGGGTCTTTCTCCACAATATGTCAAACTGCATGACTGATAACTCGTGAACTTATGTGTTTGTGATCTCGAGTTATATGACTGAATAAACAAGAGTATGGCCCCTCGTACCTTGTGATTTCAAAAAATCCATGCTTCTTCAACTTTGTAGCATGCAACCTCTAATGACAACTCTGTGCAGAACTTGAAGATGCACATTTCACAGACCAGAATGCTTTCTTTGACTCCACAACATTATATGTGCGATGCTTCTTGATGTGATAAATTTCACATGCTTTTTTCAGTTCATCTTTGCTAGTAAACAATAATCCTGTAGCAAACTCAGTCATTGATGAATCCCAAAATTGAGAATTAAAGGGTAATTGTCTTTGAGTGCTAACACAACCACCATCCTGCAAATTCAAGTCATGATAAAACTTTGGTATTTGACTATATGCAAAGACTTGATGCTCATAGACCTGACTAGGAACAATTCATGGATGAGTAGATATAGGAAGAGAACTACAGTCAGTTTCATGAACTACATCATCTCCATGTGAGTCTTCATCCTCATCTCGCTCTTCGTCAGAGTCATCATGTTCAGACCAATAGTCATCATCTGCACTGTCGTCTGACTCAAGTCCCCGACTATCAACACTCTGATTGTTTGCCACATCAACACTTTGCACTACTGGCATAACTCCTTCCATCATCGAAAAATCCACCTTTGGAGTTACGATGTTCTGTGTACAGGCAATAGGAGAACTATCCTGAATATCCTTTGTATGATCAACATTGTATGGAGCTGGAGCATCTTCTTTGAAAACATATAATTCAACATAGCGATAATCTAGAAATTTGGAAGGAAATGTCAACATTTCCTCCACATCGTCATCCTCCTCGATTGGATGAAGCACATATTTCTGATGCAATGTTGGAGATCTCCACATCAATCTCAAAATATATTGCTGTACTGAAATTTTAAGCACACTATAAACCTGCTCGATCAACTCAACATAACGGGTTCCCATGCTCAATCTAAAACTTTTACGAGGAGGTTGATTATATTGTATTCCATCTAAGCCATGTTCAATTGATCTATCACAATAAAGCAGCAAACGAACAGTATCGGTGCTCATCTGAAAAATAACATTCAAAATAAATCTAGCATCAATACATAATATTGTATTATCAAGCATAAACTGAAATAAGTATAAATTTTCTACTGATTAACCGCAAACAAACTAATAATGAAATATACACGTATTTCATAAGCATTTAACAATTAAATAATAGATGCGTACCCTGTTAAATATTTGATATTAACCTATTTATTTTATGTATGTTTGTTGTATGGTAAAAATGAGACTATATCAGAGACTTGACATCCAAAGCATTTATTTTTTTAAGTATTATTATTAAAATAAGATATATTGACATATCAAGTTGTCAACGTTGCTCATCATAACTGATAACATAGATCATGCTCATTGAATTTTTTTTACTCATCAAACAATGTAATTTTTCCACAAGAAGCTAACTAACCTTTACTTATTTCTATCGATACATAAATTTTTTTGTTTTTTAATTTTTTTGTCACGATTAATTGATGTAATTAAATTAAAAATATCAGTGTTTCAGTTATCAATTTCTTTATTATAAAGATGAATGTGAAGCTATTAGTAACAAAGCATATTTAAATTTTTATAATTTAATTAAATAAAAAAAAATTACCTTGGGAGACCACTTGCCCGAGAGAGGAAGGGGGGCGGATTGCGAGACGGGCCACAGATGGGCCGAGAGAGAGAGAGAGAGAGGGGGGGACCGGCTGTCGGGTGCGCGAGAGAGAGAGAGGAGCCGGGGGGCGCGCGGGGGAGGGGGTGCACACTCGGGAGGGGACGGGGGGTATCGCACGGGGGGACTCGCGAGGGGAAGGGGGTGGGGGGCTCGGGAGGGAGGGGGGAGGAGATCGGGAGGGCGGGGGGACTAGGGGCCGAGTGGGGGGGGTGGGGGGGGGGGGGGGGCTCGGGAGGGAACGGGGGGGGGAGGGAAGAGGGGGGTCGGGAGATCGGGAGGGAAGAGGGGGGGCTCGGGGGAATCGGAAGGGCGGGGGGGGGCTCGTGAGGGGGGTGCACGGGAGGGAAGAGGGAGGGGGGAAGATCGAAAAACGCCACTCAGATTGGCGCTTTTTAAATGCCACCCAACCATCCTCGCTGGCGCTGATGGGGCGCTTTTTTTTTCTAAAAACTGTCATTTGAAATGGCATTTTTCACTTTAACATCATTCTTGCAAAAAGTTTCGTTCCCACCCTGAATTTGTTAAAAAAATATTTTTTTACCTTAGTTATAAAAACAGCTCTCCTTTTTCTTCTCTCTCTCTCTCTCTCTCTCTTTCCAACCTTATTAAAGTGCTGATGCGTTGATGACCACTGGTGATTTGGAATTGGAATTTCAGCATTTTCTTGGTATTGATTGGCCAACCGCTATCTTCTGTCCTCATCAGTAGCTGACCTAGCTACTCTTCCTCTTTATCCTCTGAGTCAAAACTCATCCTACTCTTCCTCTTTATCCTCTGAGTCAAAACTCAGTGATGAGGTTAAATCCTACTGGCTTCTAGCTAATCAAGCACGTGACAGTCCATCCTATGTCAACATCATTCATGACATGCTTAATATAGCTAACCAAGCACGTGACAGTCTATCCATGACAAAAACATGACTGACACATCAATGGTGATGTATGACCGATTAGAAAGAAAATGCACATATCTTATGATAGGTCGACAGAGCTAGCTACTTTTTATAAGGAATGCAATCGATGACAAACAGTAAGAACATTGAAGATAGTTCCATTATAACTCGTAATGGAGCATATGGTGCACAATTCAAACAAGCTATCTGATCTTATCATCAAATATGAAAGTTGATTATATTTATAAAGAGAAGATTCTTTTCTTGCCATACGGCTCTCTTTTTTTTTTTTTTTTTGCTACTCTCTACCCTCAAACTCCAATAAGAACCGAGAACCCTCGCTCTCCTCCATTTTCTTTTTCTCGGCAAGAATAAGGCTACAAAGCATGCCCTTAGCCATTATCTCAATCTTCTCTTACTGGGTTGAGCATCAAAGGGCCTTCATCGAGAAGCCACTTATATCTCTCATCCTCTTCCTTTGTCCTTTTGTCTCCGTAGGAGCTCAATCAAAACTTTTAAGCTTTTTTTACTAAGTTCTCAGTTTCTTTTATTTTCAACTTATCACCTTCATCATTATTCTATTAGCTTTCATGATCTTACCAACTCGCTCTAGGTGACATTAGATTGGCGCTATATATGGAAAGGAGGTGAAAGCCATATTACTTAAACCTAGTAAAAAGCTCTTGCAAGTAACATTGGTACTGCTTAGACCTGGTTATAAACCAGATCCCCCTTCTTAATTCATCCAAAAGCTATGACTATTACGTAGTTTGCCTAGCTACAATAGCAAGTCGAAGTATTTACTACGCTAACCAGTAATCACCTAAATAGTACAATACTTGAGACCAAAGCGTCAATGGAGCCAGCGCCCTCTCGGTGAAGCCCTTGAGAAGCTGATTTTGTAAGCACTTTGGAAGCAAAGTCCCATGATAAGGAGACACAAACAAAGTCAGCATCGCAAAGTCCGATCTCATCTAGGAGGATAAAGCAAGAAGATCTCAACATGAGGCTGTAGCTTAAGTCCATGAACAAGCACCTAAGTATCATGATGAAAGAAATTTAGAAGAAATTAAATTCTTTGGATGACCTTAACTTAAAGGTTGACCCTCCATTTATAAAGGAGGTAATGAGAGAACCTCTACCATCAAAGTTTAAGATGCTATTGCCTGAGAAATATGATGGCTTGAGTGATTTTAAGGACCACCTAAAGACTTACATAAATTTGATAATGGTTTAGAGGGTTCTCAATGCCATCATGTAAAGCGTTTCTTACCACTCTGAGAAAGATGGCTCACATCAATACTCAAGCTTTAAGCCGAAGTTGGTTGCTTCCTCCAAGGAGATGGGAAGATAGTTCCTAAGCCAAATATTATTTTATCAAATTAAATCTAATCGCAAATATCATAATTAATTTTAAAAGAATTTGTGTTGCATGATCCTCTAGTCATACATAAATATGAACTGAATCTGCTCGCTTTTGTGATGATGACATGATGTAAAGCTTCATCAAAAAAATTAGTTGGAAGATATTAATTAAGCAACTTACCTATGATTAAATATCTAAAATTTTCTTATTATATAATCCGTATAAAATTAAATATATAACTCTTAATCCTCATGTACTCCTTTATTTAAAACCTAATATTATTGTAGAAAATTATAGTATTAATTTCAATCGTCAGACATACGAACCAAAGCTATACCTCTTGAATGGAGAAGATAAAAAAGTTCACGATGTGAACATAATTTGATTGGTTAAAGAAGCTACAAGTTAAGTTGTGCTTTTTATCATCACCGAGAAATAAATGAATATTTTCCTGCACTGCACAATAATAAGAATAATTATAAAAAAAACTACTACATTAATGAAAAAAGAGAGAATTTTGTTGTATTTTTTTTAAGTTCTTCCTTTTTAATGAATTATAAAGCTTGTTCAGCATTCCCTATTTTCTTGAACCATTCTTTGTTCTTGATTTAAGGTCTCTAATTAGATAAAAAAAAAAAAATGCCCATTAGTATCTTATTGTTACACTTCCACCCATCAGCCCAACCTGAGACATAATAGATGGCTCCACATCCCATAAGCTTTGAACCTATGAGAGCATAACAGGCCTTCTTCGTAATTCCAAATATCTCAATTATAAATTTATCCTCTGGAGCAGTATCAGATGGTGGAGTAATGCTGCTAATAGAAGTTCTTAAAAATTTCAAAATCAATTTAGAAGAAAATAAATATAAAATTGTCCCCAAGAATATTTCTGAGTACTTTGCCTAAAAAATCAACATAATCCTAAACTGGTAGCAGTCATCCCTTGATTCGATTTGCATTATACTTGAATGTTTGAAAAAAAAAAAAAAAAAAAAAGCAAAAAAACAGTAGTGAACTAGATACTTTATATGTAATTTTTACCTTTGATTGGATCAAGCATATGATGTATATAAAATAATAATTTATAAACAATATATTTACTAGCTATAAAATAATATATTTTGTTAAGACTATATTATGATTTTACTTAAAAATCATACTCTTAAATATAAAACGAGCTAATGAATGGCTATGTAGTGACGATCGTCTTGCTTAATTAGACTCAAAAAAATTAGCTCTAACTTACATAAAAAATATGCCGATGAATAATATGTTAAAATATTTCAATGAATAATATGTGCTACTAATTGCTTCATTTGGTTAGGCTTGAAAACAAATATGCTCCTAAACATATGTGAAAATAAGCCAATGAATAGCATGTGCCCACTGACTAGATCTTCAAGAAACTCATTCTTAAGCATAGGTGGATCACAGCCAACCTTAATGACTAGATCTGAATCATCATCAAATTAGAAATAATAAACACAATATTAGTTCTAAATTAGTTTTGAGATTTAAAAATTCATTTCATGCCAACCAAATCAATATGATTTTTTAATACATCATAATTCAGTATCATGTCCAAGTAAAAAACTACATATTTGATCCATAAATTTAAAAATAATTTTTTATTTATGTAGGGCATGCATATTACCTAATTTAAAAGTTACATGAAAATATATATAAATAATTTCTGTAATTTTAATTTTAAACTTTTATGGTACTTTTACAATTACATGCAAAAAGTTAGGTCATATAAATTTTCAAACAAAACTTATGCATGATAAAAGACTTAAATTAAAGTTACTTATCGATTTAAGAAAGTAAAACACTGCAATCTATCCAGTAAAATTACTAATAATCTCAAACATGCTATCTGTTTTTATTTTTCTCTAACCCTTAGATAATCCATACTTAATTTTTTTTTTTGGAATTTTTTACTTAACCAACAGCAAATACGCACATAACATTTTGGCTATAATATTTTCTTTGTATTTTTTAAAATAATAAATATAAAAAATTCCGTGAGTGTGCGTATGAGAGAGAGAGAGAGAGAGAGAGATTCTTTGACAAATTTTGTCCCTCGTCGAGGGGGGTGTGTGTGTGATTCGTTGACAAATTTTGTCCCCCGTGAGAGAGAGATTCTTTGACAAATTTTGTCCATCGTCGAGGGGTGCGTGTGTGATTCTTTGACAACTTTTGTCCCTCGTCGGGGCGGTTAGGGGGCGGTGATTTTGTTTCCAATGATTTTTTAACTAACCATCTCTTTCCGATTCTAGAATGGTTAAAAAAAAAAAAAAAAAATCCCTCGAAATGGTGTTCAAATCACGAAATTTTACGAATAGTTAATTAATAATTGCAGAAGCCATCTGGGTGCTTTGCTGCAAAGGAGGGGAGGGCAACCCAACCACTTGTACCGGAGGAGAAGTCATTAAGACGCTTATCTTACCTCGTCGTCTCTTTTCTAGGCTTGGCCTTCTCGCGGCGTCGTCCTATCTTCCCTGCTTTCTCTCCGCCACTGGAATGGAGGCTTGGGCCCTTCGAACCCTGACTCCGATCAGCCGCTGCAACTCCTTGTCTCCAACGTAATAACCAAAAATCCCCTATTCTTCCTCTTCTTTATACTGCCCCTCTCCCTCTCCCTTTCTCTCTCTCTCTCTCTCTCTCTCTCTCTCTCTCGTAGTATTAATCTGTAGCATCTTCATAATTTGCAGCAAGTTAAATTTTTGAGTTCGCATTTCGCTGTATTTCCAGTCCATATGATAGAATATTCGGAAAAGGTTTCATCTTGTGATTCCCTAACGAGAATTTCCCTCCCAAAACCACGGTTGTGAAGCTTTTAGGCCCTTCCATGTCGTCGTTGTTGTTGTTGTTTTCTAAAATATAGATAAATGTGTTTTAAAATATCGTTAAAAAAAAAAAAAAAAAAACAAGGTAGTAGTCAACTGAGACTATGGAGTTCAATTATTGATGTCTTGCGCTTATCAATTTGTTCCAAGAACTAATAATCTAATTTGATTTTTAAATCCGAAGCCTCACATGCTTAGAATGGAGCAAGTTATCCTGTTTCATATTTCTAGGAAGAAAAATCATTCTGTTCCATTGCTTTGAAGCTAGCTGTTTGCTTGCTTGGATAGTGAAGTGGTGTTCACACCCTTAGGCGTTTTTCCATTTGGGAAGGACAAAAATTGTAGGACTTTTGAAAGAAAGTAAGAAATCAAGTATCATGTTAGAATGGTGTGGAGGATTGGTTAATCATGGCACAAGCACTAGTAAGGAGCTCAGTCCTGGCGAGCTTTGGCCGGACACATGCATGCCATTTGGTCTATGCTCATTCTGTTGTAGTTTTACTTCTTGCTTCCTTTATATATTGCTAGTTTGTGTTTGCTTTTGATACTATTAGAATATAAGGAAAAAGCCAAGAAGAAATCATAAATTAGAATCAATTGATTTCGAAGTTGAACGGAAACCTTGCTGACATGATGTCCACAATTGGATCAAAGTGATTTGACCACGACATGGAGTTTATGGTCTGCAATGAATTTTCCTTTTGCTATCTCACTGTTGTGTTCCGTGACCATTGGATGCATATTATATCATTTGAACATGGATGGCAATACTGCTGCAGTTTCAGCTGGTATGCCAAGGTAACAATAGCTTGTGTTAAACAGAGTTGGGGACAAATTGGAGCCCAAGAAGATCTGGGTGAAGGTATCGTGTAAAGGCGTTGCCCCTGATAGTTTCTGCAGAACATCAAGGAGGTGGTTTCTTTCAGAATTTGTGGCGCTTGGTGCTGCAGTGTTGTATGCTAATCCTGTTCTTTCAGTGCCACTGCAAGAGGCAAAGGATCCTGAGCTGATCCGGTAATGTGATTTGATTTGAATTAGGGTCGGGTATCTTGAGAGTTTATGTTTTTGGATGCAGGTTCATGTTGTTTCTTAGCTTTAACACTTTATCAACAGAGCATAGTGAGTGTTCATAGATTAAAAGTATATTTATTTTGATTTTGAAGTATGCAGGTATCAAAAGCTAAACGGTGGTGTAAAATTTCAAGGTAGTGATTCCTTAGAAGTTAATCTAGCATTTTCATCTTCTTCCTATGAGCAACAAAAGTTTATTCACTGAACTTCTATTTGTTAGTGGTAGACTGCTCATGAATGATTTATCTCTTCCATTTGAAGATATTGTTGAAGGGGTCGGCCCAGAAGCACATGAACGTGATTTGGTTGAAATTAACTATGTTTGTCGGCGTTCAAATGGATATTTTGTGCATAGGTAAACTAGCTTCTATAAAGCATATTTTTTTAGATCTTTTTGCATCAGCAGTATTATTCATAAAAAGGTGAAGGTAATACTAATTGAGGACAAAATGAGGAACGGATAACTTATATGGTTTGGACATATACAACTTATACCTCAAGATGCAACTGTGTGAAGAAGTGATTTAATACATATACAAAGAAAAAGAGGCCGAAAAAGTGATAAAGAAAAATTTAAAATCTTTGCATCTTGCAAAAAAAAAAAAAACTCAAAGCCGAACAGAATGGAAAAAAGGATTCATGTAAGTAATCTCAACTAGTTTGGGATTAAGGCTTTATTATTATTGTTGTAATTGTTGTTCTGTATCAACAATCTTTTAATATTATTTTGATAGAGCATAGATGCTACATTTGAAGTTGATGCTTCTATATTGATGGCATTTGCTATTTGTTATTTGAACAAATGATACAAATTAAGGGCCTATTTAAATGCCTCCTAGTTGTCATGTTGGCAGAAAATTCCACTAACCACCCACCCACCCTCACACGCACCACAAAAGAAAAACCAAAAAGAAACTTTCCTTTTCAGCCAAGTTTCCAGTAATGTGAGGTAACCATTGATCCAATAAACTGGTATTGGAAGAGTCCCTTGGCCCTAGGTCATATGATATTTGATTGTGGGATTATGAACACCAAAGGAGGGAAAGAAACCTGATACATTTAATCCTATTCACCACTTATATCAATTTGCAAATCAATACCCTTATTTGATCTTATGCTCTATGTGAATTCAAATGTAGCACGGTGGACCAATTTGGTGGTGAGAGCAGGCCCGTGGTACTTTCTCTGGATGAAAAAGAGGTCACTATAGTTTTCTTGCTTTTGAACTGGTTGTTTTTCATTGGAGCAAACATTATGTATTTGTTGCAGCTTGTTTCTTGCTACATGATTTTCAATCTAGAGTTTTTCTGCTTGTTTAAAATGTTAATTTTCTCCACTTTGTTTGACAGATCATAAAGGGCTTGAAAGATGTTTTAGTTGGCATGAAAGTTGGAGGTAGATTCTCGAATTTGAAGATATTAATGGTCTGATTTGTCTGTTTTTGGTTATCATCTTAAAAATATGCTTAGAGAATTTGTTGAAGTGGCAATTGGGATGAAGTAACCTAGTCTGTGTTGTTTCTTGAAAATTTGCCATTCTTTTGATATGTAGCCACTATATATACAACTTGTTGGGGAGAGGGGAAGGAAGTAAAGACATGGCATTGTCAGTGATGAAAAAGATTTGCTGATTCATTGTATATGATATGATCAGTTTTGTGGTGGAATCCCCTAATTCTTGAAGGAAAAATTTCAGATTCAGGAATTCTTAGCAAAGGAATCAATCCTTGATTTATTTGGGAAAACCATAGTCTACTGTCACGATGATTTCATATTGCATGCATAGAGAAAAGAGAAAAGTGAAAGAATATTTGATTATTTTAAACTATAACTGAAAAGATACACTTTTCTCATGCTCAGTTTAAGGACCTGACATAAAAATTCCTTCTCTTGGACTAGGTCTCCTCCTACTCAAATTCTAATCAGCCTTGTATGGTAGTACCAACTGATCTCTCCTTTGTGTTATATGCTTATTGATGCAGCCTGTTTTGCAGGCAAGAGGAGAGCTTTGATACCTCCTGATGTGGGGTATGTCAATGAGACCTTGAAACCAATCCCTGATGAGGTACATCTTCTATCATCTCTTCGTTTTTGTTTTGTAATACCCATTAGAGTAGCTTCCAATTGTGATGTTGTGAGTCTGAATGAGGCTTTGCCGATTCTTTTCTGAAAAAAAAAAAATGTTGTAAGAACTGAGAACTTTAACAGCCATCAGCATACCCTCAACATACAGCTAGAGACGTTTTTCCTTAGGTTAGATACAAAACCAACCTAAATTACATGGCTAGAAGATACAATCTGATGATTCTGTGTCTTACACCATTTCATCCACACTTGCTGGTTTTACAGTTTGGTCCAAGGAGAAGCCTTCTCTCTCATGCAAATGAGACATTGGTTTTTGAAGTTCAGCTCTTGAAGGTGCTATAATGTTCTTGAAAAATATCTCAAGCACGTGCAGAGCTCTCCCACTGAGTGGCATGTTCAAGAAAATTGTCTAGAGTTTTTTTTTTTTTTTATCAGAAAATTTGTTAGACATCACAAGGTTGGTTCTTCTTTTCTTTCTAATATGTTGTTCTATATATTCATAATGTACGTTAGTATTTATGCAGAAACATCAGTGAAATTTTAACTTGAATACATGAATGGAGAAACTGTTTCCCAAAATAAGGAAGTTGTTCTGATTTCCAATGGCATGCTTGTTTGCTCTGTATGTTATTCAGTTTTACAGACAAGTGGTAACTTGGAAGAAAAAAGGTCATTTCTTCTTCTTTTGTTCATGTCCCTTTTACCTCCTTTCTTTGCTTCTCTCCTGATCTTTCTTCTCCCTTAAATTCTCCTGTATCATCGATAAATTTAAAGAGCTGTACATGACAGGGACACACTTGTGTTAAGGTGGGTTGGCCTACATGTGCTGGGCATTCCAGAAGGCCCTTTTAATTTGTATGGATCCAAAAACAAGCAGCAAATGCTGCTGATACTGTGGGGACACAGTGATTCACACCTACGTATAAGAGTGTATAAAGCCTCAGTCAAAAGGCTTTAACAAAGTTTTTACGTGAAATTCATCAGTTTGAGTAGTTCCTATAAGAAATTTAACTGTGAGTGGAAAAGATCATTTAAGTAGTACGTCTATGGTGGCACTCCTCTCTCCCAGGCAAGGAGGTCCTACCTCCAGATCCCTGTGCACAGCCTTCAAGAAATTGCAAACATGAGTGGCAGTTGGCTCAATCATGCACCAGTTGTGTCTCGTTTGGTTCAGAGGAGCATGGGAGCAGTGCAGCTTGAGATTTTTTTTTTTTTTTTTTTTTGATGGAAAGGGTGCAGCTTGAGATGTTAATATGCGGTACGTAATGGGTTGTAGTCTTGTTGCAGCTGAATAAGTTTTACTAGTCCAGTAGCATTTTTATTTTTATATCAAATATCAGGAGGCTTTTTTTGTTTTAATGAAAAGAGAAGAATCAAATGTTCATTTGCAATTATAGATTGGAGCTAAACAGAAGTGGGATGCATAACTTTCTATTGAAAAATCCTCGGGTTGAGCATTGAACCTGACTGTTCATAAAAGTTGTTTTAACATGATAACTTGATAATGACCGGAAAAAAAAAAAAAAAATCCTCTTTTTAGTTGCATTAATGTGATGCATCAAATGGTGTATAATATGTATGACATGCTAAAATCAACAGTTTGATAAAAGGGCAACCGGCAACAAAAAGAGGAATAACAAATACGCCAAAACCTGTGGATACGAGACTTTTCAGTCTGCTGACAGGAGTCCATCCAGCCTTGAGTAGCTATTAGAGCAAAAGCTATGAGAACAGCCTGATATGGAAATCATAGATATCTTGTATTCACATCCATTGAGGGACGGAGACCCCACAGTAATTCTTTGTTTACTCGCCTGTGGACCATGGCGGTAGCTTCATTCCCGACTAGTTCTGCCTTAAATATTACATCTTTTGCATCACCATCAAATTCAACCGCATTCTCTCCTTTTTTTATAATGAAGAAGGGCTTACACAGCCACTGTTTTACGTTTGTAAAGCATATGAACTGTTAAATCCTGCCTCTCACCAGTCTGTTAATAGGGTTGGGTATTTTGAATATACTGCTGGCAGACAATCAAGAACTACTCAGACAACCTAATACAGAAAGAAATTGTGCACGAGATTGGCAGCATAAATCTCAGGCAAAGTTAAGTAACCGATCTCATTTTACCACAGGGTATAAACCATCAGGTGTATACACAATTCCCTCTTCAACCAAAGGAAGACACAGCGAGAAACACACAGAATAACACATGAAAAATGATTTTGCATGTGATATAATACTCATCATGGTTAAATCCACGATGTCTATGCACTACAAATATAGATACATCTGATAGGCATCATACTTCCCCAACACTTTTACACACCCATTCGTGTGTAATCTCTTGTTAATTACTATGAGTCAATCCAGGTCAAATCCCTTAATCACTGCCATGCCCACAAGCAAAGGAATAGCATATCTAGCAGCAAAATCTATCCCCAACAACATTCCAGTCTGACTACCGTAAAAGTAGATGACATTATGAGTACCATATCTAGCAGCAAAATCTGCTAGTAATATTTTAGAAACTTGTACATTTAAATAACGAGAAATCATCACAACAAGTGGAATAAACAACAGGGCTTGGATCTCCATCCTCGCTAATTTTTGTGTAATGAAAACTACTGCATAGAACATCACATGCAGAAGAAATGGCTAGCTATGCACATCAATATTCCTCTAAGCTAGAAAGGTAAAGGTCAATTTGACACACAACAAACTACATCATCTGCAAATGAAGATCTGCAGCCTGCTGAGCAAGTTCAACCACCATAGCCTCATCAAAGAACTTGTTTATGCTCACATCCTCACTCATTCCCTGCATATAAAAGAGTACATTCATGTTAAAAAGTAGTTGGAAATTTTACTGGCCAACTTATCAAAGAAAATCCTGGTAAACAGGCAATTCCAAGTGCAAACATACCTTCCGGCGTCTTGTTTTCACCATGAATTCACGAGCAAGGTGCTGAATTGGTGCTGGTTCTAGAGGCCGGAGGACTATGCTCTTATCAAGTGGGTCACCAGGAACAATGGCCCAGTGATCAAACACTGAGAGGCAAAATGCTTGCCCCTGAGTATGATACCTCAGGTCTGTCTCAAAGCCAAACGATTCTATCACTGGTAAATATGCCTGAAAATTTTGAAATAACATTTTAGAAAGTCGGTGACAAGAATATATTATAGGTCTGCTTGATGCAAGCGCATATGAGCAAATGAAATGAACACATTCCCGCATCTACACTTAGGCAGAAAATGATGTAAGTTCAAAGAAAGGCAGAATATTTGACCTTAACAATATACACAGGGGTTCCTGGTTTAGGGACATCTGCTGTTACATGTCCGCGTCTGCGTGACAATACCGTATAGATTGCAGAGACGCAATCAATGGGTGTTTGGATCTGAAAAGGAATGAACGCTAAGTATCAAATATGTGACCAGAAACTCCAAAAGAGAAGAACTAGTCGATTGTATTTATTACTTCTAATTTAATTGAATGCAACTCATGTTACCTCTACATAGTAAACAGGCTCCATGAGCCTTGGGTTTGCCATGAGGAAAGCTGAGTAAACGACACGCCGAGCAGTGGGAATAATCTGACCACCTCCTCGATGCAAGGGCTCCGCAGCAATAGATGCATTGAGAATTTTGAATTTCACATTCCGGATAGGTTCATCACAAAGAGGACCTTCTCGGGCACCCCACTGGAATCTGTGAAAGACGTTGGGTAAATATGAGAAAACAAATAAAATACAAAGTTGTTAGAAACATAAATGTAGTCATGCTTTACCCTTGAACAATGGAG